>CM052549.1:2740864-2893932 GCA_028533065.1 Trachops cirrhosus
TGGGTGATCCATCAGCTCCAAAATCCTGTCCCAAGGATCTGGTTTCTGAGCTTCCTTCTGATCCAACTGTATCAGTCTGCCCACCCCACCCAAAGCAGAGCCTGAGACTGAAGCATCCCTGCCAGGACCTGATTTGGAAAGTGATCCAGGAAACAGAGAGCCAGTGCGAGGAAGCAGTGTCGGGCGGGAGCTGGTGTGCACTGCAGGTGCTCGAGCCCCTCGGACCCCCAAGGAGCTTCATGAACTGTGTTTCCAAGGGAGGGAAGTGGGGAGGGGGCATGGAGCCATCTCCATCACCCATGTTCCGTGGAGGCTCCCATGGGCGTTCGTTCCCTATGGTTCTGGACCATGCATGACTTGGGCACCCCATCCCTCAGCAGTGGAGAAGTCCGGGCAAGAAGGGAGAGGGGTCTGGTGGGGGGCCAGAATGGGACCATCCAGTGGCACGCGCGTGGAACCGACTGCTCCATCCCTGGCTGAAGTGAGAGGTGGGCCCGGGAACATCTGAGTGACATGGAAGAGACGACCGGGGCAGATGTCGCGTTTGGACAATTGTCTGGAGGGAAAAGGTTGGACCCGGCATGACTCATGTTTGTGTCTACAGATGCGAGGGGCAGCAGCCCGAGGACTTGAACCCTCTGTCAGTAACGGAGGTGACTCCCAGCGAAACCGCAGCCCCTGGTGAGTCCCGCCGCCGTGCAGGTCACTGCCCGGGAGCAGCTCTCCAGGGCGTCACCAAAAGCAACAGGGGTTGACCAGATGTCATCCTCCCTCTCGGGAGGCCTTAGAGCCTCTGTTCCACGCGCCTGCCCACGCTGAGGCTCGGCCTCTCAGCTGTTCGCTGGGAAACCAGCAAAGACTCCTGAAATGAAGACCCCACATCCCGGCGTCACCTGGCTGGCCTGGGTCCCGCCGCTTCCTGGCTCGGCGGGTCACCGAGTGATCAGCTCTCTGAGGCCGTCGAGCAGACCTTTTGCTATATTTTCTAGCTGCTTTTAGTGCATGAGTTTGTCTAAATGACTTACTCATTTCACATCAGCAAAGTCATCTTTTAAACCAAACTCGTGAACCAGTAAGCCACATCAAAAAATAAATTACAAGTGGTTAGTAGGCATTTGAAAGATACAAGCTTCCTAATTATAAAAATAGTCCAGTTAAGAATGCCATGATTTGAAATGTGAGGGCAGAATGGGGAAAGAAATGGGGGTACCAGAGAGAGGTGACCAGGTGCCCTCAGACACTGCTAGTGAGTCAAGCAGAACTTCTCTGAAAAGAATTTTGGCAAGAATGGTGTTATTTTTTCAAGCCTATTGACACAGGAATTCCACTTTGGAGGAATCTATTTCTTCTAAGATTAATCTGAGAGGTGAACAAGTATTTAAGCCAAATATATTCAACCTAGGATTATTTTTCATAAAGGAAACATTAAAAGTCTCTATAATATAGTTAGAGACAATTAAATCACAATATAGCAATAAAATAGAATGTCATATAACTTTTAAAATCATCTTTATCAAACCTTTGTCTACTAGGAGAAAATGCTTTCAAATAACACTAGGTCTCCAAAGCAAAATTTAAAGTGTGTACAGTACAAATTCAATTACTCTAAAAAAATACATAGGGAAAACTCCCGAAAAAGTATTTCAGATGTTAATATTAGTTTTCTGGGTGTGGAGTTAAAGATATTTTATTTCTCTGCATTTTTATAGCTTTAACTGCTTCTCAAATTTTCTGCTGAGTACACCCGATTTTTGTATCAATTTTCTCCACATTCATGGCAAAGAGTATTTTATATACTTCACAAATGTGGCCCAGGTTCACAGGAAAACATGTAACTTCGCCAGTTTTGCTGTAAACCTTGGAGCTGGGAGGCGAGCCCCAGCCTGCACACAGTCTGCCCCCCACCCACCCCGTCCCCCCCACCCCCGGCCCCCCGCTCTGTCTCCCAGCACGGCGGGCTGGAAATACTGGAGACCGGTAATTATTTGTTGGTTTAATATCATTTGTGTAGTCCCCGGAGGATGACTGATTTGCATTTCTCTCTCTTTTTATATTGATCCGTAACACACTCTGTCTTCCCCCTAATGGGTCTCCGGGCACGAACTTGTCAGTGTCACTTTCCTGTCCTTTCAGGAGGCCTCAGCCGCAGGGTTCTCTGGCAGCCGCCTCCCATCTCTATGGTGTCCTCCCTTCAGTGTCCAAACGACATCATTAGCAGCTGCTCCGCCGCCCTTGTTCGGGCTCAATGAGAGAGCACAATCGGACTTGGCATTGAGCGCCTGCCAGGAGGGACCTGCTGCCCTCCCCGCTGAGCGGTGCACAGGGCCCGCTGTCCCTCACCCGGCCGGAGCCCATCACCAGGGACCGACCCGCCTGGCTGCCTTCCAAGCCGTGAACGCCTTGAACTCAGCCTTGGACTCGATTTCTTCTTTAACAGTGAGAGAAAAACAAAACAGAACCAGACAAAACACCCATCGGCACACACCAGTGTAGTGGTGTGCCGTGATATCTGGGGATTGTTTTAGCAGAATTTACCATCTTCCCGTACAGGGTGCAGGCTGGGAGGACCTACGGACATTACCCCCCAGAGAAGCGTCTTCTCACCTCACCTGATCAATGCGACATGCCTGCCACGGGGACATGCAGGGCACATGCAGCTCCACAAGGCACGCCGGAACAAATCGGTGTGTGTGCTGATCACGAACTATCCAATTGAAAACTGAGACACAAAACCACGTCCACACGCTGAATCCCACTAAACGAAAGTGCTCCTATGCAAACAGAAGTAAAAATACACACCGAGAGAGGCGTCATAGAGATTGTCTAGTTAGTAGGTGGAAGACAAGGGCAGACAGATTGCCTGGTGTTACACTTAAACTCAACCCAATGGCTAACAAAGACAAAACTATGAAATTGCAGCAGGCTCCCTCTAGCAAGGAAGAATCATTCTCTGAAGGCAGTGAATAAATGAGATGGTAAGAAAAATTCCCACTCTATTGGATTATGAGGCACAAAATCATATTTCAAAAGAAAAGTTTTTTTGAACTTTATGGTTTTTTCTACAAGGAAAGCATAAGCCTTCCCCTTTAAAGACTCTCCTGAAAGAAGCTGGAAGGCAAGAGAGTGAGCCCCCCTCAGCCCAGCACCCCTCTGTGCAGCCCAGTCCATCCGCGATGAACCCCAACCAGACCCGACCCCCTCCTCACACGTACGAGGCCCTCACGGACATCAATACCATTGCCCTCACCTTAAAAGAAACCCTGCTTTTCATTCATTTTCTCTTATAAAAGCAATAAATGTTTCCATTAAAGATTTATATATAATGACTTCCTAGTATTCTTTCACTTAAGCCTCATTGCAATCCTGTGAGGGCGATGCTCTTACCCTCGTTGTACAGATGAAGACCCTGAGGGCGGGAGGGGCCGTGTGACTTGCCGGGGGTCACACCGCCACGGCAGGTGGGCTCCCTCCGTGCCCTTGCCAGGGGTCGCAGCTGCCTGTTCTCCCTGGCCTCCACCCTGCCCCCCGCCACGCACAGGCGTGGACTCACACGCCACACAGCGGGAGTGCTCTTCCCCTACCCAAGCGAGCTTCTGCAATACTTCTTGTGTTCCTTGTTTCCGGCGCTTTTTCATCCTTTCGTTTTTTACGTAGGGGATCTGTCTGGACCTGGAACAACCCTGATGTTGTTCCAGGGGTTCCCCCAGTCCCCAGACCCAGGTGCATCCTGGGGAGACGGAGCTACAGCTCCCCTGGCGAGGTGCCCCCATGCATGAGCTTCTTGGGCCCGGTCAGACCGAAGGGGAAACTAAGCTTCTGTGGTCACGGGATGTCGGGGTAAGAAATTTCTACAAGGTTAACGGATGACAGTTTCCAGGAAGTAAAATTTCAGTGGACTGAGAAATTGCTCCAGAGAATGGCAGTTTTATAGCTTATTTTATACACTAGACTCAGAGGAGGAGGCGTAAGCAGGGCCAGGGTGGTGGGGGGTGTTACGGGAAATCCCCTGGTGGTAGGTTCAGAGGGCGGGGAAAGCAAAGCAGGGAAACCTGGGAGACTGGTTAAAAAAGGGACAGGAGCAGGCACACACCGCTTCTACACTGCTGTGCGCCCGATAGTTCGTTCTCACCGAGCGGTTTGCTGGGGAGAGGATAACGATGAGGGGTTCTGGTGCCAGAGGCTGTGCTCCGGGACATCTGGAGAAGATAACTCTGACATTTCAAAGGCTTGTTATCTCAGATGCTCAAAGACTGTGGGCAGGCCGACTTAAGGTGAAGGCTGACCTTTGTCACGGGAGCCACAGGCCTGGGATGTGACCGCCCGCCAGGCTCACTGTAGGTCAGGAATTTCTGTGATCAGGTCATCTGGTGTGGCTGCTCCAGGCCTCTGACCATGTGAGGACCCACGCAGGCCTCCCCGGGGCTTGTCAGGCTCAGCACGTGGCCCCTCCTGTGTCCACACGGAGAAGTTTCCCCCTTTTTCATACTGGACAGTTTATCTTACCAACGAGAGAGAAAGCAGCCTTATAAGATGAAGTTCTGTGAACACGGCGTAAGGCCACGGAAGAACCCGGGTGGGTGAGGACGCCAGGGAGCCGCTGAGTCAGTCCCCCGTGCGGGTTTCTGGACCCCAGCCGCGTGGAGTAGCACGTGCCCTAACCTTACAGCTCGGCTGGATCAGGGCATTTGTTCACTGTTGACTGAACTCGTCCAGCGAGGACGAGAATTTCAACGGGATGCTTGTCATGAGTAGAATTGTGTGTGCAAAGGTTATACAGAGCAGCGTGCCCGTGAGCATTTCACTGGCTCACGAGGGGAGAAGTGGGGAGCAGAGGGGGGCCCTTCAGCACAACCCGAGAGTCTCTGTATTTTAAGTAGGAAACTTAGCCCGTTCACATGTTGTAGGTCCTTGACGAGTTTGAAGTTACTTCTGCAAATTTGAATTGTCTCTTTTCTACCCTCTCTATCGGGTCTCTGACTTTTCTCCATTATTTTTTGTGTTGATTCTGTCTCAGTTTTCAACCGAGTGTCCTTGACAGAGCAGCTCATAGTGATCCTGTTAAACATGAGCCACTAGACTGGGTCTGGTTCATAAAAGGCAGTGTGGAGCTCTTCTGCCTTCAAGGAGACTAAGATACAAAACGACTTAGTGCGTGGCTGATGCCACAGTGAGTCTCGTCCTGAGAGGGGAAAAATGCTATAAGGAATGTTTACTGGCTCAGCTAACAAGCTATTATGTGCCCAGGACATTAAGATATTGCATCAATGTTAAATTTAAGGGAGTTAATACATGTATTGTGGCTGTGTAAGAGAATATCTCTATTCTTGGAAAATATACACTGACGATTTGGGGGTAAAGGGCCATGATATGTGACATTCTCAATGATCAGGAAGCAAATTGTGTGGGTACATAAATTTCCTTTGCTCTCCAGGAGAGCAGTGAACAGGGCCAGACTTTGCTTGTTGCCAAACCGGATTGGGAAGTGCTATCTCATTTGTTTTAATTTGCATTTCCTTAATTCCCGGCAGAGGGAAGCAGGCCAGCTCACTCTTATCTCCTCTCTCAGTTTTACAGGCTCCGTGGTGAATGCGTAATTCTCATGGTGGGGGGGGCCCTCCCTTTGGCTTGAGGAGTTTATGCATTAATTTTTTGAGACTCTGGAATTCCTTTCTGTTTCATAGGGTAATTTTTCATGCCATGTATGATCTGTATGCCTTCTGTTTATGTCTTTTGCCTTATTTTTTCCCAGAATCTCTGCCCAGGCCCCAACTGTACTTTTTAAAATCATGACGCTCCTCTTTCTAGGGGACAGCTCGTAGCTCATAACGGTTTGGACAGAAGCAGGCAGAGAGGGAGCAGAGATAATCTACAGTTTTGACTCAGGTACTTTTTTCTGAAATTCATCCTCATCAAATTCATTACTTCCTTTCCCTTTGAATCCGATTGTTTGTTTTGGGGGATGTTGAGTTTTATCAGTTCTTTATAAAATTTGCATACAAACCTCCTATCAGATGTCATCACTGGTAAATATATTCTCCCAAATACATTGCATCTAACGCAAAACCAAACCCTGGTTTTATTTGCAAGAAAGAAACAGTATGTGCAGGAAGGGCACGATGCTGGAAAGGCACCTCTCACTGTCTTGTCTTTCTTCCATCTCGAATTTCGGTCAGTGGGACATATTACTAACCTGCATACATACAAAATGCACACCGTGGCAGCTTCGTGGTGAAAACAGGGCAGAGGATAATTATCTGTTTGATTATATAAAAATAAGGGCTCTTGTGCTGTTTTGTGTCCTCTGAGGATATCGTCAAACAGAATCACTTGCTTCAAGCAATTTAAAGCAGTCACATTTTAAACAGTTGACCACACTGTCTAGTGCTATTTGGTATAATGTTAATTTGTCTCACTATCACTAATACACATTAATCACAGTGATCAGCGGTGAACGCCCTCAAAGATTCCCAACATTGGACTGCAGTGTGGAAAAATCTTAGCATCTGGGGAAGAATTTTGACCTTAACAGTTCTGTTTCAAAACTATTGGCAACGTTTTATGACCCGGCCGATACCAGGGAGCTCCTCCTGCTTCTCCAGGAAAATAGGCCAGAGGGAAGGCGAATCTAACTGGTGTCGGGATGTGTAGAGAATGCATCCAGAGAGGAAGAAGAAGTGTGAGAGCCTGGAAACGGGTCTCTGAGGAAGTTGCAACATCACCCCGTGTCTGAGGTCATCTTGTCCTCAGAACTCAAGGTCATCCTTCTTGCTGAGCTGAAGTCTAGGCCCCCCAAGGGAACAGTTAAGCAAAAATCATAGAAGTTAAAGATGGTTTCGTTCAATCTTTTCATTCTGCAGCTGCATGAAAAAAAAAATGCCCGTGGAAGTTGAATAGAGAGCCTGACTTAGTTGCAAGCTAGACTAGAATACAGGTCTCTTCCCTAGTCCCTGCATTTATGAATTCATCATCGGACGGGATGGACGTGTCCCGACAGACCCTCGTACCTGGAGAGAAAGTGGACTGAGGAGAGCTCTCAACCCACAGGGAAAAAGTGGCTTTTGAGGAGAAGATTCCACAGTCAGAAGTTTGAGAATTGATTGGATTACCTCGAGCTACACAGATTTTTGGGTGTGGTTGGTTGGTTAGTTGGTTCCACTGCAGGAGTTCTTAAGGTCATCGTATCTTCATGGATCTCCGAAAGGGGCCTGTAAAAACAGCGCATTCCAAATTCATGTGCTACAGAGCACCAGCTTTATAAAACCCCTCTTGGCTTACGTCCGTGGAGCACAGCACACAAAATGTTAGCCTAGAAAGTTCAGAGTGCCTCATCATGCCTTCACTAGGAACCCCAGCTAGTACTTAACTCCCAGTCCTTCAGTTATTGCCGGCTCTGTGCGCAGGCATTCCTCGGGACTCCTGACCTCCCCCGCCCCTCTGTTCTCTCAGACAGACAGAACCAGCTCCTGTCGTCCCCGCAGAACCCTATCGCCCTTCTTTACGGAGGAATCTCTGACCCTTCCCGCTAGAATGTCCTTATTCACTCACTCAGCAGCCTTCTCTTTTACCTGGCAAACATCTGGCAAGTGCCTACTACGTGCTATGTTCTATTCTGGGCCTCGGGGTACAAGCAGGGACAGACAAAAACTTCTGCCCCGTGGAGCTTACATTCTCGGCAGTATTTCCAGTAGAGGGAAGGAAAGATTTTTTTAATCAGGAAGTACACCTATCAGGCAACATTTTCTCTCTTTCATGGCATGTGGTGTGGTTTGTTTATCTGTTTGTTTTTACAATGTGTTAGGATATTTACGCTTTTGTCTCGGTTTAAACTCGTTGTAAACGATACTGTCCCTGTCCACCCACGCTGTCACAGCACAACGCCATAGACCTGGTGGGTTCAACGGCAGAAGTTTGTTTCTCACAGTTCGTAAAGCTGGAAGCCCAAAGTCAAGGTCCTGGCCAGGTAGGGGGCAACCTGAGGCCTCTCCTCTTGGCTTGCGGGTGGCCGCCACCTGTCCGTGTGTCCACAGGAGCCCTCTGTGTGCTCTGGGGGACAGAAAGCTCTGGTCTCACCCTTTCCTCTAAGGACACCGATTCCCTCCCAGCACCCCACCTTGCTGAGCCCCCTAAACCCCATTACCTTCCAAAGGCCCCTCCTCCAAATACTGTCACAGGGGGGGTTACGGCTTCACCTGTGCATTTGGAAAGGACACAAACATCCAGTCCATTGCAATACTGTTTCTCAATCTTTTTAAAATTTTTATTTATTGATTTTAGAGAGGCAGAGGAGCATCGGTGGGTGGTTCCACTTACTGACGCATTCATTGGTTGGCCTTCATCTGTGCCCTGCCTGGGGGTCATACCTGTGTGCTTGGTGCGTCCCGGCGACGCTCTCACCACCTGAGCCAGCGAGCGAGGGCTCGGCCACTTTTTATGTCTCTCAGAGCTCCGCAGGTGCTTCCTGTGTAGCGAGTTGTCGATAAACACGACTGAGTGTAAGGCTTAGAAAGAACCATTTGGAGGCGGGCGCACATGCACACATCCAGGGCCTGGGTGACACGGGGCTGCCGAGGGACCGTGGCAGTCCTCCTGTGCGTGGGGCCTTTGCCTGGGCGGGGCCGGAGGAGGAAGGCGATGTTTTGGCAGGTTTGCCAGGCACCGTACGTGCTGCTCCTGCACCTGTGTTGACTTCATCAGGATGCCCTAAATGCCTGGTATTCAGCTTCTGCCAACAAATTACAAAACCTTGGCAGTTAGAGCTATGGTTCACATTTTTAACTGGGCATTCTGTATTTTTTTTTCATTTGCCAATGAGAGCAATGTTACCTTTTGGATCTATGAAAAGGACTAAACCCTCCATGTCTGTATGACTCCCCTCGTTAGCAACAGAAGTCCCAGAGGACAGTAACAAAATGTTTTCTGCTCAGGCACGTGATCCAAACAAGAATGGAGAGAGGAGCTGCCTCTGTCCCTCCCGTAAGAAACGTGTGTGTTCCTTGGCTTGATGCAAACAATAACGATAACTTCCGTGGCGTGCCTGACCTGCAGTACCGGCTCCACAGAAGTTTCTTCCAGCTGTAAGAACACGAAGGCCGTGATTCACCCGCCGTGGACTGCACCAGCATCCACGGAGCTCCTGAGGCGAGGGGGCTCCCCGTTCAGGCGCCCAGGGTGTAGCGAGGAGCTCGGCATCTGGGACCACAGACTGTCTATTCACTCCTTTATTCGATCGCTTCCTCCTTTACTTAATTATACGTACACGGTTCTCAAGCTTGTGCTAAAATAGACTGAAAGTAGCATGTGCCGTGCACTGCTAGCTAATAAAATATAGTCAAAAATCAGGGCGGAATCTGAACCTCTAATGTCTGAATAGACTAAAAAGTTTAAGGGAAGAAGCATTCTAGAAGAAACCGCAAGGGGATATATGTAGCTCTATAAAGTTATATGTAATTTAAGTGTTATGGATAGTATATAAAATCCACCCACAAAATTAAAAGAGAAGTACACAGAGGAAAATATATGTAATCCACTTAAACTAGAAGTGGTTAGCATTCTCTGCAGATAAAAGACTTCGGTAAGTTGTAAGAAAAGATGAACACCCCCATCGAATGGCCCTGGAGGGCATTAACCACACCACTGCTGCGAGGCTGTCGGCGGAACCCCCGAAACAGTCTCCCGGGCCCCGTGGGACTGGTGCCAGCTCCAGCATCGCCCAGTTTGCCGCGGGCCAGTTTCTGATTGCAGGCCAGGTTCAGTGCACATTATCGCAGTGCATGGACGATGAATCTGGGATCACGTGCCCATCTGGTGAGGAGCCTCCAGCTGTGCTCAAGGCTGTCTCTTCCAGGTTGCGGGTCACTTGGCAGACCGTGACCTCCACCGTGTAATCTCACAAGGTGTTGTGAGTCTCACAGCACCGCACACACAGGTACACACACAATGAACCTCCGAGCACAATGCCTGGCATACATTTAAAACCGGAAGCATGTTTTCTCCTTTCCTCGAGCTTTGTCCTGGGCAAAAGTCCTGTTCTTTCGGAAAGGAGACCCTGACAAGAGCTAGTTTCAGAAGGAACCATCAGAGGAATTGGGGCCACTCCAAAGAATTTAAGGACAGAAAATGTAGCCAGTCATACAGGCACCTGGAACTAAAGACAAGGAACTAAGACAACTGTCCCGGGAACCACAAAGGGGCAGGTGCTGTAACCAGGGCTTGTGGGGTCACGACCCATCCAGGTGCCTCTTTCCAGAATGCTGCGGGCACCTGGAAGGTGTGTCATCACAGTATGAGGACAGATGCCATCGTGCTCACATCCCCGTAACCCCTTTCCCCCATAATAAATGGAGGCACCAGCAAGGAACCGGGAAGGTTCTAATGAGTCTCTTTTCGGAGGTGTCATCATAATTTTATCCTCTGAAAGGCTGTGATCCCTCTGTCCACCCGCTCAGCTCTGCCTCCGCAGCCCAGGAATGTGATGACCAGGCTGTTAGAGAAGGGGCCGCCTCTTGCTTGGGAGGATCGAAAATCTGTAGGAAGCCTCGTGCAGATCCACAAATCAGCCTCCTTAGCAATGAGACGGTTCCAGAACTTAATTCAGCTGATTTATCAGTAAACACATCCTATTGACTCAACTCTCCAGAGATGAATTCTCAGTATCAGGGAGACACTCCGGAACTGACTTCATTTCTGAATAATGGAGTGTTGTCTCCGCGCTCCCCGACAGGGACGAGGGCACTCCCTCAGAAGGTGCACGTGTGCGGCGACTTGGGAAATAAAAGATTTACACGACAGAGTCTTGGCTTCCTATTTGTACCGAATTAAAATGAATTCCACATGCAATAAAGAAAATAAAAACTATCTCCCGAGACCCGAGTTCGGAGAAGCCTGTCCAAAAGGGCAGTGATGAGCCCACAGAGCGTTTCACAACTTCGGTGAATGGCCTTTGTTCTGTCCTGTACAAGCTGGAACTTTCTAGATAATTAATTCAAAGTGCTCCATCCCTTTCAGTATGTGTCTCCATACAGACACGTCCATTAATTAGGCCAAATTGCCTCTGCCTGCAATTGGGTGAAGGGCACTGGTTTTTGTCATCTGTGTTATTCTTTCCTAAGACAGAATATCTCCTTTGCCTCCCTCTACCAGGAAAAAACACATAGATTTTGATCGAACTGAAGCAAAGCTTTATGTGAGAAAAACTGCTACAATGAGCAAAAAGCCATAAAACCAGCAAAATAAAAGAAAATATGGGCCAGGTTCCCTTGTGGAAAGAGCCACTCAACTGCTCTCAGTGCGAGATCGAGTGCCCTGATTTGTTCTGAGCAGAGCTAAGGGGCCCTATTCAAATTCTGACCTGATTTCCCTTTGACTTCATATTAACATACTTTTTGCATAGAGAGGCTTTATTTTAAAAGATGAGAGATTATTGTCAGTAAAAGTACTACACTAACGTTTGAACAACATTTCCTCGGCACCTACAACCGCGCCTTGAGGGAGTCTACTAGGGCTTCTCAAATTTTCTATTTGGGAATTTTAAAAAGACTTTAATTTTGAAACGTGTGTTCTTGAATGTGTAATACATTCAGAAAAGGAGAGTGCAATGGACATGGGTTTGCTTGTATGTTTGCATGCGTTTGAAGAACAGCAATAAAACACCACACCTACCCCCCGGTTTAAGAAACAGCATTCCCTGCACTGTAGCACTGTCTTCCCGACGGTGCCCCTTGCCGCCCCCCAAAGGTGACCACGAGTGGTTCCTCAGTCCCTTCCGAGGTTCCACTGGTAATTTTCTCATGTCTACAGGTAAACGTAATACATATCCTATGTAGGTGTTTTAAAAGTTGCTTTTTCGGAAAAAGGCTGCTTTTGCCCCCAGTGGTAAAGGCTCCAGGATAAGAAAGGCTGACCTCTGTCCCTGCCAGGGCCACAATGTGACATTTACCTGACACATTACAAGGTCAGCAGTGAAACCTGTACACAGTTGGAACTTCTAGAATGTCTGTTGTGGGTCCCGCAGGAATACGGTGGAGGGGTGGGGTGGGAACAAGGTTTGTTTTCTTCTAAGCACCACAAAACCAGCCTCCAGCTCTTTTGCTCCGAGAAAAACACCTCTTTGCGGTGACAGGAGTGATCTCAGCTGATTCCAGCAGCAGGATGTGGGAGATGGAGCAGAGGAGTCTGGATTTCCTTACTCTCCACTGTGGTTGAAGTTCCCAATCACTGTCAAGATCATCCTGGAGTCCCCATTGCTTCTCTCATCAATTGCATCTCCTCTTTCCGATTTCCTGGATCTTCTCCCCAGTCTTCTTTGCTCACTCTTTCTCTTCCCCTCCTCCAGAGCACGGAACTCAGTCTGGTGCCCCAGGGAGACTCAGCACTTTGCTGACCGAGTGGCCAGCTCTGTATTTTGGGGTCGAGGGACAGAAGCAGGAACAGGGAATTGTGCGAAGCACAGTCAGGCAGGGCTCTCATCTGGACCCATGAGTGCAAGTCTGAATACACTGTTAAACTGACAACCAACTGCAGGTTTCCAAAGCTTTGACTGTGGGCGGTGGCGGAGCCCAAAAATGGATAGTGGGCCTCGAAATTTCTGCTATTGTTCCCTATGCAAGTCCAGACCCACTGAGCAGTGTTCCTTAGATTATTCTGCAGACCACTGGATGTCGTGGACATACCCTCGAGGGTCTGCGGGTTTTCTGTGACCTTTAATCCCACTGAGTGGCTGAAGACCTCATGCTGAAATACCAATAATTAACCCCATCCCTGATGCACTCACATTACCTGTTGGTCATAAAGACAAACTTCTGCCGCTGACGAAGCTTATACTGGAAGGCTTCAGCTTTCTCAGTTGAGAGCATGACTCCACGTTACGACAGCCCCTCGTGCAGGCGTGGAACACGCTACTTTAACTGTTGTGCGGATGAGGAAGGCACAGAGGTGGACTCCGTGCACAGTGATGATGCCCTTGAGCCAGGCGCAGCCTGAGAGACAGCAGGGCGCCTGGGGCTGGGGGGTCTGAAGCTGCTGGACTAGCTGGGTGCAGGGTGGGAACTGAGTCTGTGGCAGAGCTGGTCTTCCGCCCTCCTTGTGCTGGTGTGGATTCAGTCATCTTGCCAGTCTGCATCGCGCTCCAGCAACAGAAATACTAGTGACTAAGCAATGATTTTTATAGGCGAGATGTTAAGGAAGGAGTAATGCATTCTGAGGGTGTGACCAAGTCAAGGATCGCACCTAAATAACGAAACCCTGGTTTGAATGAGAAAGATGATGATGCGCATGGTCAGCTTCCCTGCTCAAAAGTAGGAGTTACGTGAGAAAATAGGAAACACAAAATGTCGTCTTTCCACCATGCATTCCAGTAACGTTGTAGCTTCAGCGAGCACCGCCCATCACCATGACTCAATATTGCTTTGGGTCATTGGGCTGTTCACTGAGTACACGTGTTTGATGCTGCAGATGTATAAGAACTATAAGCATAGGAATTTGTACATATGAAAACAGCATAATAAAAAGCATATATCAACATAGGATACACTGAGAGGGTTTTTTCCCCCTTTTAAATCAGGTCCACATTTACTGTGTTTTCAGGAGCACATCCACATCAGATCTGGAGCTTTGTTAAAAACAACGAACATGACAGCTCTGGTTACATGCAGGGGAATCTCCCGGACTGGGAGCCTCACTCAGGATAGGTCTTCCAGAGCGTCGGGGGTGAGTCTGTGACCTAGACACACAGCGGCACCCTCCCCGTCTCCCTGGGCCAGAAGCTGGTGAGTTCCACTCATTTCATTCAATGTTTTCCTTTCAAATTAATGACTTTCTCTGCTGTCATTTCAGTTCCTTTCACTCACTTTCCTTAGATTGGTTTGATTTTTTTCTCACTTCTTGTAATGAGTACTTAATTGACTTATATTTATTCCTTTAAATAAACAATAGGATTACTTAAAACATGGCTTTTACATTCAATTTTGAATATTTAGTATTTTTACAGTGTTCCTTTCTAAATAGTTTGGAATTAGAGTTTTAGTTTTGTTTTTGACTTAATATTTACACATGGCTATTATTCTGGGATGCTTTTACTTTAAAGTTTTCAGAGGATTGGATTCTATTTTCAGTTGGCAAACCTGTTAACATTTAGATTTTTTTCTTATGGTTGAGTGGAACCAGCAATACTTCTATGTTTTTACATTTATTAAAAGCTTTGATTTTTTAATAAGTATTTTAGTAAATAGTGTCTATGTATTTGCAAAATAAGGGTACTTTATGCTCGTGAGATAGGACATTCTAAGTATACCTAGTAAATTTATTTTATTAAATTTATTGGGATTACATTGGTTAATAAGATTAATCAAGTGTACCTTTCTGTGCTAAGTGATCTGTATATTGCATTGTGTACCCACCACCCAAAGTCAAATATCTTCCATCACCAAATATTTGACCCCCTTTACCCTTTACCACCCCACTCCCCTTCACAGGGGAATTTTGAGGATCTTTCTGTTCAGTGGGTAGGGGTGTCACAAATAAAGTCACATCTCACCCTCTGGAAAGGAGGGTGGGCAGAAGCTGTCACTGAGGCATGAGGTCAACAATGACTCACATTGGCCTTAGAAGGGCATCTGGCTGGCAGGGTGGCAGGAGGGACAGGGGTCCCCAACATACTCCTTCAGCCCACCATCCTTGTCTACTGGATCTTGATTAGGAGACCTCCATCTTTTGTGGAGCTGATGAATTTCCCAAATCTTTCTACTGGAAGCAGTTTTCATAAAAAGAGAGGGGGAAATGCTGGGCATTAGCAAAGTTCCAATAAGAAGAAAATAATGCAGCAACAAGGAGGCTGGGAACATGTCATTCATGATTTCAACTGAGATCAATCCTGCCCGCCACACCTTGTACACACCTGGGCTGAGCACCTCTGAAACAGGTGTGGCGCCAAGTGCCCCAGGATAAGCCCGGGCAGAGCCTCTTCCTGTACCCCTGTCAAACTTACCGCTCAGAAAAACTCAGCTTTGAGACAAATCTCCTTTTCAAAAAGAGAGATTTTACTCACCATGTGGTAAACTCCTTCCTCAGAAATCACCCACAGAAGACCGAATAAAAATACATGTTATATATCACCCCTGGGCGTGTCTGGGAAGGAGGCAGGGTGGGGAGGTAAAAAGGAGAGATGTTGTTTGGTTGTTCGTATCCAGGGATTCGTCTCTTTCTTTGAACAACTCAGAATGATTTGGCAGTTACAATGAAAACATAGGTTCTGTCTTAGAACTGAAACTAGATGAAAGTCCATTTGCTGTTTTCTTGCCGAACACAGAAGGATCTACTATTTTATTTCATTCGTGTGTGTGTGTACGTGTGGGGGTGGGTGTTGTCATTTACAAATGAAGCAACAAGATTTTGTAAACTCTCCCTCATGTCCAGAGTCACACAGCAATGGGAGGTAGTAACAAGGCCACTGGGGGATCTTGACCTTCACTGGCTGCTCAGGATTCTGAAGCTCACCCTGTACTTGAAGGAACCTCCTCGTTACAGCCTAAACCTGAATCTCTGCGACGCACCCATTCTAATTAGGCGTCAGGAGAACACAGGACACTACTTCTAGCTCACAGCTTTGGACAAAACACTTAGTTCCCACATCGATTGTGTTCGAAACCTGTGTGATGGCACTGTGGTGTGTCAAACACCAAGACTTTATGAACACAGTCTCTAAAACCGTGTGGCTGCATACCAACAGTAGTCTAATGATGGAGTCATCTGTAGCATTAACGATATGTAAGTAAATGTATGTTTCTATAATCAAAAATTAATTTAGTGAGTGATGTCGGTGAAAATGGTGGAGTAAGGAAATGGCAGAAACTACCTTCTTCATCAAAGCCACGAGACTACTAGCAAAAATTGCCAGCATGAACATTTTTGGAACTCAGAAAACAAACTAAACTTCTCCAGAAATCTTGGAAACATTTTTTTTTTCAAAACAAACGGTGCGACCTCAGTAGCTCAATGAGTTCCAATTAGAATAAATTCAAATTTAAATTCACATAGCATATTCAAACCATCAAACACAAAAACAGACACCAAAAGGGAAATGAGAGAGTATCTCAAGATAACACAACTCAAATGAAGATATATCGTATAAAAACATATGGGATGCATTTAACACCATGTTTAGAGAGAAATTCATAACCTTAAATACCTATGTTGGGAAGGAAGACGGATTTCAGACAAATAACCAAGCCTTCCACATGAGAATGCGGAGAGAAGCAAACGAACCCTGAAGCAAACACAAGGAAGGAAATAATAAAGATCAGAATGGAAATGAATAAAATAGGGAATACAAAACCAACAGAGAAAATCAACCAAACTATAATGTGGTTCTACAAAAAGGCCAAAATTAACAGGACTTTAGAAAGTTTAATTAAGTAAAAGAGAGAGAAGACTCAAATCACTAGAAAGATAAAGGAAAGAGGGGACATTACTCCAGGGGTGGAAAGGATTGTAAAGAAATACTGTAAACCGTTGTAAGCCAATAAATGACGTAACTTGGATGGACAGATTTAGAGAAAAACACAAACTCCCCAAACTGACTCTACAAGGAATAGATACTCCGGGTGGTAAACACACAATACGATATACAGATGATGTGTTGTAGAACTGTATACCTGAAACCTATATAATTTTATTAACCAATTGTAGGGAAGTCGGAGATGCAATACGGCTCCAGCAGCAAAGGCGTCTGGGAAAGGCCAGACTCTCTGTTTAACCTTCTGTGACGGTTTAACTCTCTGTAGCCCCAGGCTTGAATGACTCCCCAGAAAACCGATGCCGCCCAAAGATAAACGCCACGCCCCCAGGACGGAGGTTAATGGGCGCACCGAGTGCGGATAACAGCCTGGTGCTGTCTGTTAACTCAGTAATGCACGGTTCCTTCTGGTGGTCTCTCTGACTGCCCACCATAAGACGTTACCCCCTATGACAAGGGACCCCGTCCCGGGAGGGGGTGGATTCTTCCCTGCCGGCCACCGCAGGGAACCGCTGCTTGGCCGGTATATGCAAGTTTCTCCTATTAAAGTGCTTCCAAAGGTGAATGAGGCTACATACATGTCAGCTCTATAGTTCTCCATGTCTAAAATCCTGGATTTAGACTGTCAGGGCTTTCCCCCCAAAACCAATGTCACCCCAATACATTCAATAAAACAAAAAAGTAAAAAAAAAAATTTAAATAAATAAATGGACTAGGCAATTTGCATAGGCCTACGGCAGGTAAAGAAATTGAATAAGGGAGGAAAAAAACCTACCCACAAAGAACAGCGCAGGTGCACCCCGCGGTGCCCGCGAATTCTACCCAACACTGCAGGCGCACCTAAGGCAGCCCCGCGCCCAGACCTCCAATCCCAGCGCCGCAGCACAAGGCTCCTCCTCCCTCTCCTGGGCGGATGTGCCACCCACACGTGTGGGATCCCGGGGCAGCAAAGGACAGACCAGGAGGTTTATCTCGCATAATTTCTCTCTTATAAATCATGACAGGTCTAATGAATAAAGGCACGTACCTCTGAGATTCACATACGGAAATGCGTGGCACCTGCGTGGGCGCCTGGCGCTCTCGGGCAGAGCGAGGCGTCCTTGCGGCTGGTCCCACAGACGCGGGGAGCCTGCCTGCAGGAAGCAGAAGACCAGGGGCGTGATGGCTTGTCTCATTTCAGGAACGCTCTTATATCTGCGGCTTGGAGCAGAGAGCCAATCCTCATTTCACAGGATGCCATTAACGTATCGGTCAAGAAAGCCCTAGGCTTTATGACTTCAGTGTGTCGAAATAAAAAAAAAAACAGCCAACTGAATCAAATGAACCATGAAGAGCCTTAAATAAATCAGGACATAGAATTGACTTAGAGAATATTCCAATGCCCCTAAATTTACTAGTTGCCCTTTGTAACAAAGGTTAACATGTACCAACATCATTTGCATTGACTTCTTTTATACTAAATTAATTTTAGCAAAGAGGGATGATATTCCAATAAGTATCCGTTACTTTCTGTGTCTGAGCCAAACTATTAAATCTTCCTGGGCCTACTGCATTAGTTTATTTCATGGTGACTTGGTATGCACACTCTTAGCTGTGTATTCATCTAACTAAACTACATACCCTGAAAATGGTTCCAATTCTGTGTGATTTTGCAGCAAGTGTGTGTGATCTTGTGTCTATAAGGCATGGTTATGGGAGAGAGAGAGACAGAGACAGGGATTCTGCAAGTGTATTTTGGTTTTGGTTTGGTATCTAGTTGACACATAATATACAAAGCTAGTTTTTTCCCCACCTTTCCCGTCATGGCACCAAGTTCAGCCCTTTTACAAGTCATACACGTACTGTCTGCTGATACATTTTGTTGCGGGTACAAGAAAATGTTGAGTTTCGTGTATGTACTGAGGCTGGAAGGTGGTCCCAGCAGGCGCCCCCATGAGAGGTGATGCGGGGGCCACTTTGCGAGGTCAGCTAACGCGCCATCTGAAGGGGCCGCATCTGCCACAGCACCGAGGAACACGAAGCAGCAGGGAAATTTCAAGTCTTGCCAAGTGTGGTTTGGCCGTTCTGGGATGTAGGGGAAAAGAAATTAAAGCCAGTCCCAGCCCCTGTGTTTCCTTTTCTCTGGGTCCAGCACTTTGGACTCCAGTCAACGCCAGCAGCTGGCATCGCGGTCGAGTCTTAGTAGGTCAGGTTGGAATCCTGGCCATCCTCACTCGGCCCTTCATCTGTACCCGCCACACACAAGGGGCCGTCTGAATGGGACCTCCAGAACCGGAGCTCTGCCTATTCTTCGTTTTGGGCAAGATTCGCCTTTGTTCCTCCCGAGACAATGGCGGTGCTCCTTTCCTTGGGTTGAGCGCTTGGCAACCTACAAAAAGCAGGGCGTACACGTCTGTGGTCGCAGTTTCCCACTGCACTCGCTGAATTCTTGTGGCACAAATTCATCTGAAACACGCCCGTCGCTCTGGAATGGACACTACGAGCTCCATGCTGACGGGCATGTCCGTTGTGGCCGAGGGGGTCTGGGAACTTGGTGGGGGCGTCTGGAGAGCCTGGCAGGCCCCGAGCAGTGCTTCCATCAGCACGCAGTCCACGTCTCCCCGGGGCTCCTGACACAAGTCTGCTCTCTGCTCAGTTGGGGTAATGTAAGCCCTCCACTTCGAGGGAAGCCTTCGGTGGGCTCCTCTCACGCATCAGAACCAGGCAAGGTGTTCATGGGGTGACATCAGGTAGGGCATGATCCCAGCTCTCAAGGATGCATACTTCAATTTCATGAGGAAGAACATGTTAGAATTGAACAAAGGTGCATTGCACACCTACTACGTGCCTGGCCTACGGTAGGTCCTCTCGTCCTTGACCCCCATGTTTCTCTCACCTGTTTGTGGTGAATCCCATCAAAGTACATTCAGATCTCACTGCTTCTCGCCCAGCCTTGAGCTGTCAGAGACCCCTGCATGCGTTCTTGGAAGAATTCCCCAACTAATGGCCTGGCTTCTACCCTTGGGACTCTGCCTGTCCACACAGCAGCCCAGGTGGTTCTCTTAACAGGTGAGTCAATGGTAAGATGCCTTTGCCCAAAACACGCAATGGCTCCCAAACAGAAGAGAAGTAAAAGCCAAATCTCGTCGAAGACCCGCCAGGCCTTACAGGACCGAGGTCACTGTTCCCACTCTGAGTTCATTTCCTATGTCGGCCCCCTCCAGACACCCTCTGTCCTTGCATGTCTCTCAACGTGCCCTTAACCAGGGGAGCCCCCAGCACGGGGCCTCTGCACGGGCCGCCCCCAGCTGGAACTTGCTTTCCTCTATGACACATGGCCCAGCATCAGTTCCGCGAAGTTCGTACTCACACGTCACTTCCTCCAGGAAGCCTTCTCTGACAGCTTTAGAAATTCTCGTCTCCCAAAAGAGACGAGGTGAAAGAGAAATTGCCAATCTTGAGTTATCACATTCCACCACAACCCCAACCTGGATTATTTTGAACTAAGTATCAGACATATCTTTTCACCCCAAAATGTTTCAAAAGTTAAGACTTTTTGTTTTAAAAAATAACCCTGATGTCTTTATCACATCCAAAAAATTTCTTAATGTTCTCCAATATCCAGTTGGTGTACAAGTTTTCCCCAACAACCAGAGGACTGATATATGTTTTTAGATTTGTTTTAACCAAAATTCAAACAAGAATCTCTCTTAAGGTTCATTTTAAATCTATTCTCTCTCCCTCTCGAGTGCTGTCTCTCTCTCTCTCCCTGCTTTCCTTCCTTCCTGCCTCTTTCTCAATTTATTTGTTGAAGAAAGTGAGTGACTTGTCCTGTAGAATTTTATATATTCTAGATTTTGTTCACTGTACTCTATCCTCCATATTTCCTCTAAAGAGGTAATTAAATCTAGGCATTTGATCCTATTTGAGTCCAAATTTTTAACAAGAAACCACATAGACGATGTTGCATAGTCCCCCACCGACCACATCGCGTCCGCTCGCCTCCCTTTGGGGGAAACGAGCAAACATGAGCAGTGCCCACTGTGCTTGGTTCTGTGTCTTCATTAGAAGGGGACAGATGTGGACAGTCAGCTCTGCCGACCCTTCCTCGTGTTCTGTTAGTGGGAAGAGATGACAGGAAGTCCAGAAACAACCCCGGCAGGGTTCGAGGGGGTCATCCTGCAGGCGGGCCTGGGGACAGCGCTGGGCAGTGCCAAGGTTTTGGGAGAAATGAGAAAACGGAGGGGCTGAAAGCAAACCTAAAGGAGAAAGTGCTGAACAGGAGGGGAACGCCCTCGAGGACCCACGCAGAAGGAACTGTCCTACAACTAGGGGAGTCCACAGTGCCACACGTCACAAAGACATCGGATAAGACAAAGGACAGAGAGAAGCATTTAGAAACAGCAGCAAGAAACCACGCTCCTTACCACAATTTCATTACCGTCTGTGAGGAACCCAAAGGAAATTCACGTTTTTGGGGGGACCTGACATGGCCCTTCCCACCTCCAAACTGACTTCCCCTGCAGGAGGCCAATTTACTGGGCTGGTGGGCAGGGCGGAGCATTTGGCCCACCGGGTCGACCCTTCCAAGTTCAATGGAAAATGGGCGCTAGCCCCTCCATGAGGGACCCGTGACCTATGTGCCACCAGTCTCGATTACAAAGACAAGTGAACCACCTGAAAATCACCAAGTGGAGAATGCTGCGGAAAGGAAGCAGAATGATCCAAAATGACCTGGTGACACCCCAGATGAGAGACGTGTCAGCCAGAGACACAAGAGCAAACCACCCAGTGAGGGGCTGGCAGCGTTAAGAATGAGACAGGACAGCTACGAAGAAGGCATCTGGCCCCCCTGGACTCTGAGGGCCCGCCATGGACCACTCGGCACATGCTCCAGGGTTGTGGGGCGATGCCAGCAGTTTGAAAACTACCTGTTGAAAAATAGTTGTGCGGTAGACGGGATCAAAAGTAATAAGGAAAATCCCATTAACTAGCTAGTAAATCTAAAACGACAATACGACCTTTTTTCACATAAAAAGACCAGAAACAAACTTGGGTCCCAGTCCCTGCTCTACTTCTTGCCAAATGGATGAACTGAGGCAAGTTACATTAAGACCCTGATTGTAGTTGTTGTTACTACTACTACTACTACTATTATTATTATTATTATTTTGCATAAGACCTATAAAACAGAGATGGCATTTTCCATCTCAGAGTTTGTGTTTGGAATAAGTAGGTATATGCTTTAGACTGTCCAACAACCACAGCCAAAATGCAAACCCTAATCCTGGAGTCTTTCAGGGTTTAAACAACCAGCCCTGAGGTCCCGTAGCCAGGTCCTGTCTGGGCAGTGCGTAGACTCTGAATACGGGCCCATCGCGCTACCTCCCTTCCTTGGACTCACCGTGAAGGGCACAGCCTCACAAACTGCCCAAATCCTGGCAAATCTCTGAGGCCGTGGCAACATCTCTGCCAGCTGGGAAGCCAGCTGCAAAAAGAAAAACAAAAAGAAAGAAAAAGAAAGAAAGCACTTACAAGCCTCCAGCTCTAAGGAGAGAGACGTGTTGCTGAAGGATCAGAAGGAACACAGGAAACTCATTTATTCTGTTCTGTCTCACCTGCACACTCCGCAGCTGGCAACAGGGTCGTTTAGAAATCTCAGACCAGAACGGGACCATGAAAGACTTCGGGCAGCAGTTTGATGAGTGTTCATATTGTTTTTGGAAGCCATGTGCTAATCTGGAAGTTATCCCCATGGTATTTACTGAGAAGTAGGTACAGAGTCAGCCAAAGAAATTTCCAGAGTGGTGGAACCTGGTATGCCGAAGAGGTAAGACATTTCCCCCAAAGATCTTCGCCTTTGCCAGAATTCTTAGAGCCACAGGTTCTTGTATAATAAGAACCCAAGGGGTTAGCATCTCAGGGTGGGAATTAAAGCCCAGCAAAACACAACTACGGGTAAGGTTTTTCATCAAAATGTGTCTGTAAAGCCCAGAAGGTTGACTGCTGAGTTCTCACAGCCAATACACGGCCGAGAAGAGTGTGAACCCCGTTCACGGCATTTCCCAAGTGTGGGCTCCTACCATTGTGACGGTAAATCTCACATGTCAACTTGACTGGCCGTGGGGTGAAATCTCATTTCTGGGTGTGTCCCTGAGGGTGTTTCTAAGTGAGATGGACGTTGGAGTCGGTCCATTGAGTAAAGCAGATTGCCCACCCCATTCGCCTGCACGTCTCTGAGCTGGACACTGGCCTTCAGACTCAGCTGGATGGATCGGTGGATACAGGGGCACAGAGACGGAACTACCTGAAAAAGTAAACAAGGTAAAATATCAATCATTGAAGCTAGGTGGCGGCATGGAAGTGGTCACTGTAAATTTGTTTCAATTTTCTCTGTGTGAATATTTTCATAGCTGCATTTCTGTGTAACAGCAAACAAATGAAAATTTTATCAAGGTCCCTTTTGGGGAAGCATTGAAAAATATCAAGTACCTAGGAATAAATCAAACACAATATGTACAATACCTCTCCAGAAAGAAAAAAAGAACTACTACAAAGCATTGCTGTTATAAAGAAGAATGTACCGTGTTCATTCATGGTCTGGAAGAGGCAATGTTGTAAGTATCTCCACTTCCCACTGGTGGGTGTTCAGAGGCGGTGACGTCCCCTTCAGCCCCACGACAGGTGTGGGTTGCTGTGTTGATGTTGACAAGTTGCTTCTAAACCCTTTCTGGGGAACACCAAAGGTCAGGAACCGATAAGACAAAAACACAGTGGGAGGACTCACGTGGCCAGTTGTCAACACCTGTTATATTAGGAAGCTACAGCAACAAAGACAATGGGTTGTGGCATCGGTGCACAGATAGACAAACTGGGCGACGGAAGGAGTAGAGCGCGCAGAGACAGCCCCACACAAATACAGCCGCCAGGTTTACCACGTCCATGGGGCAGGGTCGGCAGGAAAACGTCTGATCTTGGCTCCTACCTCACACGATGCATAAAAAAGCCAGTTCCAGATGTGGCGTGGCTAAATATGGAAGGTTCTTTCCAAGATACGGAATGCATCTTTCCAAAAAAAACAAAGTTGAACATCTTCAAGTTCTCCTAGAGGCAAAGATTTCTTACAGAGAGCACAAAAAACACTAATCCTATAGAGGAGAAAAATAATAAATTGGACTACATTGATTTAAGAAAATCTATTCACAAGTATTCAGAAGTACACATTGGTAGTTACAAAATAGTCTCTCGGATGTAAAGTACAGCATAGAAAATACTAACATTGTCATAACTATGCACGGTGCCAGGTGGGGCCTGGAAATATCGGGGGGATCACTTCGTAAAGTATGTGACCGTCTAACCACGATGCTGTACACCTGAAACTAATGCAGCAAAATATTGAATATGAACTATACTTGAAATATGCCATTGAAAAAATCTATCCATCAAGACACCATCATGGGGATGGAAATGAAAGCTATAGAGAAAAGAAAGGTGTTTGTATTGCATATCTCCAACAGCTAGCGTGTGTCCACAATATACAAACCACTACAGATCAATAAGGAAAAGACGGAAATCTAGTTTTTCAAGATGGAAATCTGGTTTTTCAAGACAGGGGTAAAATCTGGTCGGGCACACTAGCACAAGAGTTGTCTGACTTCTCTTCCTCCTCTGGGCTTCTGAAACCCGCTCGCTCTCCCCGGCTATTTGAAACTTGACTAGGACTCTGTCTTGGATGGTATTACTAGGGAAGCTCCTCTCTGTCTCGTCCACTAGTTTTGTTCGGTAGCCCTCTGTTCACAGACTCCTCAATGAGTTATTTTTCTCTTGCCTCTCCCCTCGCATAGGCTTTCTCTCTACTTGTAAAGGGGGAGGGATGATAAAACAGCCAGCCGTGCAAACACTTGGACCCTCTGGATAAAGTGTGAGGGACCCTGGGGTGTGGAGGCACCTCTGTGGCCTCAGGCTTTCCCAGCACCAAAGAGAGAGGCGATGACAAGACAGTCACCTGATTTAGTGGGGACTCAGCTCAGCACTGCAGTCAGCCCTGGGAACCAACCCACTGGTGTCCACAGGAGAGGGGAGCCACCCTCCTTAAAGAATTCCGTACAACAAACCCCACTCCCCTGCCAGTCTCTTGGTTGGTATCTCTTGGGTGACCCTAAAATATCAGCCATCCCCAGAGCAACAAACCTGGTCCCTGACTCTGGGACCCAAGTGTTTCATCCCACGAGCACAGATGCCCTGGAGGTCTTGGCCACAGATCGGTCGACTCGGCCCTGCAGGCCTGGAGCTTGCGCAAGCGTGGGGCCTGGACACGGTGGTGTTCTGGACAAAGGAGATGTGTCTGGGCTGTTTTCCTTGGGGGAGGCTGACCTTTCCAAGCAGAGTGATGCTACCCGCCGGCTACAGCCTCCAAGTTAAAGTTCTTCCCTCGGTGTTGCCCTTTGGTGCCTGCCAAACGTGCATCTCTGTCCTGCACCTCCTGTTGTCATGACCCTGATTCCTTAACCAGCCAGGCCACTGTTCCCTGGACCTACCACTGGTCAGAGTCCTGCTTCAATCCCCTCCCCTGCCCCCTGCCAGTGACACCGCAGTCAAGGTCTTGCTCCTGCCCCAGAATGAAGGGACCTCTCCCCTTCATACGAGTATGAAGACTTAATGCAAGTTGACCTTTATGCGATTTCAACTGTTGGGCCCTTCTCTTGGGGTACCGCCCACCCCAACCTCACACCTTTACCTTCCTGCTTGGCCGCTCAAGCATTTCAGAGCCTTTGAGCAGAACCAAAGCTCGCAGTAATATCTATCTTATTTTGCTTTCAACTGAAAATCGAGGAAGTCACTACTGCTGACTTTGTTGATTATGGTAAAATACACATACTATGTATGTGTGTATATCATAAAATTTGCCATTTTATCTGTTTTTACACGTGTGCTGCGGTGGCACTGATTGTCTACAACGTGCGAAACCACCACCGCTCTCCATTCCCAAACTTTGTCTGTGCCCCAAGCAGGAACTCGTGGACAGTAATCTATTACTGATTTTAAATGATGAATGTCTTTGTTCTCTGCATTACTGCCTTAAGATCAGGTGTGTTCAGAAATCACTTAACCAAAGCCTATTGTAATGGTGTGTTCAGAAATCACTTAGCCAAAGCCTTTTGGTATGTTGCAAGTTGCAGGGGAGAATGCTTCTCTTGGGAAGAGAGGAATCAGAATTCTACGCAAGCCTGGCCCAGAGGCCTGAGCTGACCTGGAGCAACCTTGGCTGTCTTTGGAAAGGTCAGCGTTCCTCCAGAGCCAGGCGGTCACTGCGTCGTCTGTTTCACCATCGGCTTCCTCGGACACAATGCTTGGATTCCATGCACTGGGACAGAAGACGTGTCCAGGAAAAACACCTCGTGGCATCTGAGCAATGCCACCCAGCCACTGACAGCACACACACCCTGTCCCAGCAGTCACATCCTCTCAGGTCAGAGGACGCAGTGGAATGGAGACACAGCGGTGACGCTCATGAGGAAAGGGCACTGGGACTCTGGGACACTCGCTTTGACCTTCAAAGTTTCGTTTGCTAGTGTTGGTCGTACACCACACAGCACGGTGGCAAGGGCATGCATTCAACTATCCTTGGATAGCTGACCCGGAATTCAACTATCTCAGTTCAAATGACAGCCACGCAACTCCCTAGGCCTTGGAACTTCCTAAGGCTTTCACTCACTAGGGCAGGTTCCCGGGCCTGAGTCTCAGTTCTCCAACCTGTACGACACACATAAATATCAAGACTGTGTCACGGTCCTCTCAGTGTCTGGCCCATAGTTACGGCAGTTGTTAAAAATTGAAAGAATAAATGAAACAAATCAATAAATAATTTTCAGTAAGTGTTTAGATGTGCTTTTGAGATACATAAGCAAGCATGGCTGAAAAGACGAGAGGCTTCCATTAACCAGACTGTTCAAAACGTCAAGTTTACAGATGATCAAAACTGTTTCTTTAAATAGCGCTTGGACGTCAGGTTTCTGCAGGGAGCAGGCTCAGCATTCTTTTCATAGCTTTTCCTTCCAGTTCCAAGATGCCAAGTTTCAGATAAGCACCTGAATTCCAAGGGATAGCCCAAGCGGTACTGTCACAGTTACTCATCTATAACCTGGATTAGTTCATTTGTGGGGGGGAGGGGGTTTCGGGAGTCACCAGTTTACGTGGGGAGTCCAGAGAAAACTTGCAAGTTCATGAAAGTCTGTACTTTGCACTGTTCGAGATCGCGCTCACCCCGTTTCGATGGATTGCAACAGCCCAGGTGGTTGCGCACCTGAACGTGTCCTTGGAATGTGCCGAGTCGCACACAGATGCCAACTATTCCAGCTATGTGCCCACAGTCCAGCACACGTATCTCCTCGCCGGCGAGAACCCAAACAGCCCTGCTCGAGTGTCGGGGACGGGAGCCTGGCGCTCTTGGTCGTCATGTGCCGTCTCAGGTCCCCCCGGGAACATCCGCCAGCAAGGATCAGTCAGACTGCGGCCGGAAAACAAATGACTCAGTGACCCAGGAGAAGCCACGGTGTCCGGGGTAGAGTTTTTTAGATATGGCAGACACAGCAGTAACTGGATCTCTTCCTAACTAGGTCAGCGATTTCTGAAAGCCCACATAGATCCAGCGGATATGACAAATTAGCCCTCCACCTTGACCCCACACACAGGAAGGGTGCAGGGGAAGCTGCCAACCTGCCCAGGTGCGCGTGTCACAGGTCAAGAAGAGCTGAGGTTCCAGGGACAGTTTGGAATTGGGAGAGACTGGGACTGACATTTGCAGAGCCTTTTAACACCACCGAGTCTATCGTGAGGAACAAGAGTGTTTTGAATGTTATACATATGCAGCATTTAGTAACAGTGCATTCATAATTAATGCCTTTAATGTTGTTCAATTAAATTGATGCTACTGTCCAATATGCCACACTAACTCCATTCTTCTGTTGCGGAAAAAGAATATAACTTCCTCAGAGCTATAGCTTGCTATAGAAATTGAGTACGGATTTTTCTATTGTGCCAAGAACTTTCATGTTTCATAAATACTATAATGATTATCTTAAGTTCTGCATCTTTTCATTTATTTTCATTTTAATTTTTTGCAAATATTGAGGTCGATGCCAAAATTATGCTGTCATATAAGTACTACAATAATCACCTTTTTGCTTTTAAGTAAAGTCCTCAGCTTAAATTCCCAGAAGTAGAGCTCTGATCAGAAGGTGGTTTCGTCTGTCAGTATATTCATCTGTTTGTTATCTTTGCCATGATAGGTGCTGCAGAACTCCTTGCGAGAAGCGTTGTGCTAATTTGCATGACACCTGGTACAGGTGAGCGTAGCACTCTCATCTCTAACACGCCAGCTCTTGTATCCTCCCACCGAGCATCAGAGACATCTCATTGGCCTTTTAAATGCAATTTTACTTATAAATAACAATGCTGACCATCATTCAAGGTTTGCCTATTAAAAATATTTTCCGCTGGGCAAATTTTCCATACTTAAAATCGGAGACTTTATTTGATCCTAGTTAGTTTGAATAACAAACACGTGTTCCCATATAAGCTGAAAATATTTTCCAACTTATTTACTTTTACTTTTGGTCATTATTTTGTTCGTGTGTTTAATTACCGTTTGTTATTCTCGTGATTTGTGAGTCAGCTGGAGACACCGTCCAGTCCCTGCACTCCTATGCTCGAAAGGTCCCTAAGAACTCGTGAGAATGAGTAACATGGCAGGCAACTGAGGACTATCGATGAAATGAAATTGAGACGATATCAGGCTGACGAAGGACACATCCACAATCTCTCCTAAGAAAGAACGGTATCTACGGGGAAGTCGCGGAGGAGGGGGCCTGGCGGCGCCCTGCGGAAGTGCACCCCGGCAGCGCGGCGGAGGGAAGCAAAAGCCGAACGCCCAAGAGCTGGTTTTGAAAGAACGGCGGAAGGAAGCCGTACAAACAGTCCCCGCTAGCCCGTGCACCGCGCATTTCCTCCTGGGATCGCCACAGTTCATTCGCCTGGTCTACTCTCCCCGGTGGGCACTTGCTTGTGCCTAATTTGGAGCTATTACAAACAACGCTGCGACAAACACTTTGCCTGTGCCTTTTGGAGCACGTAAGCATGCCGTTCAGACAGTTCTAAATCGAGTCCTTAAATTACTGGTTCACAGGGAATGCCCTTTGTAACTTTCATAGATGGTTCCCACATCTGCTGACTGAACCTCTTTGATTCCCACCAACAGTGTGCAACAGCAGTTCCCTATTTCATTCATTCTTTCAGTTAGCGTTTGCTCAGTTCAGTAGGGACTTACTTGGATAGTTGCACCTCAGACAGGAAGGGTTTCAGAATTCTAACCTTTGCAACAACTGACTACGATTTTACCAGTATTCTCAGAAAATTGGGGCCCTGATACCCTATCTCGGGTGCCTGGACCTGTGTGGAACACAGAGAACAGTCAGTGAGACAACCCAAAGATTATTCTGGAAGTTCTTTTATTTCTTCTGGCCATGACATTTAATAGTAATTGCAACAGTTAGAGTCTGGCAGACCCTATAGGCTTAATGAAAATAGCTATATTCTTACAACCAAAATTACTAGACTACAAAGATTCTTGTATTTCAGCAATCTACCTAGTAACGATGAATTTGTTATGATTCATTTACTTGCGTTGTGTTAGGGCAATTCTGGAAATGGTGGAAAATGGCAAATGAGTTTTTCATGGGCCCCTCAGTCAGGGTGGTCAGTGTCCGTCTTGGTTAGTTCTCCCAGCTGACTGCAAACGATTGTTTTCTGTGACTCCTGCCCAGTACAGCACATCATGTATTGGTTCAACAATTCAATAAGGATTACGCAACTCTGGGTCAACACTCCACCTGCAGCAGGAGAGCAAGGTAAAGGTGAGGTGGAGGGTACTTTCTACCGAAGAAGAACATACTGGGCGTTCTGCTCTAGTCCCCTACCTCAGACCCTTCTGAAACATCCAAAACAAGATGAAAAGCACAGGGGAAAACACCATCTTTGTAACTTCTGAACCTGCCGAGTCTACACAGCTGGACCCACACGAGGTGGGATGGGACTGAGGACTCCGCCCCAAGCCCCAGTCAGGAGACAGAGGCATCCGCCACAGTGCTGTAGTAACAGGTGCCAGGTGCAGCGAGGCCATGGGGACAGTAGAATGTCCTCATGACGACCATTTCGACACCACGGAATATTGGGGGAGAGGCACCGTATCAACAACCAGCCTTTTCCATTGGCTCCAGCAGAGAGCCTGCCAGGGGGCGAATGGATTGTTTTTATTAAGAACAGAACAGAAACAAGTAACAGAAAATACTGATGGTACAGCAAAGCTTCTCTGAAATAAAGAAATATTTAACTATGCAGTTTGACTTAGAATAAACACATTCAAGAAAATGCACAGCAAGACATAGCCCGTGAAAGTAGTGTATTTCAAGGGTAAGGAATCATGGAAGGATCCAGGTACAGAAAAGGGGTTGCATTTTGAGGGGAGGGCCAGATTATCTACAATAACCAGAAATGCCAAGAGACAATGGACCGATGCCACCAAAACTGTGACACACTCCAGTGGCCTTTGTACATCCTTCAAATACAAAGGCCAAAAATATTCTCGACCATGGAAGAGTCTGGAGGCCATTACACCCATAAGAATTTTTAAACAAGATCCTTAAATGCAAGGCACACAACAGAAGTGCTTAATAAAATCCATTCACCAATCTAAGTATCACATACATTGGTGCTGAGTATCCAGTCTACGTAAGTATGTATAACTACGGGAAGAAATAATTGTAGTAGATGGTGATTATAGGAAAAGACACGAGCGCCATTGCCACAGACATATAAAAAGCAGATACAGAATGCCAAATGCTTGCAAGGATGACCGGAAATGGAGCCACTCAGGCACCATGAGTGAGAATCAAAGTGGCCCAGCCAGTCTGGAGAATGGCGGGTTCTCCCAAAAGTAAAGATGTCCTAACTGTACAACCCGGCCGTGGCATTCTTGGGTATTTACCCCCAAGAGATGGAAAGTCGTGCTCACTCAGACGCCTGAGCATGAATGCAAGCAGCAGGTTCATTTGCGGTTACCCCAAACTGCAAACGATCCAAGCGCCTTTCCCCGGGGGACGAGTCAGACAAGCCGGGGTACATCAGAACTAAGCACGGAATGCAATTCAGCAATGGAATGGAGTCAGCTCAGCATCCACGCAGCTGCCTGGATGGAGGTCAAGGGGGTTGTGCAGAGTGAGAAAGCCAGTGTCAGAAGTTTTCATAATGGGTGGATTCCTGTATGTGATAGTCTCAAGATGACAGAAATTACAAGGACGGAGAACAGATTCTTGGCACGAGGTGTGAGGGCTACGTGTTGGAACTATTCTGTATCTTGATGGCGGGTGTGGTCATGCAAATCCACACATGTGATCAAATTCCACAGAACTGAGCGAACACACGCACACAATCGGGTGCATATGAAACTGGTGAAATCTGAAGTAGATTGAGGGGTCGCCTCCACGCCGATTCCCTGGTTGCGTCATTGTGTGTATGCAAGATGTTATCTTTGACCAGAGCTGCGTGCAGGGTAGACAAGTTCTCTCTGCATGACGTACTGCATTTCTTTGTGGACATGAATCTATAACGATCTCAAAATTAAAATGTTATTTAATTTAAATAATACTATAAACAAGAAAAATTGGGGATTGTAGAAGAATAAATAACTAAATCCTAATGTTGAAACATTTGGCTAACCCTAATAATCAGTCTGCTCTTTCAAAGTTTTTACAATCTTTTTTTAAATTTAAAGAGATCATTTATCATTTTAATTAAAAAATAAATTTCTCTTCTTTCAATTTCACTTTAGTTTCTTTTACATTCAAATAAAATTAAATGTAGTGCAATTTATTTTGAGACAGCATAAGTAGATTCTATTCTTCTAAAGTGATTTCTGCCATTTTTTCTATATGTCTGCAGCCATACATTAAGAAATACTTAGAAAAATATGCACCCCCTTGCCAAGAACGGCTTCTCATTAATGGAATTAGAGGAACATTTTTAAACTTTTTTTCTTATACTTACGTGATATTTTAATTGTGTATATGTGTCATTTTTAATCTTCAGCAACAACCAAAACACAAAACAGAGACTTGATAAAATAGCAGTATGTGACCTTGCAGAGGTCACGGAGTGGCGGGAGGGCGGGCCATCGAGTGACTTGGGCAGAGGACCAGGGTCCCCCAACAAGGACAAGAGGAGGGAGGAGCTGACGCTTCCCGAGACCCAGACGGAGTAAGGCAACCCAGGGACGATGTAGCGTGTACAATACTGTTTTTGAAAACATGCATTCCTCAGTAATTTTACAAGTTCTGCCTGGGAAAAGCAAGCCGTGGTGAGAACGGTTTCAGGTCAGACTTTTCACAGTAAAAACCACTTTGGGTAGTTTTGATAACTCACTGGCATGACACTGTGAAAGGCGAAAAACCTAAGTGACATAGTATGGACTTGGCAACCAAGAGGGTATTCATTTTAAGGGAGAACATTTTTAATAAATAAAGTCTTGCTTGATTCATTTTTCATTATTCCAACCATCATTTTCTTGATTGATATCTTTTTTAAAGATGCTATTGGAGTCAAATACTGCAGGGTACTAATAACCTACTTTTTCATTTATATATAAGTGTTCAGATGATTCATTTCTATGATTAGTTGGAAATTTTCCCAATCTTGAAGCAGATATTAATGTGCTATCTTATCTTCATCTCTGCACAAACAACTCACATATTTTCAGTCTGGAGCTGGTGCCCCACCAACGACTCTTATATTAGCAAGGATACACGATCTGAATCTTTTGCTGAATCTATGTCTAATATTTGTACAGTTGACTGTGCCTGTCACCATTGATTTGCATGGTGTAATTGAATGATAACATAATTGACCATCATGAAGTCTTGGAGCTGGCATCCGCCAGCCCAGTCTTGCCCACAACCCTAGCTACCCTGACATATGGTCCTGCAGTTCCCGCTAAAGCCCCTCCCACTTCGGGAGACTTGCCACTCACCAGGTGGTCTATTTCCATGATGGCCACATTCTTCCCAGTCTAAACAGATGGCTGTGGATTGATCTTGCTATTCTGTAGGCATAGCGGGGTATAGTTTATGCTAATCACTTTTTGCATTCAAATAGCTTATTAGGTTGCAAAAGACAGGGTCTATCTTGGTCATGTGTAAGGAGAGGAAGTCCTCGGGGCTCTTTGGGGAGACGCTGAAATGCATAACAGAACCCAGGAAATACTGCCACCACCAATAAGCACAGAGCAGCCCATGGGATTTTTGCTGCTCCATGGACCTCATGCCAAGATCTGGAAACCACCCACGTGCCCATCAGCAGATGAGTGGATAGAAAAGCTGTGGTACATTTATATAATGGAATATTATACAGCAATAAAAAAGGGATTCTTACCTTTAATGACAGCATGGATGAACCTGGAGACTGTTATATTAAATGCAATAAGCCAGTGAGTGAAAGACAAATACCATATGCTCTCACTTATATATGTGGAATCTAATGAACAAAATAAACTAATGAACAAAATAGAATCAGAGGCATGGACACATGGAACAGACAACAGACAGTCATCAGAGGGGAGGCAGGGGAGGGACTGGTCAAAAGAAGCTGAAGAGATCCAAGAACATATTCGTACAACCCATGGACACGGGCAACGGTGTGGGGATTGCCAGAGCTAGGGGAAGCTGGGTGGAGTGGGGCAAGGGGGAAAATTGGGACAACTGTAACAGCATAAATAATAACATATAAATTTTAAAAATAATAACCCACAAAAGGAATACAAAACACATTAGGCATTTATAGATCTTGCTCTCGGCAGCACAGCCATCGACCCCTGACCGTACACCTCTCTCTGTCTGAGTTCTTGTGAAACACAGAGATTTGAAGAGGTCACCAGCCCGTCAGGAGCTGGTAGATGCACAGTGAGTACCCGGTGAGAAGCGCGAGTTCTGAGGGAAGAGAGGAGGGAGGAATGCATCCATATATGTCCACTAGATTACCCGTTGGGATACCTTTAGTCTTGCTAATTCAATGGCTTTTCCTTTTTTCACTGCTGCCTGGTGGGACGTTGGTTCGCACTGCGGCTGCGTGCCAGCGGGTCTGGGGCAGCGCCTGTATTATTAGCTCCACGGCACTTCCCCAGCGTCTGGCAGGGCGCACCGCACATGTGGGCACTTAATGCCATTTTTCATGACAATGAAATACAGTTTAAGCCACTTTCACAAGTTAGTAACGCAAGCCGTGTATGGTGGCGAAAGTGCCCACACACCACATGAAAGAAACAGCATTTTGAAGATCACAGGCAATGATGTTTGTGGAGGATTTAACCCAGACTGCGCCTCCCGTGGCCGAGTACAGTCTATGAGAACCTCATTGTCTTTCCTGATGTGTGTATGTAAATGCATCTGTGTTTCGGAACTTACATGCTTTCCTCTTGTTCAAGGTTTTGAAAAATAAATAGAGTGGAGTGGGAACAGAAACAGGGGCCTGTCTCATCCTAAAGTGCCTGGTTGCTAAAAACCACATTTTCACACAAATGTTATTACAGAAGCTTGCTGTTTATGTCAATAGGGGCAATGTTTGAACTTCATCATCCCAAGTGACGGCTGTGCTCCCAGGGGAGATGCAACAACTTCTCATTCAGGAGACAGAATTGGAAATCAATCCAAGATGCTGGGGTTCTCTCCCAGACAGGCAGGAAGTGTGACGCTGGGGGCATTGCTCAACCAGCCTGAATTTTACTTTCTTTGTCAGGAAGAAATAAAATTTCACTTTAAACAGTTACATAACCTACTGTGTGACAAATGCTTCACTTATACCATGTCTAGACCTCAGAACAGAACTTCAGATTTCCCCCAAATGTTTACCCACCTGCAGACAGAATTTACAATAGAAGTCGAATGGCTCCATAGCTCAGAGACCAGCATATCCCTATTCACCTCCACCTAATTGATCCCGGGAGGCCCGGAGGGCACCCAAGTGTGCTCAAGAACAAGCACGAGTCAGCTGGATGTCAACCTTTACGTGTCCCCAGCCTCCTCCACTGTTGCTTCCTGGGCTTCACTGATTCCCCCATCTCCCTGGCTGTGTCACAGGTCCTGCTGGTCCTCAGTCCCCCTTCCTCTGGAAGAATGTAGCGCACCCCAGGACATTTCCCCGTGACTTCCGAAGCTGCCAAGTATTTGCACCAACCCAACCACCTTACAGCGGCTGCCCACCCTCCACCCTGCCAGAGAATTCCCTTTCAGAATTATACTTTTGTATTAGAGGCAATGTTTCTCTTTTCTTTCTTGCAGGGTCAGGCCTCAGAGAATAGACACAAATTCCTTTGCACAGGATATATCATACCTGTCACGACAGGATCCTTGTCTTTCTCTCCAGCATCAGCTCCTACAATTTTTTTGTCCCCAGAAACCTGTGTTCTAACGATACTGAAAATCTTGCAGACTGCTCTAACATCCTTGCTTTTGAGCATGCTCTTCTTCCTCACTCTCCAACCCCGTCCCAAAAGTGGGCTGAATGTTCCCCTCCGCTGTGTCCAGGTGGGGTTCCTGCTCGCTTCCTCTGCACTCTGTGGTTTGTTCAACCACACTTCTGGTGTTGCCTAACGAATCTAATTGTTAGCTTTGCTTTGCTTTGAAGTTGAATCTTTCACACTAGTCTTCTCCTGGGAGGTTCAGCCAATTTCTAAATTCCTCTGGAAATCCCTCCTACCCAGCACGGTGTCTGCCACATTACTGACATTCAGTGAACAGTTGAATGAGTGCATGAATGCACAAGTGATATTCATCAAAAGCACGCGATAGCAAGGTGCCCATCACCCCGGGGCTCTGCGTGACCTGGGCTGAGATGGCCCTCGTGAGCAGCCTGGAGCTCACAGATGAATTAGAGTAGAAGAGCACGGACCCTACAGAGAACCCTACCGGGTTCCAAATGACCATAGCACCGGATGTTCTCTCTGGAGCATTTGCAGTCCCAGACCCTTTGGGGACTCATGCCGCTAGAAGCCAGTGGGCACCAGCGGTGGCAGGAGCCTAAATGACACCAGCTGGACAATAGTTGCACCTGTAGGAAGAGCCCAGAGGCCCTGTGGGTGGGTGGAAGGGGGTGGCAGGCTCCCCACTGCCGGCTCCCATCACGGGAGTTCCCATGGGGAAGCTGGTGAGGGTGTCCATTCCCTCCCCGTTCCCAGAGAGAGAGAACCCTTTTTCCCAGCAGGACCAAGGGCACGAGAAGATCTCAGTGGGCTTGCAGCACTCAATCGTACACTGGCCATGAAATCTGTTCTTCACATTTGGGCAGGAAAAGGGGTTAGAACTAAAAATAGAACAAAAGAACTGACTTTACTTGAAATATAGAGCGAGAGAAGTATTGAATAAGAACCAACGTAAATAACAAAAAACTGAGGAATTTCAAACGAAGATGAGGGTTTAATGACCCTTTCATTGCTAGAGAAAGCTGTGTCTCTGTCCAATTTCTCACTCTACAAAAGAAACGAGTATGTGGAGTGTCTGATGCCAACATTCCACCCATCATTTCAACTGCTGAGTTTTCTAAGTATAGAGCATTTATTTTCCAAAAGGCTGATATTTCCTCATTCTGCTAAATAGAAAACTTTCCCTGCTTTCTCTCCCTGTGACCACTGGGGCCTATGGCAGTCAAACAAGTCGCCTAATTTAAGGCATTTCTGAGGAGACTACAAAACTGAAGGCTGCCTTGGCCTCCGATTTTTCTGTGAAAAGTAAGTTTTTGCAAAGAAATTAAGTATCTAACATATAAGTGGGAAGCATTTCTCAAGATTCATTAAATAAGCCAGTGTGCCCTAATAATTTCACCACTGTTATTGTTGGGCCTAAAAGAAGTTCACCTGGGGTTCAGGTACAAATAGTTCAAAATAAAACAGGGTTTGCTATACTGATCATAACATAGTTAATACTCAAAGAATAACATAAAAATGCAGACAAGTAGGAAAAAGAAATAACACTCCCTAATTCCATCGTCCATCTATAACTATGTTTTCAGAAGAGCATTCCATCTCTTTCCAATATTTTTCCTGTGTGTGAACAGGTCCTGTTTCCACTGAGTACGTGTATGAATTGTTATGATTTTATATGAAATATTGTCATTGCAATTACAGTCATTTCAATCATAACCATAACGACAGCATGGAACACTTTCCTACAGCCATGGTGCACACCGCCTCTGATCTACCTAGTCCTCCAAATACTCAAAGCTGTGTGGACTCCCGCATCCCTGCATAAAAATACACTAACAGACTTTGAGGACGTCCGTTGGTTCACTGTAGATTTAGACTGGTCTTTGAAATGTCATATTTATCCACAAAAACAGCATTTCTGACTTGGCAGAGTCCATAGCAATTATTAGAGTGCAAACTCATTTTTAAAACGAGGAAAGTAGGGCCAGGAATAAATGATGTGACTTGCTCAGACTTAGACAGTGAATTAGTCTCAGGATCACCCATTGTCACTGGGCCTGCTGGTGGCCCTCTAGGGCTTTCAATCACACCCACTGCCTGTCAATCATTTGTCACCAAAATTAACGTGCAGTGGGGGAGGCTCTCTGAGCTCTCCCAGCCCCTCAGCCCTCTTTCTCAGTGCTTGCCTTAGGTTGTCATTTGAGGAAGCTATAACAAAAAGAGTATGTAGCTACTACCTTCCTAGATGGCTTCTGTAAACTTGACCACTAACCCTTGAGCCCACTCTGGACCTGAACTCTTCATTTTCTGAAGAGGAAGCTATATTTTGTAATTCAGCTACACAATTGTGGAAAGCATGTTAATAGCAAAAATAAAATATCCAAACTGAATCCATCCTTTGATTCCCTGTCTCTCTTGTGGACCCCGACTTGGAGCTACCTGAATCAGGGCAGCTATTCTTGGATTCAGGGAAACAATCCAGAAATAAGAAAAAAATTGTCCCGCATGCAAGATGCAAAGGAGCAAGGAAGAGAATAATTCCCATCTATCTTTAAAGACAGCAAGTCAGTGTAGGATTCACTTCCCCTTCTACTCACTTCCCAATGTCAAGCTCTCTTGCAGGCGGGGAATATGAATCCCAGATGAAGCAGTGTAGACCCCAGAAGGGGGGTTGCTGTACCTATACTTCTCCTTTCCTCTCTTCTGTCTGCCTCGTCAACCTCAAATTCAAATACATGGAAGGTAGCTCCATGTTTCTAAAGAAACTCTCAGTGAGCAGCCTTAAACTTGACCCGGGAGGGAGGCACCCACACATTCCTCTCACCGTACTTCTTACTCCAAACACAAGTCTCCTAAGTTAAACCTTCTGTCCCGAGGAGTGCAAAGATAGAGGTCCTAATGAGGGAACACCTTATTATGCGGTGCAAGTGACAGCCGTCAGTAGACAGGGAACCACAAAATCAGAGCAGGAATGAGTCAGTCTTCTTGTCTAGGCACCCTCCCAGGTTTACAGCTAATCCTTCTGCACACAGGACACAAAGAGATTGAACCGGGCACCTAATTTACAAAGGGAACCTACCCTCACTGCTTGGGATTGCATAGCATCATCTCTGTGTCTAGAAAGTGTCTAGAGGTCACTTTCCCTGAACCTCACTTGTCAGAACTTAGCCAAGAACCCAGGAGCAGAAGCGCCCCCCACCCCCGCAACTTGATGAGCTGGGGTGAAGTTCAGGCTGTGAAGTTTAGGTACTTTATTCACGGCAGAGGCTGCCTCCAGAGCCAATTCCATTTTCATCATTATGTCTTTCCAACCAACATGATTCTAAGGTTTCTCATCCCACAAACAGATTAGAAATAGCAAGCATTTAAAGGTGATTGACTTGACCAACTAAACGGTGGTGAAAGAGAAGGAAAAGTACTCAGTTAATAGGCATTCATAAATGCTCAGCCACCTAAACATGGACTCAGCCTAGAGGCTAAGACACCAACACACGTCACCAGTTCCTTGGGGATCACCAGGTTACAGCCCAGTCTGCCAACAAATCTCAGGAACGGCAGAGGTCCTTCATTCCTCCATGTGCTTCCCATGGCAGCTGACACAGCACCATCTCAGAAAAACCTTCCTCCACTCACTCTGCTTGAGGCAGCCCTAACTCATCAATCAGTTTCTCAGAACCCTTTCTGTCTCCTGCCCAGCACCTGTCACAATTTATACTGACGTTATTTATGACTTGACTTTCGTTACCTTTGTCTACCTGCTGCCCTGGATTTTGAGCTCCATGTGGCAAACAGCCATGCTCTTCCTGTTCATCGCTGACTGCCCAAAGCCTGGCTCTGTCGCTTGTCACATGAAAGGCACTTGATAAGTACATGATGGATGAATCAAGAAATGTCACCAGGGTAGTACCTACATTCCTTGATGACAATATATCATGTTAGAAACACTTAGAAAGATGACTAAATGGATGTTGTATTTTGAAAGGATAGGAAATTTGGTAGAAGGTTATCACCATTTGTTGAGAAACAGTCATGTACCAGAAAGGTTAACCCTCATGATGATTAGTCCTCACTTCACTGATGAGGAAACTGAAGTTGAGCAACTTTCCAATTTTATGCAACGAGAGGTAAAGTTCGGATTTGAGCCAAAGGTCCGCATCTCATTACTTAGATGGGTAAAGCTTCAATTACCTGCACTTACTGAGTAGCTCATGCACGACCTGGGTGCTGCATGGGCCTGAACCAGGAACTAGGTTCTGAAGGGACTAATTAGAAAGGGAGGAAGGTCATGCAGATTGAGGCTGAGTCAAGTCGGAGAGTCAAGACAGGGAGACCCAGTTCAAAGGGCAGACATGAAATTCTAAAAGAATCAAAAGTCAAAGAGTCCTTTGAAAACAGGATCTGAGTCATCCCTCAGCCCACTCAAATCTGGCTTCAACATCCCACCTCGACTTTCCCCCAAAAAGCTCTAAGTAATGTATCCAACAACTTTGACATTCCCAAATCCAGTGGGTCATATTTATTTTTTTATCGTGCCTGGCTTCTCAGCAACATTTGACAGTCTGACCATTTCCTCTTTTGTGAATCATTGTTCACCCCTCAGCTTCCCCACTACTTTCTCCTGGCCTTCCTCTTACCTTTGTGTCTGCTCCATCTCAGTCTCATTTGCCACTTGATTTTCCTCCACTTGGGCGGTAAACGTGGGGGTTTTCAAGGATAAGGTAAGATTTTCTTCTTTTCGTTCATGCTTCACTCAGCTGTCTCTCTCCCTGTAGGTAAACTCATCCATTCCCATGGCTTTAAATATTATTGACAGGTGGATGACTCCTAAAAATTTCATTTCCCATCCTTCACTATACTTTGGAGCTTTGGATTTGATTTACCAATTGCCTACTTGGCATTGCTATTTGGATATTTTAAAGGCAGTTCCAATTGAATATGTTTAAATATAAACTAATCACCTCCATTATGATTTTTTTAGTAGCCCCAGTATTGAGGAAGGAGCCCACCTACCTATCCGAGCAAGGCAGAAACTTAATCTGATCCTTATCTCCCTCCTCCTCAACCTTCGCATACCAGTTATCTTTTTTCCCTTCCCACCTATACTCTCCCCCCAGTTTCTTTCCTTTCCCAGCTTTAGGCACATGTCAGACTTCAGTGTAGAAGAGAGGTAAGTATGACCAGTATTTGAGTGCTTTGAATCATGACAGCTCTCTAACCAACTGTCTAAATAACATCTGATTTACCTTAAAATCCTTTCCTATCCTTTGATATTCATGATACAGCAGCCAAGAAGGGATGAGGGAGAGTGAAATGTGCATTTGCCCTTCAGCTGGGCGATTTTGCTCCTAGGCACTTACACACACGAAGTAGAAGCCTCTGTCCACACCAGGACTTGGACGTGTGTGTTGACAACATGCTTACTGATGTCGATAATAGCCAAGAATTGGGAACAATCCCACATCCGACAACTGATGTAAATGAAATACAGCATACGCATGCAATGGAGTACTAACCCACCAATTAAAAAAGGACCAAGTACGGATTAACACAACAACACGAATGGATGTCAAAACCATCGGAGGGAAAAAGCCAGGCACAGAGGGCCACCTCCTGTGCGATTCCAAGGGAACCCTAGAGTCCCCCCAAAACTCTAGAAATTAAACTAGTGTCCGGTGACATGAAGTACGTCAGTGGTATCTTGGGCAAGGAGCAGAGGAAGGGGGTCTTCGAACAAGCATGAGAAACTTTGGGTGGATGGAAATGTCTGGGATCTTCACTGTGGTGGTCTCACAGGGGCTTACGGTGGCGACACATTGAATCACACACTTTGAGTCGATGTGGCTCATTATACGTAAATTATACCTCGATCAAGTTCGTCATATTCTAATTGGCAAAAGATTTAAGGCAGGTACTTCGCAAATGGCCATTAAGTACATGAAAAAAAAGGCCCACACCCTTAGGCAATAGATAAATGTAGATTTAAACCACAGAAAAAACACTGAATACATGCATTTTTATCCCTGTAAATTATACCTTAAATTCTAAAGTGCAGATCTTAAAAAAGAGAATAAAACTTTCTAAACATCAGAAGCAAAATACTCAGAAATTCCACTTGCAAATATGTGTGATCAGTACTACAGGTTATTCATGTCAGAAAATACTTGGAATGTCCTTCCCCGGGAACTAAGTAATAAATTATAGCACGTCCATAAAAGGAAAGACCATATACTATGGCAAGAATGAGGAACTAGAACCGTTCAATACTGGCCTGGAATGAACCTATGACGTATTAGTAAGTCCGTGTTTCCATATTTACGTGCAGAGGAGCACTGGAAATATGCACAGTGTATCTGAAGAACCCCCAAGCAGCCGGTGAGCTTGATCACCTCTGTGGAGGAGCGCTAGCTGTCTGGGAATACCTGGCATGGGGTGGGCGCTCTCCACTGTGGACCGAAAGGGGCCACACGCTGAACCCCACAAGCTCGGGCGAGGCCTGCGTGGAAGCCTCGCAAACCAAAAGCAGCCACACAGGATGATCTTATCACAAAAATTCCTGACTGCAGCCGAGTCGTGGCAGGGAGTCACTTCCCAAGCCTGCAACTTCCTTGACAAAGGTCAGTCTTCACCTCCACGGAGCCTGTCCCTGATCTCTGCCTTGCATCTACAGTAACATGTCGGGTAACACACCATTATCCCCACCCCACCCCACCCCAACGCCTGTGGGCAGGACCACCACGCCGGAGCAGAGACCAGAAGTCCCTTCAGTGTGATGATCATCGCGTGAACGGCTAACCGAGAACTATTGTGGACCCACCAGTGTCAAAGTATGTGTCCTTCATTTAACTCCTTATCCAACCCCAGGACATTCCCCAATTTGCTTTCTCCTGCCTCCCTAATCTGCAGCCAATGGATTTCATGGAGCCCCCTCAGGCCTCCTCCCGCTGTGACCTAAGAATCAGGCCCAGCGCTGCCTTTTCCCTGAGCATTTCTCAGTCCGTCGGGATGTTGCTTCCCGACACTTGTCGTTGGTTTGGCTCGAAGGAACTCGTAAAAATTCTTACAGGTTTGGATATTTCTGAAGCTGACACCACTCGGCACATCTTTAAACCTCTTTAATTGTAAACTATATGAATGTGCCAAGTTCGCAAAGTTTAAAATAAGTTCATAAATTAAGTGGACGCAAACAGCCCTCCATATCTCTAATACGGAAATGCTTAAATACTCCCTCGGATCACAAGCCTGCGTCTTCTCTCGAGGGTCCCTTGGACCCCTGCCTCAACACAAGGCAAGTCTCAGTGAACACACTTCCCCTTTCCCCTCCCCCCGCACAGGTCCTATGACTGGGGGGCCGGGAGAGGTGTAGAGGGGTCTATGGAAAGTGACCTCTCAGGGCCATCTGGTCATAAATTCCTAACTGCCCCAGGCCAGGAACTACTTGGTAAAAGGTTTTAGGCCAGCCGTGTCCCCTGTTCCTGTGCTTCTAGGCTAGCAAGCCTTTGAGAGGGCGCAGCAACACCCCTGAGGGGTATCAAACCTCGGTGAGAGTGCTTGATCTTGTTAACCATCCGGTTCCCCACTCGGCATTCTCCCACCTTCATTCCCTCCGTAGTTTCCTCCTTCATTCCAAATGCACTTAAAAACAACTGTCACTCTCTAGAGCATTTGAGATCTTGCTCCCCGGCAAACGCTTTCAGGCTGGCTCAGAGAAAGGATTACAAAATCTCTCTGCAGGTTTGCACATTTCTTGCTCCCAGCCCGTGGGCACCTGCACCGCCCCCATGGAGCGGCACCACCCCTCTGTCCACCTCCACAGACCCCCCCCCAGCAGAGCCGGCCCCTCACGTTGTCCACCTGTGCGGTGTACGAGGGGAAAAGCAGAGCAGAGACCGGGGAAGACGTTGTTTATCTGACCATAAAGATTTAATCTTATAAAGAGGTAGAAAAAACATTTCAAAGATGTCAGTACTTCCTAAATATTCCTACATATTTAAGAAAATTCCAACTAAAACCCTACTCCAGGGAGATTCTGGCTGTCAGGTAGCCGAGGTGGCAGAGAAAGGACAGGAGCCACAAAGGTCCAATTAAGGGCTTTTATCTGAGGCGGGAACTGCCATCAGGTGGGATGGCAGCGAGAGGGAAAGGGCAGAAGGGTTTTGCGGGTGTGTAGCGGACTCCCAGGGAGGGTGAGTCACCCTGCTGACCCGCCCCAGGCGCCCCAGGTATAGCTGTTTGCTACACGACGTCCTCTGATCAGGGATGGCTGACTCAGATGGACGGAAAGCCCAGGAGAGGGCCTTGCCTCTGGGAAAAGCTGGAGGCAGAGGGAGGGGCAGTGAGGATTCACCCCGTTTCCAGCCAGATGCCAGCGGCCATGTCTCAGTTGCTTCTGATACTGGGGAAACTCATGGTCAGGTATTTAGCCAGTGATGCACACCTTCTTTGTCCCAGCATAGGCAGTGGCTTGTGTCCTTGTCCCAGTACTTCTAGAATTTGCCCGCTGCCCCCACCCCCGCAGGGACACTTCTTCCTGGTAAGCACACAGAGGCACAGATTTTTTTCAGGGGCGGGTCTGCAGCTTTGATGGGGCTCGTGGGCCCTCCTCTAGAAACCAGTTGTCCACTGGCCTCCAGGACTGTGAGGCCAGCCCCTCCTCTGTCTGCTTTGCTTCCCCCTCCTCATCTCCCGGGTCTCTTCCCCTCAGAGGCCCCAGGGCTCAGGGATCCAACCACTTCTTGCCCTTTATATTCTCTTCTCATCCCTGCAGGATCCCATTCGATCTCAAGTAGCATCTCTACAAACACTGCTCATCCCACGGGTTACCTCCCGCCTGACTTTTCTCCTGAAGGTCAAACTCACGTCCAACCACTTGTGCCCTGTCTCCAGAGGAAACATAGCGAGTCCAAACCAGACTTTCAAGTTCCCCCTTTCACACACCCCTCCCCCGTTGCTCTCTGTCTCCTTGAGGACTCTCTCTCACACCCCACCTTCAGTGCTTGTCCTTTGTGGTAGCTCTTCCTTCAAAGTGCACCTGGAGTCTGACCCCAGCACCCCCACAGCGCCACACCAGGCCCCTTGTCTCACCTGGACTCTTAAAACCGCCTCTCACCTGCCTTCATTCCAATGTGGACACAGCCGAGGGAGGGATCTGGGCAGGACTGATGTCGACGGTGCAGTGGTGACTTCTCCATTTCTTCCCCGTCCAGTTGTCAGTAGAAGCCGAACACGATGCAATGGCCCCACCCCTCCCCACCTCCCTCCAGCCACGCTGGCTCCTGGCTGCTACCTAAATGAACAGGCTCACTGTTTGTTTTTTAAGATTTTATTGATTTATTTTTAGAGAGGGGGGAAGGGAGGGAGAAAGAGAGGGAGAGAAATATCGATAGCTTGCCTCTCACACACACCCCAACCAGAGACCTGGCCCACAGCCCAGAGAGGTACCCTGACCCGGAATGGAACTGGTAACCTTTCATTTTGGGACTCCACCCAGCCCACTGAGCCACGGCTTCCAGACCCTGCCTGACCCCCTGCCTCTCCGAGGGGCACTCAACTGCCCCCTCTTGGCGAGCCTCCACACACCATCTCATTTAATGGGTATCAACAGAAGAAGCACCTAAACCTGTAAGAATAGTTATGAGCTGATTTGAGCCAACCTTACCACAACTGCTGGGAAGCACCCTCTCGACAGACAAGGACAAGCTTCGAGAATGGCAGCTCTGTGTCTTGTTTATTTTATATGTCACAGTCAAAGGACGGAGTCAGGAGGGTCACATGAAGTTCGCTGGTGACGGATTGGTGGGGGGAGAAAGCGAAGAGGGAAAATCTCTGGGACTGGATAAAGGGTGAAATAAAGAGACAGATCCACGCTTCTCCTGCATGGCTGGGTGCAGGGCGGTTAACAATGAACATTTATGTCATATACAGATGGTGTGTGGAGAGCAAGGTGACAACCAGGGGTCCCGTGGTCTCGCGCCCTGATGCAAGGTCGTGTCCTGAGGGGTCTAGACAAAACGAAATTCCTCAGACAATCCAAGGCCTGTTATCTGACTGAGATGCAAAAGGACAACAGACAGTCTCCCTTAAGGTCAAGACTGATCTTCGTCAAGGAAGCTACAGGACTGGGACAGGACTCCCCGCCGTGACTCACTTTCTGTTCAGAACTTTTGGTTTCGGACCATCCGAGGAGGTTACTTTTGGACTCTGAGTTTATGAGGCCACCTCGCATGCCTCTCCTGAGCTTGTCAGCTTTCGTCTGTGGCCCCTTGTCTGTCCACAGCTGCACTGACCTCTCTGCTCCTCCCTCCCCCTGTTATTCTGCGGGGCAGTCGCCCCACCATGTCTACGTGCTCGGGCGGTCTTCCACTGTCCAGCCCCGTGAGCAATGGACAGTGAGCCACGCCCAGCCCCCAGAGACTCTCCACAAGGTGCGTGCATCTCGTGGGATGACTGAGGAAGTTACTACGCAAAGCACTGCTTGGACAGGGCACTGCTCAGTGCCTGGCTGCGGAGCCACTCACCTTGGGACATGACCTTGACGGTGGAGAGTCGGGGCCTCTGAGGTGGGGCTGCGAGCTCAAACCCCTGCTCCATTTCCTGCTGCCAACAGAATGAGACACTTCCCCCTGCCCCCACCAGCCAGTTTCCCGGGAGACTTTCCAGGCCTCCCTCTTCTGTGGCAGGTGCTGAGCAAAGACACCGCAGGAAATCCAACTAAGGGTTTGAAAAGCAAACTTAAGAAACGTCTCCAAGTCTCAGAAAAGGAGGGGTAAGAAAAGCCACCAATATTCCTCGATTGAGAAATCGGGGAATCTCAATCCTTGCTTAAACGTGAAAGATTACAAAACAAACACACACGTTCAGGTTGGGGAAGGTGGGGTTAAAAGAGGAAAAAGAAGCGGTTACAGACAAATCCTTATTAGCGAAGTCGCCATAAAGGGCTTGGCGATCCAGTCTGCCCCAATCAGAGATAAACACCTCACCAAGCACCGAGTCCCAAGGTGGGAGCCCCGAGGCAGTGCCAGCTCCCTGCACTCGGGAGAAACCAATGTCAAGCCCAGGTAGTCTGTGCACCCAGCATGGGTCCCTGAGCACCTGCCTCTTGCCTCCACAAGGGCCCAGACAGCGCTGGGGGCCGCCCCACACCCAGCTCTGCACTTGGCTTCAAAACCCCTGCTGCCACCTTCCCAGCTGACCTGAAACCACAGTATCATTCTGGAATCTGGGCCTTCTCCCCACCCCCACCCTACATGCAGGGAAGCAGGCCTCAAAACGACCTTCAACTGAAGGCAATGGGGACCTATTATGCGGAGGTGCGGGCTATGCAAAGCCCCTCCAGCCGAGCCAGCAGTGCCCATTGAGGGCACACACCGGGATCCCTGTAAGCCAGTCCGTCCACGGACGGGCGGCGTGGGCCCGGGCTGCGGCGCCAGCCGCTTCAGGCCCTTCGCTGCCCTTTTCTTCCTTGCAGCTGCTGCGACAAACAGCGGCTCCTTTGAAGGTGAGGAACAGCACTGGTCCTCAAAGCTTCTCATGAGAAGCCTCAGGGAAAAGTTGCTGACTCCAGCCACGACAGGTGAAGGGGTCTTCTTTCTCTGCAGTGTTGAGAGAGTCGTTACATGTCCAGATCGTTCACGTGACCGTGAGGACTGCCTGAAGGATACACGTAACTACGTGAACCGGCTGGGCTCCGCGGAGGGATCCGGGCTGAGCCGTGCACTGGGCTCCACCGCCCCAGCTGCTCAGCGATTCTCCAGGGAAAGGAAGGCACGCCGCAGCCCCAGCTCCCGCACCGCAGGCACTCCGCCGTTTCGTCCAGGGCTACGCCAGGTGCCTTACCTGTGCTGTTTCAAGTTATAACAACCCGACGTGGCAAGCACTTAGGACAATTGATAGAGGGAAAAAAACTGAAGCTTTCGGTTGGAAAGATTAAAAATAGAGAGCATGCTCAAGGATGCATTGAGTTCATGGCAATTTTTCAATCCCTGTTCATTTGGTCACCCTGTCCTTTAAATACGTACATGTGTGTGAGTAATAAATATATATATATATGTGCATGTATATATGTGTATGTATATATTATACAAATACGTTTTAGAAAAGCATAATGCATGAATGCTTACATATCAAATATAAAATACATAATTTAATACAGAGTATTCATAAAATATATCATGTAAGTATTTAAGTAGGGATGGAATGCCTTCTTGTACAAATTCAGGTGTGTGATGGAGCAAGGAACAACCGGGGAACCCGGGTCTCCGGCAAAGGCGTGTCTCTCTCTCTCTTCGCGTCCATCCCAGAAACGTCGCCTCCGCGTCCAGCTGAAGGGTCCACTCCCTGCAGCCCCCGCCCAGGAGGAGGAGGGGGCACTCTCTAGGGCGTGGCTGGCTGTCACCTGCCATGGCAGGGCCTGTCTTTGAGGTCCCTCCCCCTTCTTTCTGGCAGCTCCGGCCACAAAACGAACCACCGCGGCGATTTCTAATTCTCCGGTCAACGGGAGAAGTAGGGGAGCAATTTGGCTGGGGCTTCCCTAGCTGTGTTCGCCGTTGTTTGACCCACAATACACTGCCCCCACCCGCTTGCAGACCCTCCGCCGCCTGACAATGCCTCTTTGAATCGAGCTTCTGCACCTTTTCCTCAAAAGTGACTTCTTTCCTTCTACAGCACCTCTGTGACTCAAAGACCACACCTTCAAGGCAGTAGTTTTACTGGCCGTTTGAATCCTTTGCACACGGTGTCAGTTTATTTTTTAAAATGGAAAAAATTCTCAAATAAAACATGAGAGAACATTTTAAGACTTCCAAAATATTCTCTGCATCTATATTCTTTGTGAATAAACATAAGGTCACACGATTATCTCCCAGCATGGGGAGAGTCTGCGTTCCTGTTGAAGGACATAAGCTTGGCACAAGGTCTTGGCCACATGACCTTTATTACATGAGATGAGAGAAAATTATAATAATTATATTGTAAGTAGCTCAAATGCCTCAAAACACCTCTTGAGTTGTTCCCTAATAAACTGCACATTCTATCAATTATTGCAGTTTATATAGACAAGTAAGCCAGGCAAAACTTGCTGCTTGGCAAGTTAAACGATATTTAGTTCAACCTCCTTACCCTCCACTTCCTACTCCTGATTCTCTGCAAGGGCAGCCAGCTCACGTTCACGGTTATTGCACGTGCACCATAAATTGAGGGGGAGGTCCTTATTTCCCTCTTCTACAGCAGGATTGTATTCACCCCTAATAATTTTTAGTTGGATGTGTTTATATAATGTCGACCATAATAATGGTAAGATCTGATCATGAGCTGTGATAAACTCTTGTGGTTTTATAATAGTCCATATTTGAAATATGCTCATTTCAAGTGAGGTCTATCGTGGTATAGAGTGTACTTGACCGCCAGACCAAAGCCTATTGACAAATACATACATGCACACACAAGATGAGCCAGAATGAATTGGAGAAAGGAACGTAAGGGCCAGAGGAAAGCCAGAGGCTTAAAGAGGTGGTGGCATGACCGAACCAGGAAGGGAGAGGCCGCGATGCCTTCAGCAGCCTCGCCAGCCCCGTGAACTGGAGAATCAGGTTTGGTGGTGTTGACGTGAGCAAGAGACTTGACATCCCTTCTGGAGGGGACAGTTATCACCCACCCGAGCACATGAAAGCAGACCCAACATCCCATTTTCTAAGAGAAACAAAGAATTCACATTTTAAATATGAAATCTCTTCATTTTTAAATGTTGCCACTAATTCCATTAAAATAAATATTGAATGGGCCCCACAAAATCACACCTATATCCCGAACTCGGTCTGCAGGCCACCAGCTGTGACTTTGAGGCTCCTGTTTCTAGTTCCAACTATAAGCCTGAGACAGGTAGCAATACCGTGGACAAAGTTGTTTCCCCTCGGTGCTAAAACTGCATCGTGGGCAAAGCACTGTGCAGAAATTTCCTTCAAGATCCCTGTGCAACGTAACGAACAAACAGCCGAGCCAGAAACCAGCATTCAAAACTGCGATCCTGCTTGGTTGGCATTTCGTAATCCTCAACCCTGGAGATAATGAAGCAGCCTAATGACATAACTACTAATAAGAATGCTAATGACAGATGAACGCCAAAGCAGCTGTGCGTCAGCAACATTATTCCTGAAAGAGAAGCTGCTTCCTGCACATTCGGCCGAGACAGGTCTCCCTCCGCAAAGAAAGTGACCCAAAGAGAGAGAGGAAGCGGCTGAGAAACCCAAGCATGCTGCCCACCACCAGGAGCGCTCCGGAATCTCAGCAAGGAAGCCTGCAGAGGTCACTGACCCTTACCCTGCAGAAATGGGTGACGCCTGTTAAAGAATAAGTCTCCCTGCAGCCCTCCGCCCCCAGCCCCTAGCTGTGCTCCCCAGGGGCAATGCGCTTAGCACGTTTTGCAGTCTTCTTAAAATATCCTGAGAAGAGCAATTGCGTGCATGTCCTCTGAAACGGAAGCCTGTTTTAGACATGCGTGTTCTTAGGGAATTTTATGGTCGGGAGGGACTGAATTCGGTCCTTTCTTCAGCCTCCCCTCGCTCGTGCTTACTACTCCTGAATATAAATCTAAGGATGGAGAAACCCATTCCACTCGGAGGCAGCCCATTCCACTTTTAGAGGTTCCAGTAGTTTATAAAAGTTTTGCAATTCTGAAATCCACCCCTCTGATGTTTTCCTCCGCCCATTCCTGCTTTGACCTCACAGGCCAGAGGAAACAGGTGGTCAGAAGCCTCCTGCCTAAGACAGACAGGAATAAGTGAAGGCTCCTACCTTCCCCCGGCCGGAGTCCCCATTTCTCCTCCCCTTCCTCGGGCGCTTCGCCGCCACGATCCTTCTAGAAAGGATTCAACCCACATTTAAAATACTCAGAGGGAAGTATTGTCTAAGAGGGAAGCTGCTCATCAGAGGAGGAAAAATGTGAAGAGAATGAAGAGCCTGTGCCGGGAACAGCAAGACGCCACGGGGGCTTTAATGTGGGAGCTCCTGGAGGCTTCCGGGTGTCCTTGTTAACACGGTGTGCGGGGATGCTTTGTCCAGGATTTTTTTGGCCAACTAAAAATTTTGGTTGTGTCTCCTCTGCAAAGTTTCCTCAACACCCTGAGGCAGAATTTGAAGACCCAAAGTCTATCTCTCTCACGTTTGGGAAAGTTGCGCTCTGTGTGCCGAAGAATGTGGCTGGGACTTGGGTTCAAGGTTGGCCTCGTGACTAGCAAGGGTGTTTTGGGACTAGGGCAGATTATTTGTGTGAACTTCCCAAGCCACAGCGTCATCTTTCCATAAAACCAGACAAACGTGTAGCCTGGCTCATAGGGAGTCAGATCTGACAGTGCTTAGCAGCGTGGGGTCAGGGCTGCTCTTGCTGTCCCTATGGCAGTGGCCTTTGCCCCAGACGTGGCCTGGGATGTGCCTGGACACCGTCTATGCAGGGCCCAGTATGGGCAAAGCTCTGTCCCTCAAGACATCATTGTCCCGAGCTCGCTCATACAGGCTTGTGCTTAACAAGTACCACAGTTACCTGTACACACCACGTGCCTGCCAAAGAGTGCCAAGGTACCCTGACTGTCACTCACTCCTGTGTGGCAAGCTCAGAGGAGGAACCCAAGCTTTGCAAGGGTAGCCCAGGAGATGCGAGCTCGCCCATTCCCGCATTCTCTGGGCTCAACCTCCTGTGGGGTGTGTGCCTCTCACGCAGCTCCCTCGAGTCATCGTTGCCACAAAGCTCTGTCCTTGCGATGTCATCAGATCGGATAGAAGGGTGGTTTCACAAAACAGCCATGGAGAGGATGCTGCATTGTGAAAGGTGGGCAGAGAGAACTCCCAAGTCTTCACACACTGTCTGCTCTTGGGGGACGCAGGGCAGAGATTCCCACGTGGTCTTTACAGTTAGTTGCAGCTTCGATCAGTTGGTGTGTTGCCACGTGGACAACATGACAACACGATCTGTGCCGTCCGTGGAACTTGCTCGACAGAAGGCTGGCCAGCCAAAACGAGGCCTTGTCGGGGACAGACTCGCTCCTAGCTCCCTGCTACGTCCCGCTGTTGTGTTTCTGGCTCGCCCTTCCCTAACATGTGCAACGTCTGTGACATGTGACTGGTAACAGGGGACCTCATTTGGGACCCGGGGAGGGAACCAAGCACACCGCCTCTGGAGTCTTCACAGCCTTCTTCACTCCGGGGCAAAATGAGCTCGGGGGTGGGGGTGAGGGGTTCAGTGGTTGTCCTGACTTGGTCAAACACAGGAACACAGATGACTCTAAATGCAGAGGAAAGGGGGCAGTTCTGGGGATGCCGAGGAGCCCTGGGCCTGGCACCTGCGGGAAGGGAAGGAGGAAAGGTGTTCCTCTCCTCCCGAGACCAGACAGGGTACACTTGAATTCCACTTACTTTGCTTAAACCCCGGGGAGACCAGACCGACCCGTCTCAATGTTGGTAGGTGACCTTACGAGGACACTTGGGCGTTGGGGTATAGAACAGGCTGAGAACATTTGTCCATCGGGGAAGGAGCAACTCTGCGGAAGTTATTTAGCTCACGGCCCTGCAGCCCCAAGAAAGCCTACTCTCTTCCTGCCCAGTGCATGGGGAACCTCCCAGGCGCTGCTCCTGACTCAGTCACACGGGGCTGTCTCAGGGGAGTGGGGCACCTGGCTTTTCTGTGGAAGCACCTCCATGTGCGCTGGTGTCAGGCCTTCATTCTAAGCGCTTGACTTGTGGGAAATAATTGACGGCACACGTTTGCTTTTCAAGTTCCCCCGGCCCGTTCCTGGCCTCCGAGGGCTGTGGGCTGCCCGGGTTCTCATGCATTCATTCCGTTAACATTCCCCAAGGCCCGGCTTTGTGCCAGGAGTCCGGCGCTCGCATCTCAGACGATTTCGAGGATGCTTGATGGGATGTGAAGGGTCCTTTGGACTGGAGAGCTCCAACTCAGCCGCCTGGCGCTCCTGTCGCTCGGGCTCAGCCAGCGACAACTTGGCTGCCAGGCCGTCCTCTGTCCTCACTAGGGTTCCGGGGTGCAGCGCAGAAGCTAGGAGAGGATTAAGGGGTGCTTCTCCCATCCCTGCCATTATCCGGCCTTGGGCCTAAGCTTTGGCGAATTCGCCGGGAGCTGGTACCACTTTGTTCTGCAAGTTGGATTGGGAAATGGCGACCCTGGCACAAATCTGGCTGGACGCAGGCTGGGTCACCAGGAGAGCATGGCCATTTCACGGGCCGGGTCTTCAAGGACAGCGCAGGGAACACCGTCTCCGGAATGAACCGGGGGCGCCCGCTACGCTCCCGCTGGCCGTTGGTCCCTCCCCGCCCTCACCAGAGCGCTTGGGCCCACGGGGGCCACCGCTGTCCACCGCCTCCGAGCCGCTGTCGGCCTGCCCGCCCGCGGTGCCAGCTGCCGGTTTCTCTTCCCTCCTTCTCGCTTTCTGCTCCTCCCGATCCCTCCTCCTCCGGCTGGTCCCTCCTCCTCCCAGCCCAGCCTCCCCGCCCCGCGAGCTAGACGTCCGGGCAGTCCCCCGCTCGGCGCGCCCGCAGCAGCCTCCGCCCCCGGCTCGGTGCGCACGCCCGCGGCCAGGGCGGCCCGAGTCCCGAGCGAGTCCCAAGCCAGTCCCGGCGGCCGCCGCCTCCCACACCGGACGACAGGCCACCTCTGGAGTCCCCGTCTCCCCGCCGCCGCCACCTCCAGCGGTCACGGACGCCCGACTCCTTCCCGGACTAATTGCGGAGACCCGGAGCCAGCTTCTAGGGGCAGCGATGCGACCCTCCGGGACGGTGGGAGCCGCGCTTCTGGTGCTGCTGGCGGCGCACTTCCCGGCGGGGCTGGCGCTGGAGGAAAAGAAAGGTAAGGGCGTGCCCGCGGCCCCGCGCCCAGCGCTCCGGCCGCCCCGAGGACGGCTGCGCCTCTGGCCGGGACCGTGGGAGGGACGCGGCGCTGCTATCTGATCCGCGCGAGCCCGCGGCGGCCCGTGGAGGGAACAGCGGGTTAGGGGATCGGGGTGCGGGACGCCCCAGAGCGCTCGCAACTTTCTTCACTTTCCTGCCCTCCCACGCGGGGCCGGCGGGCGTCTGGGCAAGTGCGCTCCAGGGGCTTCGGGAAGGACCTCCCGAACCCCTGCCACCCTTCGGGTACCTCCCGGGCTGCCCTGCACCGCGTCTTCCCCAGACTCGTGGATCCTTTCTCCGGGCTGCGGCTGCAGCCCGGGATCGGGAGGCCCGGAGTCTCGTCTCTGTCGCTAACTACCTGTAGCTACCTGCAAGGGACTTAGCGTTCTCTTCGGCAAAGAGGCGGGTAGGGTCGGACCCTACCCTAGGGCGCAGATCCCCGAGCCCCCTCCCACCCAGCCGCGCCCCTTGAGCCCGTGGGGTCTCATGTTCGCTTCGGTGACTCCCGAGATTTACCTCCCACCTGCAGCCCTGTGGTCGCGTCTGCAGGCTTCGGGGTGGAGCAGGGCAGAGACGTGCGACCCGCGGCGGAGGGACCTCTGGTGCCGAACTTCCTAGCGATCCGGTCCCTCCCTGCCGTTTTTTTTGTTTTTGTTTTTTTTCCAAAATAGGGCTCACAAAAAACTTCCCTCCTCAAAGCGCCGAGATTTTCTCTTGGGGATCTTTCTTTTAGCTTTCTGAAGATTTTGACACTGGGCCAACCAAAATATTAAATTTATTTTTTTAAAAGAGGGGATTGGTATCCATGGTTCACGTGCCCCAAATGTCCAGAGCCAACGTGATGGAGTTTGGCTTCGTGACTACGGACTATCAACCCACTTAACGTGAGAAACATGCCTTGGAAGGTTTAATTGCTCAATTTCAAAGTCGCGCAGCCCGGGTTCCAGGAGTCAGGTCTGTACTTGCCGCTGATGTCATTGGCCCAGGCAGCCGGCGGTTGGTGCTGAGCCGACTGCTACAGGAGCATTAGGGCTCGGAGCCGACGTTCCCAAACTTTGTTGCAAATTAGAATCACTTGGCATTTTAAACCAAACCCCCAAAACAAGCTGATGTCAGCCTCCTACCCCCCAGTTGTTTGGTGGCCTTGGTCTGGGGTGACACCTGCCCATCCATCGCGGTTTTTCAAAACTCCTCAGGTGATTCGGCGGGGCGGCCAGGGGCAGGGACTCACTGGCCCAGAGCAGAGATTGGCAAAGACTCCGGAAAGACCAACCGGCAAGTAAAGAGCTCTTTTGGAACATCTGGAGTTGGAAGCATCTTGCAAAATCTGGGAAAGAGGAGGTGGGAGTGATTGCAGCAAGAGTGGGTGTCTTTTCGGTGAAAGCTTGTCCTCCTCCAAGTCTGAGGGGTGCCCCCCTCCCGCTGTGAGCCTTGAGGGTCCTGATCAGCGGAGGATGGGGGTGTCCCAGGCAGGTGTGGCTCTCCTTTCCTGCTGCAGGGGACCCGTGTCCCTGCTTTAAACTAAACTCTGCAAGTACCTGAAGCCTCGCTCTTCCCCAGAAACATCCCCAGCTTGTTGCCGTTACCCTTGTGAACATGGCTGTTAGTGCTTGGAGATTTGTTTCGGGAAAAAATATATAAATGCCATTTAAGTTGCCTGTTAGTCCTGTATTTGCTTAAAACAGAATGCTCCTGAAAAAACAAAAATAGTGAGACTAGGCAAGCAAATGTCATTCGGTGAAAGTGACGTAAAAAGACCAAAATTTTAAAATATACCATGAGATCTATTTACAAAAAGTGTTAAAGACCCATGTCAAACAAATTCACTCAGTTTTGTTCCAGAAGCGCAACTCACTTGAGAGAGAGTGACTTGGTCCTAAGATCGAGTTTCTCCTGTGCTGCGTGTGAGTGGTGATACTGCCAGACGTGCTCTGGCGTGTCCTCTCGGTCCTCCCAACCCTGACAGCAAGCATGTGACGTGGGTACTCTCCTGTGTGGGGAAACTGAGGTACAGGGAAGTAAACTGACTTTCCAGCCACTAGAAGAGTCAGAACAAGGGTTCTTGGCCCTAGCCCTCCCTCAAACACCTAACTCCACTGCCTGGCGGGAGTTCTGCTGTTAGGAGAGCACCTAATGTCAGAGGCTGGGAGTGGGGAGGAACGGGGCCGGGGACTGGGCTCCCCAGCACGGTCCCTGGGGTGAACTTGGAACAAATGGCCTCCTGCTCAGGTCTAGACCCCTGCTCACTGTCACGCAGCAGTCGCTCTGGTCGCCTTCCCTGGAGGCAGCTCGGCCACCAAATGAACAGAGAGCTTGGAGAGTGCTGGAGGGTGCTGAGCCAGCCCCTTGCGCTGGCAAAATGGAAAAGGGGAGACCCGGATGGCATTGGGGGAGGGCAGGAACCCTCCGCCCAGCGAGCCTGCCCTGGCCCCACCTCCGAACGTTCTCGTGTCCGGTGACTGTCTGGCTTCAGATGTTCAGTTTCACAGTCCATGGTGTTTCCAAAACTTACTTTGCAGCTGGTAGGAGCCCATCGCCAAGATCCCTCGTACCGCCTTCATTGGACGGGGTGGTGCCGGTGAGAGCAGTACCTGTTCAGAAATGTTTTTGGACATAGTATCAGTCAAGATGAAGGATTCCGCCCTGTTTCAAAAGAAAATACTTTGTTTTTCCTTTGGTCTAAGCTCCAGGACCAGCAGCTGGCATCAAACTTTTTCGACAAGAGCGGCGAGCCAGCTCTGATATCAAATGGATAATTATGGGTGTTTAAGGGAAGACAGCCCCACGCGGGCACTCCGGGCCCGGACATGGGGCGTGGGGTGCGAATGTTGGGGACGCTCAGCTTGTGGAAGGACCCACCTAGGAAATCACACGGCCCTCGCCGTGTGGGTTGCTGTGGAAGTTGTGTTTGTGTGTTTGTGGCAGTGTTTCCGTTTATACGCGGTACAGTAGAAATGGGCTTACTGCACGTCAGGTTTTACTCGTAGGGCTACGTTTTGAGAAAAGGTTGACGTTCTAGTTCTAGAATGTGGCTGCCCCAGCACTGTTTCCCTGGAAACGCAAAGAAACCAGATCGGGCTCCTCGGGTCTGTGCTGAACGAATTCCATGACGTTTTTTGCTGTCACTTGTGGACATTTGAAAATGTAATGGGAACCATTTTTGGTCTGGGGTGATGAGGACTGGGTTACTCTTGAACCACGAGCACAGACGGGATAGAGTATAAAGCTTGTTCTCGAAGGACGTTCCCATCCGAAGTCAGAGCTTCTGCTCACACCTTCTTGTTCATCTTCCTCCTAAAAGGTTGCCTTTTCTAAGGAAATTCCAACAGTTGGCTCTTACCACACCATTTGAGGGTGGTCTGCCATCCAGCCCATGGCCATAAGCACCTTAGTTTGAGTTTGAGCAAGGATCCAGGTTTTTGTTTTTGTTTTTTTAAGGTTCCATTTATTTATTTTTAAAGAGAGGAGAAGGGAGGGAGAAAGAGAGGGAGAAAAACATCAATGTGTGGTTGCCTCTTGAGCATCCCCTACTGGAGACCTGGCCCGCAACCCAGGCACTTGCCCTGACTGGGAATCAAACCAGTGACCCTTTGGTTTGCAGGCTGGCACTCAATCCACGGAGCCACACCAGCCAGGGCAGGATCCAGGTTTTAAGCCTTACGTCAAAGTTTCAGTTTGACTGAAATTTTCACTCTTTCAGAATCATTCAGTCCAGCTTTCTTCTTACATGTTTGGGTAGACGCACTCAATTCAGGCTTCCAGAAAGTTCCCTGAGCCCGCGGGGGCAGGAGAGGTGGTTCGGAGCCAGTGTACAGGGGTGGCTTGTTGTCTTAGCCCGGTTAGAAGCTACGTGCTGGACTCGACACTTCGCTCTCCGAAGGCACCAAGGCACCAAGTCAGAGGTCTCACCCTGTTGACTAAGCAGCCCTGCATTGCATGTGCTCAAAATAAATTTTACTCCTACCAAGTTTCAGCAGCTTGCTTAAGAGAGTCCAGTGTGCCGCCTAGCACGGGAGGGTAGAGTTTCCTTCTGGGCTCCACATTACGTCCTATCCTGGCGGCTTCTCACAGGAAGACCCGGAGTCAAAGCGTCCTTTCCAACTATATCTGGAACGTCTCATTAACAAGAGCCTCGAAATGCAATTTCGGGGACTGATGGCTAGATGAGAATGCCTGTCCCCAGGACTAAATACACCCACAATTGCACCCTGTCACTACTGGGCCTGCACATGGCCTTGACTTAGTATAAATAATTACATCAGTTAACCACTGTTGTTTGCCCTTCAGTAAGAGCAAGCATGGCGACCTATTACAACTCAGGCTTTTGTTTGCATTTTTCCCTTTATGTTCCAACCACAGTAAGTGACTTGGACTGTCCTGCCCGCATTTTGAGCTGCAGGGATGAGTCACGCGTGGTGCTTGTCTCAAGTGTCTGGCAGTCAATTAGGGGAAGAGAGATCTGCAGATAACAGGTGTGAAACTGGCACGGGAGCAGTGGCAAATTCTGTGCAGGACAGAGACGTCTTCTGGTGCTAGTCTTTGCTTTTCACTCTGCCTGGGGAGGGGGCCAGGGAGAACCCCACGTGGAAGGGATTATTCGAGGGAGCCTGTAGAGTGCGGGGTGTCTCCCCGGAAGAGTACGAAGAGTACCTGGACCAGCAAGGTCTGAAGAAGCTGGGAATTCCGTGCAGTGATGGGAAGACAAGCGAGCGGTGGCGAGGACACAGCTCAGAGACAGCTCCGCTGTCCCCATGCAGGAGGAGGGTCGCCGTGGGGTTCCGACTCCAGCCACAACGTGGGGAATGGACTGTCGGGGCGAGGTGGAAGTGGGGATGGGAGGTCAGGGCAGGGGTGCAGAGACCGGGGAACAGGAGCAATGGGAATGCAGAACCAGCGACTCGCTCAGGACTGATTGATAAGTATGTGTAGCGAGTGTACTAGACAGAGTCCCAGGAGGACACACAGGCTTCTGACGCAGAAGTCTGGAGAGACACAGAGTCCCCCATGGAGGCTATGAATGCTTCAGGTGCACTGGGGTGGGCTGGGGGGACTTGAAGAACTCAAGCCCAGGAGGCACTAGAGCGTGCGGGTCTGGAGCCCGAGAGAGCAGCGTGACCTTGAATTATTGTTTTATTAGCTATTTCCATTGCAGGCGTTGTCTTTGACTGTAGAATGCCCCACCTCCAGCCTGTCACATGCTCCTGTCAACACCCAATCGAGCCAGGCGGGGCCTGGATTCCCAGCTGCTTTCTGGACTAGGCAGCTCTGGTTAGCAGCCAGATTCATTGATTCACTGCATCGATCAGCAACTGATCAATAACACGTCGTGCGTGCAAACTCGCTGGGAATCACATTTGTCTATTGCTGCAGATCGTCAGTGGGAATCACCATTTCTTATCTGATTACTTGGCTTTATACGTTAGTGGCTGAACGACAACGTCTAGGAGGTCACCGTTGTCTCCTTTTGGAGCAGTGGCTTTCGAGCCTTGCTCGGACCCTAGACTCACCCGAGGTGCTTCTGAAAGAAAGGGGGCTTTGCTGCACCCAGACCTGGTGAATTGGGGATGGAGCAGCACCCGCTGTGGTTACAAGTCTGAGGGCGAGCTGATGAGTACGTCGAGTGGCGTGTGTAGCTTGTGGCAGAGAAGAAACTGCGTCCTTGTTCTCTGACTCACATCGGGGTCTTACTCATTTGCATGCACTTCCTCAAGATCCAAGAACAGGTTACATTTCATTAGTAAGCCAGCCTCAAAGTTGTATTTTTTTTATTGAATTAATCAGTGAAAAGTCTACTACGGCAGCTCTCACCGTGTGTTTTCTAAGACAGCAGCAGGAGCACCTCGATCTTCACAGAATACACCTTCTTAGAGCCCCAACCCGGGCCTCTGAGTGGGATCCCCCTGGGGGTGGGACCCAGGGTCTGTGACCACAGACCGCCCAGGAGACGCCTACGCAGGCCCAGGCTGACGCAGGCCCAGGCTGACGCAGCCCCGACGCTCTACCTGCCCACCTCCTGCCGGGCTCTGGCTCCGCTAAGGGAACAAGACCACTGTGCTGGTCCGTGAGGGACTCACCTGTCTGAGGGGCTGAGCAGGGGACAGGCTCATGACCAGCGATGCAACTCACAATAGGTGTGGTTTGGGATTTCCACGGAAACCCAGAAACGGGGGCTACTTCTACCTCTGCGATGGGGGGTGGGGGAGACTTTCTCTAAAAGAGAACGTTTAGCTGGACCTCAAAGAATGAGACTCCTGCTCAGTCTCCAGGCGAAGGGAAAAGAACAAGAGATACTCGTGGGCCTGGTGCCCTGCAGCCAGCCTGCCGTGGCTTGTCCTTTTACAGATTCGAACGTCTTGTAGCGTGCATGCTGGGGTCTTAGAATTTCCTGCTTTATTTCCATTAACTTTAAGTGGCCATGAGGAAATATACAACGTCAAAAGTAAAATGCCAGAGAAGTGACACACTTTACACTTAAAAATCAAAATGGTCCTTTGGTCTTTTTTTGTTTTTTTAAGTAACAACTCAACGTGAAGAATTGAAGTAGTCTGGATGAAACGGAATGTTGATAGTTTTAACATTCTCCCCAATAGCATGATTTGGCCCTAGAACTTGTTAGGAATAAGAAAAATAACTACTTCACACCCTTTATTTAACTCCCAGCACAGAAAGCAAAGAGAAAGGAAGCAAAGGTCTGTGTGACTGTAGACACAGTGATTACGTGCTGAATCACATTGAACTTGGAAAACGTCTCTCCAGTTCCTTGGGCCACTGCCACTTGTGACGTAGACCTGCACTTCCTGATTCACCCCTGAGCACCACGCAGACGCACCTGGTGTGTGCAGTTGGCGTGGAAACGAACAGGCGGGTTGGTAAGGAAGGCTAAAGCGCAGCTGTGGGGGCTGAGCTCCCTGGGGCGCCCGCCTGCCCGCATGGGGAAGGAAGTAGAGAGCGCTTCCAGACCCCGGTTTCCTTAGCCCTCGGTGGAAGAGCATTTGTGAAGGGTTCCAGCGGAAAGGCGGTACCTGAAGGTTCCCCACGATGCATGTGACATGCCAGTGATGTCATGACTGCCTTAGCAATTGTGCACGGCGTCATTGTGACCACGGGCTCACGTTTCCCTCCTTCACTCCCGGCTTTGGGGAAAGCTCGTGCCCTGCACACAGTCTCTCCAATGTGACAGACCGAAACTGGACATGTGAATCCTGCACGGGGTTTCGCTTCTTTGCCCTACTCGTAAATTCGTCAGTATTTTTAGTGGCTGCGATAAGAGCCAATCACTTATTGAATCAGTGCAAGTCCTTAATGGCGGGCGAGTATGCCCAGAAAATGTTCCATCCTTGTAAACGGGATTTGAGAAAGTTCTTCAGGAAGCACCTGAGCTGGGTTTTCTCTCAGCAACGCTGACTATCTGAAAGCCATAGGGAGGGCTCCTGGCCGTAGCCCGGCACTTGTCAGTGTCTCCTAGTTCATTACCGAGAATCGTGAGCCGCCGCCGCCGACTCAAGCTGTGCTGAGCAAGGTCAGTGAGGCAAACTATTTCGCGTTTGTCCTGGTACTAACTTGCAAAATCCGTTTTTGTTTTTGTTTTGGGTTTTTTTTTTTACTAACATGTATTTTAATATAGTATTAGATGGTGAAACAATTATTATCTCTTGTACAAGAAAAGGACCCCCATTTCCTCTGCTTTTGATTAAGTCCAGATGAATGACAGAAAGATGAATGCTGGCTGCTGAAGAATTATCGTGGCACCTGTTGGTTTTTAAGGTATTGACTCTCAGGGGCTTGAAATCTGGTGAATTTCAGAACTTTTTCTTGGCTTTGATTTGCTGCAAAGTTAATAGATAGTCAGAAACCTTATCCTTATAGTTACTTCTCCTTTTTATTTTTCCTATTTATTGATTTTTAGAGAGAGAGAGAGAGATTTGTTGTTCCACTTACTGATGCATTCGTTGGTTGATTCCTGTACATGCCCTGACCAGGGATCGAACCCACAATCTTGGCGTATTAGGACAACACTCTACCTTATAGTTACTTCTTGATGTCTTTATCTCTGTTGCCATTTCCTGGTGCTTTATTAGCCGTCATGCATGGGACCATTTACGAGTGAGACTAATGTATTACCTCAGTCTATTCTTTCTCCCTTCCTCACTTCACTCTTTTCCTCCCTTTCTTATTTGCAAGCTGCTATGAATAAACCTCCACTGAGAAAGAAAGTTTTGACAAATGACTTCAAAAATAGGTCATATATTGTTTTAAAGTTAGAAAGTATCAAAGTCAGTCTTCATGATTATTTCTAACACAAGTGTGCATATGCGTGTCTCATGCTTTGCAAGGTGCTGTTGCTGACGGAGTTTTTCTTGGGACGTAGCTAAATGTAACTTTTCCTGTTATCTGTCGTTGGTCACAGCAGGAGATAAAATGGGTTAGAATCTCCCTTCCCAGTTTTAGTTTCCATAAAATAAACTAGATGGTGCCCAGGCTCCTTGTGGCTGGAGCACCTGTGACATCAAAGCCAACACAAATGCATTTGAGATACATATTTAAACGTGTCAGTATAAGCACCTGCTGGTCAGTAGAGAATTGGTTGTCCTGGGGAATCTGTCTCATTGTATTTTTTCTGGCTATAAAGTGGAATGTGTCTGTCATTCATTAAAAATGCGGGTAATGTCCAGGCATTCTTGACTCAGAGAAGGAAAGGTGATACTTTCTCGGCCAGGGCTTGACTGGACTTGTGGGGCAGAGGGGACTCACCGAGCCAGAGGTCAAAGAGCCACCTGTGCCGACGGCCAGGGCTCTTGGAGTAACCGTGCTGTTCACACAGAGGTCGCTACCACTGGGTGGGCATGTGAGAGCTTCCTCCGGTGCTGTGTGTGTCCAAAACCATCGTGTCTGTGAGTGCCCTCCCCGATCTGCACATCGTCAGACTAAAGAATGCATCAGACCAGTGACCCCAGTGCTAGTCATCACTAACAGTCAGTGGACGTCGTGGCTTTTTGGTTCTAGAAAAGGCGATGATAACCTTATATCTGGCATCTACGTAATGTTAAATTTTCTGTAAGTAGGAAAAAAATGTGTATGGGGAATAAAATACAAACACACAAAACAAACAAACAAAAATGTACTCAAACATCTCCAGACATGCTGGGTGAGCCCTTTTGGGGCCAAAGTTAGTGGCTGAGGCTTGTCCCTCCCCACGCTCAAGGAGGTGCAGGGAGGGGACCCGGGCCCCACCTTGGCTGCAGGGTGATGCTGGCCGGGTGGGTGAGCACCTGAGCCCTGATTTCCATCTGCAGAATGCAGATGATCACAGTGCTCATCACGTGGGACTGCAGAAGGGAGGGGAGGGAGGGATGGTTCGAGGAGAGGACACAGCGCAGGACCGTCCAGGAGCACGCTCCAGCACTGCTTGGTGCTGCGGCCGTGGGAGGGCTGACTTGCACTGTGACCTCTAACCTTGCCCCCGCCGCCACCCCCCGCCCCCCGCACAACCTTTATGATTCCCGTTGTGCATGCAGGAACTGGGCTTTGGCACACTCTTGTCGCTTACCCTAGGTCACCCCCCTCCCTAGGCATGCTGGGCCCTGGCCTCGGACTGGGGAGCCTGGGCCCGTAGTGGCCACCCCTTCTGTCCCAGCTGCCCACCCTGCTCTCGGGTGCCTGTGGAGGCCTCAGGACCGGGGCAGTGCTATTCAGCCTGGCTCAAACCCATGGAGGGACCCCCAGAACACACCAACTGCCCCCCCCACCACCGTCCTTCCATAGTGGGGGGCCTTCATTTCCATCATCAGGCTGCTGTTGTTTCCTGCAGAGCCTGGGCCTGTCTTTTAAATGCTCTTTTCCTCGTTGGGGACCTACGGTGAACTCCCGGGCCGTGTTCACAGCAGGACTTCACGTGGTCACTGCGGAGGCTCCATGTCTGGACTGTCTTCTCCCACTTGTCCTTTCTCCCCTTTGCCCCTGAAGCACGAGTGGCAGTGATGGCCGCGAGCCTCCCCAGGCTGCTTGTGTCCTCGTGGTCCCCTGGACGCCAGGGCCATCCCTCCGGGAGGAGGACCAGCACCCTGCCACAGCCCTCGGCCCCTTCGGCAGCAGTTAAGCTTCCTAAACAGAGGAAAGAACTGATCTCTACCCACCCCCCGCCCCCAGTGTTGTTCGGTCTGAAATGAACCGAGCTGTCTCAGGCGACAGGCAGTACGTTCGCGATGGGCGGTGAGCGCTGCACCCTGTCCCAGGGACCCCCCACCTTCGCCCAGGACTCCAGGCTCGGGACTGCCTTGGGGTTCCCGTGTTCCCCTGGTTCATCACACGCAGGCCTGCAGGTGCTTATATGGAACCATGTAGGTGCACCGTCTACCTGTCTGCCTACCTACCTACCTACCTACCTATCGTTTTCAAGTTGGCAAAGCGACAGCCTGGTCATGAATTAACATTTGCTAGAGCCTTGCCGTTTCCTACCAGCAGCCTATAAAAGTTATTTTTGAAGTTGTTTTAAATCCGTGAGTAAAAATAAATGGCTTTTGCTGCAAGAAACACCAAAAATGGAAACGCTAACAGTTCAAAGACGCTAATTCACCTCACAGGCATTGCTGGTAGCATAGTTGCTTCAAACGGGGCACGGATTTAGGAGAGACTTGCTTTGCAGACGGGTCGGAAGGGGGTCTGAACTTCGGGTCCAGCTTCTCCACCCCTGAGTGTTTTGGGAACATAATGTCGGGGCTGCGGGATGTGACCGGCGGGTCCGTTTAAAAACACAGAGGACACAAAGGGAAGTGACTCTCGTTCCTGGCATGTGGGGCTTTGCGAAGCAAACATTTATTTTCTTTGCGTATTAACTTTACAGTGAGTTTTTTTTTAATTTAAGAAGGGGAGAAAAAACACGTGGTTAGGAAGGAAGGATTAAGGATGTTAATTGTATGACCCCTTTATAGCGCTTTCAAAAACTTTCAAAACACATTTTAGAGTATTTGTGTGAACATAATACTTTGACCCTATTTCTCTCAATAGTATCCTTTTACTTCATAGAGAAGTCAGGAAGACTTTTTTTTTTTTAAAGATCTTATTTATTTATTTTTAGAGAGGGGAAGGGAAGGAGAAGGAGAGAGAGAGAAACATCAAAGTGTGGTTGCATCTCATGTGGTCCCCACTGGGGACCTGGCCTGCAACCCAGGCATGTGCCCTGACTGGGAATCAAACCTGCGATGCTTTGGTTCGCAGCCCGAGCTCAATCCACTGAGCTATGCCAGCCAGGGCAGGAAGACTTTTTTAATTGTTGTAGTTCTTAGGGAAAAAAACCACTAAAAACAAAACACTGACCACCTTGTGTAAATATGAATCGTGGTTTGCTGCGATAGCAAAGCTTTTGTTGCTAACTCTTTATTTTTAAAGAATTACAGATTTACAGGAAGTTGCGAAATAGAGTCAGGGAGGTCCCGTGCACCCCCGTTTCCATGGCAACATCTTAGTAGCTAACTTTTAAATATTTAGTTTGATATCTTATCTAATATTAACCTAGGCTAAACACTCACCATTTTCATTAGCTAGTGAGGTGATATTACAGAAATCGTAGCCTCCACAATACTGTTTAGCAGTTAATTTTTTTAAAATGAAATGTTTTTGTTTTTAACGTTTGGAGGCCTCGGAGGCAGGAGGAGGAACAGGGGTCGAGGGTGGAGGGAGAGCATAGGCAGACGAACAGAGAAACAGAGAGAGACTGGGCGATCGATTGGACAAAGCCAGGCCCTCCTGTAGTTTCTGGGTTAATTTGCATGTGCCACACTTACATTCTGTTCCAGCCACCCATGGTTAGGTGTCTGTGCGTCCACTTCGCCTGGTCTGTGTCGGCGTCACCTGTGTGGACTCTTCCGCCTCCTTCGCTGTAAGGGAAGGTGCTTGTGATGAGGCGCTTCCGGAACGTGGGCGTCGGCAAGCCTCTCGGTGCAGACGCCGACCCCGCAGAGGCGGTCACTTGGTGACGAATTCGTTTTTGGCCTGCACACATCCCCGCGTTTCGGGTGTACTGTAATCAAAGTTTTAAATCCTCCACTCGACTCGTGGTCGCTGGAGAGAAGTGGCAGAGACCTGGAGGGAAAGCCAAGGTTTTATTAGAAAATTCAGCGTCTCAAAGAAAGTCTCAGACTTCAAAGTCAAGGCGGTACCTCTGTTCTTCCTTTCGGTGCACGTGGCAGAAAGATTTCTCCAACTCAAAGTGAGAGGCTACTGTTACTTCAATTCACTCTGCATTGATTACAAATTATTTTAAAAACAGGGCTGAGAAAGGGTAGCAACCAAGTGGCATCTTCCTCCTCCTCACCACGTACCCAAGTCCCTCCACGGAAAGCCTCGTCGGCAGGCACGAATGGACCGCAGAATCCTTGTAGAAAGACAGCGTCACTGGGGGTGTAGACACGCTTCCTTCCCTGTCACTCCCAGACTCGAGGGCCAGGCTCTCACGGGACTGTCTGCAGACCCGCCCTGGGGCAGAGAAGAGGACGTCAACCCCAAGGTGCAGCGGGCTCCCCACCCACTTGGCCACGACGGCCTCATTCCGCAGGTCCTCTTGGGGGAGTTTCCCGAGCCGGCCAGTGACACTTCCACAGGTGACCTTGTGCAGCCATGGACTCTGGTGGCAGTCCCAGTGGGGGGTCCATTTGTTTTGATAGATCGGTCTGATTGGGTGGAGTCTCAGGTGTGTGTGTCACTGTCATTTTCAGGTTAGTTCAACCCCGTAGGCGAGCATTAGGTGTTCACTGCGTGCGTACCGTGGACCAAAAGGCTGCCGGGAGGTGGGGTACGTAGGAAAGGTAGGCTCTGCCCTAGGAGCCTGCAGTCCGGAACCCCGCTCAGTCCGCACGTTCCCATGTGGCGTGTGAGCACTTCGGACTGGAATGTCGCTCGTCGGCATGGTCCACGGCGAAGCACGTGTGTGCCTGTTCAGCAGAGCATCTGGCTTCCCAGGCCACGTCCCAGCTTTCTCAGAACTGTTGACACACTTCGTCTCATTTGAATAATCATGGGCGAATTGCCTCATTTCCCTTTCTGATCGGGGGATGGGGGCAGGGCAGGGGGTGCAGTCGGCCACAAGTCCCCGGCTTCTGTGCCCACAGGGAACGGGATTAGTTCTGGAAATCTGTGCGGTCTTCTCGGTTCTGAGTTTGTTTACTGGTGGCGAGAGAGCATTGCAGTCATGTGGTACAGCAGCCAGTCAGCTCAGATGTACCTTCTGCCGACTTTTTTCCTGATCCAAAATGCTGTTAATACTTTCCCGAACAGGTCCACGTCGGTTCTGAAAGCCGGTTCCAAGATGGGTGGTTGGACGCGAGGACGGGGTATGGGCAGGGCAGCAGGTGCACCACGAGCTGCCCCCTCCCCCTGCGACGGCAGTGGTGCAGTGCTGTCCCTTTGTGTGGCACCTCGGAGGGTTTGCACCGAGGCTGAAGCACGTACTGATAGGCAGGAAGGGTGACTGTGAAAGGGGCAGGGGAGAGGAGGACCTGGAACCTTCGGGAGGCTTGGCCTTAGGAGAGGGCACAGCCAGCAAGGCGATGTTTGTGGTGCCCCGCTCCCCAGAGAGTCCTTGTGGACCACAGGGGACACTTGCCCGGTTTGCAGACTGCTAACGTGAGTCCAAGGTCTTCAGCCAGGTGGCAGGGCGAAACGGGTAGGACAGGGGAGGGGAAGAAATACACCCTTCCTGGTGCCCAGGACCCTGTGGGCAGCAGGCAGCGTCCTACAGAGGACGAGCTCAGACCCGTGAAAACCTGCAGGTGGCGACTGCTGCTGAGTGGGTGGCTTGTCCAACCACCTTTTTTTTGAGCACCTACTATGTGCCACAGCCTGAGCTTGCTCCGGGATGCAAATGTGTGTTCAGTTCCCGTCTCCCACTCAAAGAGGTTACTGAGCAGGAGGAGAACACTTACGATACTGCCCTGAAGTCATCGTCTCGTAGCCACAGGTGCACTTGGCGAGGTCCTGAGAGTTTTGTAAGATTTTTTTTTGTTTTTTTAAATAAGATTTTAAAATCTTGTTTATTCCTTTTGAATATAAGCTACATTGTTTTGAACTTATGTAGAGCCAGAACCATGTTGTAGCAATAAGTCACAATCACTGCATGTGTGTGTATGTGTAAGTCACACCTAACGATGATATTATTTTAAACAGTCACTTGCATCTTAAAGAAATTAAGCAGAGAAAAGAAAGCTGTTGTTTCATATTTACCCACACGTTTGCTGAGTTTTCTGCTTCAAGCTTGGAATCTGGCCATTTGGAGGTCAGAAGTGGTTTTGTTTCCCCAAGAAAATGTAGAAGGTGGATTTGCCTATAAATTTTCTGCAGGACCACTGTTATATATCCTGCCTTTCTTCAGAGAAATATTAATCCTGAGACCGACAGCTAAATTCAGGTGGGGTTCAGAGGTACTTAAGAAAAAGATGAGCTTGGAAGATTTGCATAATTATGTAAGCTCTCTGTTGGATAAACATGGACAAATTTTCACGGGGTCGAGGCTTTGGTAATACAAAAATGGGTGGATCAGACCTTCGCAGTGTGTCTTACCCACTGCTGCTGTGTTTCAGAGCTGGTTTGGCGCGCTGCAAAGCCACATTTAAAAGCGCTTCCCTACCCTGGTTTTCACTCTGTGTTTTGTTATCTCACGACCCAGTAAATAGAGAGAGACGTTCTTTGCTTCTGTTTCCCAGTGCCTACTTACAAAACGTGCTATGTTTTGGGGACGGCATGCCTTTTCCCAGAAAATCCCAGGTTAACAAAAAGTAGGCACTGGGTGTTTATCTGCGTTGTTTACGGGAGCATGAGCAACGCAGTCATCCTTGTATACTTTGTGCGCTGCTAACTGGGGGAGAGGTCATCGGAACGTCAGAATTCCTCTGTAAACAGCAGGTGGGGGCTGCGGCCCCAGGCCGAAGACGTTTGCTGCTCATCTAGGAATAGCACAGCTATGCGGGAAAAGCTCGTTTGCTTCTCCTTGGAAATCTCCATTTCCATGACAGGAACCCCAACAACGTTCTGGTCTTCTTCCCCTGGGTTAGCGAGGCCACTCGGGACTGTCAACAACAAGGGACAGCCCTGAGTGAGTGCAGCCAGGGTCTCTCTCGCGGCAAACGTCGTGGCTGTATGTCAGAGTCATCGGCTGTACGTGGAGGTTTCCCCGGAGGCACGGAGCGAGCTGAGGCATCCCGCACTTCTGCTGCGGCGCTCCAGACGGCGTGGCCGTGGATCAAGGTCCGGTTCGGCTTTCTCGCTGGGTTGTAAGCTCCATGCGAACAGATGCCATGGGGTCCGTCATTCAGCCCACGGGCCAGGTGGGCTCTGAATAAGTGCCGACAGCGTGGACTGGACGCACCTGAGATGTGATTGCATCTCACGTGCACGTCTGGAAGCAGAACACATCTGTCACTGACCAGCGTGAGTGCCTTGTGAAAAGTGGGAAAGGGACTTCGTCTAAACCAGCAGACGATGGGGTCGCAGGGAGGGATCTCAGTCCACGGACTTCCTCGTGGGTCTTCCTCGGCTTCAGAAGCGCAGGGAACAATCATGTCTCAAGGAGAGTAGCAAGTGCTGCTCACTTATTTCATTCGTCCTAGAATTCGCCTCTGAGGTGAGGAGCATGCATTGGCTTAAACGTATTTTTAAGTAATTAGTAGTTGGATTAAAATTGAATCATCAAGGAAGAGCACACTCTACTTCATGCAGTCGTGATTAGCTCCTTACATGGGGAAGGGTTAACGAATTCTCTGCGGTCTACACTGTCATCCAAGTAACTCAGGGGTGTCGATTTCTATTTCTTTTCAAAAATTCAAATCAGTAAAAATTGGCAGGCAGTTCAGAGTAATATATGACCTTCAGAGTCCCCATCGTAATGAAGAGAAAGCTAATTATTTTTTGCATGGAATACGACGAAGCGATTTTAAGTGCCGCATCAAAGGTCGTAACCATGACAACTCTTAAATATTATATCAAAGAGAAGTAGGTTCGGCTCTCATTTGTCTGGGAAGTAACTATGGACTGTAACCTCAAGAAACGCTGCGCACAGGGAGCTCGCTCCTCGCCGGAAAGTTGTGACCGTCCCGTGGCCAAAGGCAGGAGTCACGTCCTATCTGTCTGCGTGTCCTGCCCGACCCAGGGTTGGCGCAATGGCGAGAAGACCACAGGCCCTCACTGAGGAGTCATTAATGAAGTGAAATTGAATTTCAAGGGCAGGGAAAGCAACGTTCGTTTAACTCTATGACTCCTATCCCAAGCAGCACGTGCTTTTCAACACTGGACACAATTTGCACTGTTTTTTACTTATCTTTCCAAGGGGCAGGGACGAGGTGGCAGTCTCCTTCACAAGGGGGACCACACGGTGCACTCTACGTAAGCATGTGAGGAAGTTACGACCATTGAAACTTTTGAACCATCTACTAGGTGATCTTTTTGAATCTTTACACCAGAAGCCATAACATAGAGGGAATCGGAAGGAATATCAAAACAGAGTAACATTCGCAGGCCAGACTTTGCTACCACACGTGGGTCTGGAGAGGAGCGTGGACTTGACTTTGCTTGGAAAGGCTTCACAAAGGGTTCTTTCCCGTTTCACCTTGGGGAATGGAAACTAGCCTTGCCAGTGACTCTATTGGGGTGTAGGAGCTGTCTGTGAACCTCTGCTTGTTGTTCTTAAAACAGACTACCCCATTCACATGTCCGGCATGACAAACGGGTACCCTTTACAAATAGAAAACAGAGCACTCTATTAGCATATGTTCTTCTTATTCCAAATCAAGTGGCGTCTGTCCTCCAAACTGCCACTCAATGATTGTCCGCTCCAGGCGCGGCGTTTGCAACCCTCAAAGTGAGGACTCACAGTACAGCCTGGGACTGGAGTCGAAAATCAAGCTGTGACTTCAGGAACGTGGAGAGCTGGACCGGTGGTTCTCAGCTGGGGACAATTTTGCATGCCACTCCCGCACCTCACGCCCCAGGACGTCTGGCCGTGTTGGGAGTAATTTCTGGTTTTCACACGGGGGTGTGTTACTGGCATCTAGTGGGTGGGGGCCAGGGTTGCTGCAAACATTCTTGCATGCACACGACGGCCCCCACCACAAAGCATGGCCCCCAGCCCCAAATGGCTGTAGTGCTGGGGGAGAGAGACCCCTGGCTGGGCCCTGCCCCCCACAGTCAGCTCTGACGCCTCTGTCGTCTTTGTGTTACCCTGGCATGCGCCCTGATTCATCATGCCTCTCGCTTTGGAGTTAATCAGTCCTTGGCCTGGGTTCTGTAGGTGCCCCAAGTGTAACAACCAGCAGGGAGGTTGGCATTCCTGAGAGGTGCGCTGGGGCCAGCATTCCAAGTTCACCTGCACCAGCTTGTCCAACCTGAACACTTACCAAGTGAAAGCAAGAGTCATGTGAAGACGCCTTAATTGTCCCCACCCATCAACTTGCTTACAAAGGAGCCAGCGAGGCCTCGGAGTCAGGGCTGGCTCCCTCCCTGCTGGGAGAGACCATGTACATTGAACGTAAAACATGGACTCCTGATTCTCCTTCTTTTTCCTTCTCCGGGCAGAGCCGGGGCGGCCGGAGGTTAAGGAATCGTTCACCACACCCCTCCCTCTGAACCAGAAGGAAATCCAGCTTGTTCTAGCCTGGCTTTGTCGGGAACAGGAGGCGGCTACTCCATTCTGAGCGCTCCTTTCTCTGACACCAGCCTGCCTGCCCACAAGGGTAAATGTGCTCAGTAGCATGGATCGAGGCAGCCAGTGGTGAAGGACGCCCGTTTCTGCTTCCTGGGCCTCCGAAACAATGGCGTTTGTGCTGAGGTTTCACAGGAGTGCACCTTCCACCAGGCGGAGTGCACATCAGAGCTGGGGCACCGCCTGCCAGCCGCCCCAAACCTCCTGTGACGTCAGGATGCCTTTAGCCGTGCCTGAGGGAAGCGACTAGAACCTCAGAGCAGCTGCACACCTGTGGGGTGTTGCCTTGGCGTTTGCGCAGGGCAGGTGACCGAGGGTCTCGTTGGAATCAGAGGCCAGCTCACAAAACAAATCACGGCTGGGAGTTTGATTTCAATAACACTTTCTGCCCCATAATTTATCATAAAGTACAATTTCTTGAAGCGTGTTGTCACACCTGTATAAGAGTGCCTGGGTGCTCCTTACGTATTTGCTGAGTGAATAAATGAGCTCAGAACTGGGAGGGCCCTCGGTCCAACTCCCCCGTCTCACAGAAGAAGAATCTCGAGGTCCACAGGCCTCCGTTGTTGCCAGGGAGCAAGGGCGCCGGTGCGGTTGGCACGGTCCTGTGAGTCATGTGCTCGCACAGACACCCCCAGAACACGTGCTGAGCCCCCTGCCAGCCCGGGGACCCTCCCCGATCCTGTGTCCAGCTTTCTGAAAAAGAACCCCCCAAATTGCTTAAGCTTTAAGATCCACGAAATTTGAATCACGGCCCCCACCCTGCCAGGTAAGAAAATCAAAAGAACGGCCACGGGGTTGGGAGACCTCGACAGAACTGTTTGTATGAAAACAGCGAAGCAGAGATTTTCACATGTTTGGCTCCGTTAAGTAAGATGTTAAGAAGTTTGCTGTATCCTGTCTATCAGGGAGTGCTCTGCCTACACACATGCAACACATGTTTCCTCTCTGCTTAAAACTAATTGAGAAACGGGGACTTTTTTTATAAGTGAGACACACTTTCGTCAAGTTCAGTGCAAGGACACGCAGGGACATAACTGGTTGAACTTAATTTGAATTTGTATATGTGTTTCCAATAAAAGACCCACGTTTCCCCATCTACTTACAGGTCTAAGGAAAACAGCTTCGGGGGCGGGGAGGATTCTGGAGGGTGTTCCCAGGGGGGCCACAGAGCCCCGGCATCAGCCCCGACCCGTCGCGGCTGCGCCATGTACCAGGGGCACCTCCTGGCACCTCAGTTCCCTCCCTGTCAGAGACCACCTCACCCGTAGATCAGTAGGGAGGACTCAGGGAGGTAATATAGGGCATGTAGAAAGTGCTCAATAAACATGAACTGTTTCATTGCTCCTGACACTGCTGTCATCAACAGTGTCGTTTCTAGACCGTCGCCGTCCGACGTGGTCACCATGAGCCACGTTTGGTGGCCGCCAGGCCCTCAAAGTATGGCGCATCCAAACTGAGGTGTGCTGTGAGTGTTAAAATGCACGCTGGGTTTTTGGAGACTTAGTGCAAGAAAAGTAGGTTAAAAATCTCCTTAATATGTTTTCACATGAATTACACACATTGAAACGGAAAGTCTATTGCATTGAATAATATGCAGGGCCCGGCAGAAGTAAGGCCTGCTTGAGTGCAGTTGGTAGGGTCAAAATATGGGTGCAATAATTTACAGTTTTAATGTGAATGTTTTACCTAAGGTGTCACAGGGTGTGCTTGAGTGTGATGTGGTTATGTTGCAGAATCACATGCTTACGATTCTGCAATGAAAATTTTTGTAATAAAAGGGGCATGATTTGTGCCAAACCCTGAATATTAAAATTTTAGCTTTTTCTTCCTACTTGTTCACCAGCCTGGCTTCCGGAAAATGGTCGGCAACGCACGTGTTCACACGCCAGGACTGGACGGACCTCCGGGCCTGTGCGCCTTGAGGGCCCAGAAATGTGCTGCGTGTTTGCTTAAACCCTCCGAGCGTCTCCTGGTCTCCTCCCTTCCAACCCTTACATCTCGGGCCCAAACCCTTTACTTCTCCGGGCTTCCTTTCTCTGAACAGTTGGCTTTCATAGATCGAAAGAATAAGCATCTAGACAAACACGGGTTTAATTTGCTTTCGGGCCTTTCTCCTCTGGCCAAGGGGAGGAACTGTGGACGCATAAATCTGCCTGCAGTATATCGAGTGAGATCCGGTTCCTCGCTCTCAGAGAGCCACCGGGAAGCGGTCACCACAGTTGCGGTGGCTTCTCAGCGGCGTGGGGCCAACATTCAGCAGCGTTGTCCTGGGCAGCGCTTGGCTGGGTGCGTCTTCCGTCAGCGGTTCCCAGCTCTGTGCCCTAGGCACACACTCGTGTTAACAGATGTTCTCAAAAATAAAACTGCATTCTTTGCTCCAGCAAGCTCGGAAACCTCAGCATCCACAAGACGACTTCTCGTGCACATTCCGCTGTAAAGCGTCTGGAAACTCCCACCTCGAGCAGGCCCGGCTCACACTGCGACAACCCACAGTCACTCGGGTTTGTTGGGCCGCAGACCCATGTTTTCAAAGGACGCCTGTGAGACCCCACACCCCATGTGGACAGCAGCTGCAGAGACAGTCTCTCAAATAGCGACCGGGACCCGCTCCCCTGAGTGCTAGCTTTTAGGGACAGCGAGTTGAAGCCGTCCCTTTGAAAGGGGTTGGGACGGTATTGTGTACCGATCGCCTCTGTTGGAGGAAGTCGTCGATAAATGTGCTCCTCTTAAAAGAGTGAAGGGGAAGGAGTAACAGTGGCTGCTGAGTGAGTATGTCCCCTCTGATGAACCTGTCCTTATTCTTGGTTTGTAGAAGGGTCCCAGAAAAGAAAGCCTTGTTTGGGTAAGTAGGATAAGGACAAAAGGACGCAGGGTCTGCCTCGCATGAATACTGACTTATAATCAGTCTATTTCCTGGAAGTAGTTGAGACGTCTTATGACAGGTACAAATATGACAGAGCCGGTCCACAGAGACGGACCTCCAGAGAGGTCACAGTGATGGAGCCACGTGAGAGAGGTGGACCTCCTAGAAACTGCACTGGCCGGAGGGGGCTGCCACCACGCAGCGGGAAAACCAGCTCTGAGCCCCCAGCTGCAGGGAAGGCCTTGGCAAGGCCGTGGTCCCAGCTCCTGGCTTGGTTATCACCTCAGTCACAGTGTGCCTGCCAGCTCTGGGGTACCTCCTCGGGGTACCTCCTCGAACACCTGGTCACTGTGGATTTCAGCATGCAGGGCTATGCCTTCCTGGAGTGTTGTTATGCAGAAAAACTTCTTAGTGAGAAAGGCTCGAAAAGGAAGAAATCTAATGCATTCAGCCAAAACGGTTTTCAAGTGAAAAATGTATTTGTGTACTGTATTCGGCCGGCTGGTTTTACAAGATCAAAATTGGCATCAAATTTATCTGTGTGCAACCATATCTGTGAGAAAGGGGTCATTGCCAAAATGTATAAATAATCATACAACTCAATAACAAAAAACAAAGAACAAATAATTCAATCAAGTAATTGGCAAAGAATCCAAATAGGTATTTTTTCAAGGAATACACACAAATGGTTAACAGGTGCAGGAAAAGGCACCCACTTCAGGGAAATGCAAATTAGGACCAAATGAGGCAGGTATCTCTTCACACCTGTCAGAATGGCTACCTACTTACCATCAAAAGGACAAGAGAAATGTTGGCAAGGATGTGGACAAAAGGGAACTCTTACGTAATTGGCGGGAATGCGGATTGGTACAGCCTTTACGGAAAACAGCATGGAAGTTTCTCAGAAAATTAAAAATAAAACCATCGTGTGATCCGGTAATCCCACTCCTGGGTATTTATCCAAACCAAATTAATCAGTATCTCAAAGAGAAATCTGGCCTCCCAAGTTCACTACATCGGGACTCACAGCAGCCGGGACGTGGAAACGACCTAAGTGCGGCAGACGGATGACTGGGTAAAGAAGATGCACTACACTGGAATATGGTTCGGCTACAAAGAGAAGGAATCCCTGCCATCTGCAGCAACGCGGGGGGACCTGGAGGACGTCCCCCAAAGTGAAATAAACCAGACAGAGAATAATAAATACCGTATGATCTCGTTTATGTGTGGAATCTAAATAATAATAATAATAATAATAATAATAAGGTTGAGCTTGTAGAAGCGGAGAGTAGAGCCGTGGTCACCGGGAGCTGGGGGTTGAGAGAAGTGGGGAGACGTCGGTCAAAGGTGCAAACTTCCAGTTAGAGGGCGAGTAATTTCTGGTGACCTAGTGTACCGTAGTTAGGAAGACTGTACTGCATTCTTGGACTTGGCCGAGAGAGTGGACCTCGGTTGTTCTCCGCACACACACACAGTTGTGTGGTGACAGAAGGGCTCGAAAGCAAAACCTGTGTGTTTTATCAGCCAAGCACATGCGACAACATGGCTAGAACATAGTAACTCAACACTGTATTAACATACTCATCAGCTAGGAAAAGACCCCACTGGGGAGCAGTAGACTGTCTGTGCATTATAATGAAGTAACTACTCGATTATTGGGGGGACGTCTTTGAAATGTCTTTTGCTGACAGGGATGATAAGCAAAAATATATAGCTCCTGCCGTCCTAGCTTGTCACCGGCTTTCAGTCCATAAAGAGGGACACACACCTGACACTGGGGTGCCATGTGACTTGTAGGTGACAAGCGGTGTGAGCTGGTCCAGGGCCCTGCATGGAATGTGAGTGTGAACACTGATGAAGTCGGCAAGGTTTAGGTAAACACAGCCGGGACTGCCCCGTGGCCTTTGGGTGACCTTGGCCCTGACGGCCGTTCACCTTTGGAGATACGAAAATCCAACTCTGTACCATGCAGAACCTTCCAGGTTGCCTTTCTGGTGGTTTTGTCTGTTTGTGTCTTTGTTAACAGATTTTCGTGGAGCTGGTGGAGTAGTTTATGGACAGACCGGGCTCACCCAGGGCTGCGTCTCTCACGGGCGTGCGGCCGTGGGCGGGACCCAGGGTCAGATTCCTCCGCCCAGGAATGAGGGTGGCACTGAGTGAACAGCCTGCCGCTCAGTGCGGGCGTCCGCGGTCGCTGCGTGGCTCCGTCCCCGGCACGGCTGGGCAAAGCACCATTGCGGTGGACTCTGAATTCAGACATGCAGGAAGACAAACGAAAAGCCTGGAACAGATTTTCTTCTTTCGAGTGACTAAGAATTCCCACCGTGTGAAATGCTGGAGATTCTCAGGAAGAAGCTGCAGATCCAGCACGCACTGTCTGTCACTGAAATCGCTGTCTGTCACTGAAGGAAATCCAGGCTGTTAACGCACAAGACAGGACGAGCCTGCCACACCCCCGGCCCAGCAAGGCCCCCTGTTCCCTTCAGTAAGCAGCCCCCTGCTCCCTGCGTGGCTTCTCTGTGCAGACCCCAAGCAGCCCTGGGGTCTGCCCTGCCGCCCGCCCTGCCTCAGGGAGACTGTCTGATGCCCCTCGGCAGGAGGGGCGTCTGCAGTTCGATGGGCGGGGTGTTTGAATTGCACCGTAAAGCAGAAACACAGCCACCAGACCGTTGATGCCAGGACGCGGAGCCACCACAGTTAGATCTTTTCTGCAAGCGCGTCACCGAGGCTGGCTGTCGTCGGGCTGCTGCAGGGGCGTCTGGGAAACTTAGTGCATAACCCGTATTTGAGTCAACCCCAAACACGTTGCCTTTCGTGGTCCGTGTCTGTGAAGACACCTGACCCTCTGGGCACTGTGTGGCCATTGAAGGCGAGCAGTCTCAGCTGTGTCCTTGGGACCCAAAGCTTAGCGTCGTTCTCTGCGTTCGGACTTTACGGGAGTCCCATTACCTTCCCCACATGCTCACCCTGTCCATTTGAACCAGCATATCTTTCTGGAAGACTTTATCTGTATTTAACATTTAAAAAAACACTCTGTTCTGAGTGCGTGCTGTGTCTAAGACTTACCCACCTCGCTCCCCACAAGTCTCAGTGTAAGCAGGATTCTCGTGTTTGTGATATGAGATATTCAACAAGTCCCGACCGTTACACACACACACTCACGATTTGACAAGAATAAGAAGTCTGAAAGGCAGTTTGAAGTTCTTTTCTTCATCCGAAGACATGTTTAGTAGCTGGGAGTGATTCGTGCAGGAGGGGCTGGTTTGGACATCCTGCAGCTTTTACAGAACTGGGTACCGGTGTCCCGAGGGGATGCAGTCAGGTGACCACTGGGCAGTTAGTACAGAGTGGGGATCACAGCCTACATCTGGGACCTCAGCCTGTTGGTGGCTCCCAGAGGAGGAGAGAGGAGACTCCAGGCTGAAGGACAGCAGGGGCCAGCTAGCTTCCCTCTCGCTAAAGGGACAGCTGCCCGCAGACTCATGGAGCCCACGGGGACAGCAGTGACAGGACCAGAACTCAACATCCGAAAGTTCCACATTTTCAACCCTTTAAAGTACACCGAAGCAGTATTTGCTTTTCCTAGTACGCTGCAGCAGTATGAAGCGGTTGCGTTTCGCTAGTGTGATAATACATGATTTTTCATGCTCAGATTAGTAAAAGCAGGAGTCCCGTCCACATTACACATTAGGATACGATCTTTAGAGATTGGCCGTCTAAACGATGATCACTGACACCCCCAGAGGAAGCTGTGCCCCAGGTTTATAACCCAAATCTCACCGAGGCTCCCTGGGGAGCTCAGCTGCCGGGGCCTTCCCACAGCCCCTGCCCTGGGCGGTTAGACTCCGCCCCCCACACACACACAGATCCGCGCCTGTGTCAGATTTAAACACCTCTAGAGAAGGGCATCCCCAGCCTCTTTCCTAATTCATTTGTCACAGCGGGGCTCAGGCATTCCTTAGCATCGGGTCCTCGCTTTCCCCTCTCCCCCTCCTCCTCCAGACCCTCCCCTCGTCAGCACCTACCAAGGCCTCTTGCTGTCCCCACCCATGGTCACCCAGCATCGCCCTCCAGGGGCTGCAGGAGCCAGGCCTCGGGTCCAGCAGGGCCAGTGTCAGGAACAGGCCAGCAGGGAGCGGGCAGGACTCCAGTGTGTAAAACAAGACTCAGAGTGTCCCCGGCGCAGAGGTCAGATTTTCAGTGGTTTCAGAGCCCACCCATCATCCGGGTAATAACAGTAGTGCGAGTCCTCCTGCCCCACGCTGGCCATGTCCCACTCAGAGCCACCTGAACGCCGCTGTCCCCAGAAACCTCAGGGCGATTGTCGAGCTCAGGTGTGTGGTCCCCGAGATGAAGGAAAGGGGCGGCCAGGTGGAGAAGTGCATTGGCAGCTGGGATGTGCCAGCCTGGCCTCTGCACGCGACGGTCCCTGTAAATGGCCCGGGAGCACCTGGCAGACAGGGCGTGGGGACAGGCGGGCCGGTGGGGCGTCAGTGGCTGCCTTGGGGACACAGCAGACAGAAGTGGGGGAGCGGTTCTGGAAAACAGCAGGTGAGAGCTTGCGACTCCTCCCGACTTCTTGTTTCTGGGTCACCCCAGCAGCCCAGCTCTCCTGCGATATCCAGGACAGAGAGGGAGGTCGTGGCAGGGAGAGAGGGCGAAGCAGGAAAACCTGGTTCCCAGCCCTGGGGGGCTCCCCTCTCCCACCTCTGAAGCAGCGCCTTCCCAACACTCCAGGGAGACACGTTTGAGGAGGAAGATGTGATTTCAGCTTTCTAACTCTCAGAGCGAGCCCGCCTGTCCCGGGTCAGGGAGCAAACGCAGCTGGGCGCACATTCTTCAGGGCAGACCATTTTAATTATGACCAGCTTAATGTGTGTTTTGCTTATTGAAGGAAAATCCCTGTGGTCCCCTGACATGCTTCAATGGCATAACTCGGCGTTTGAGTAAATAAGACCTCACGGCCCGACTCCGGCAGGAACTCACTTCTCAAGCGACCGCAGGGAGGGAGAGACGCGTCTCTGGACACGAGGCCAACCACGCAGCCCAAGTCGCTGTCAGCGGGCCCAAAGTGCGGTCTCGGCCCCAGAGGCCGGTGCCTGGCCCACATGCGCACCCCAGGCTTCAGTGGGCCTGAGGCATCTTGTCTAGACCACTCTGCGACGGGGTGTCTGGTGGCCGTGTCTGGATTTTCCCAGCCCTGAGCGGCCCTGGAGCTGCCTCCCTGCAGAGCGGGTTTTCTGCCAGAGAGCGCCCGTGTCCTCCGGGAGCTCAGTTTACACCGCTTTCCATCCAGAACCGGCACTGATGGCCGCAGCCAGGGACGAGAGCAGGCAGGCCACCCCCAGGAGCTTTGCAAAGGCATCCCCGGCCGCCCCTGTTCCCGGGCGGGTCGGGAGGGACGTGGCTCTCGTAATTAATTGTTGGCTGGCCAGGACCAGAGAGCAGAGGTGACAATTAAAGTTCGAAGGCTGGCAGAACGGGAGTCCGAGAATTCCAGCCTCCCTGCCCGGCAGGCCTGCCCACTTCTGTCCCAGCCCAGCTGGTGTCCCAGGTAACCTCAGTGGGGCGGCCCATCTCCTAAGAGGACATTTGATTCCCAGCCGTTCCCTTCAGGTGATTCACATGAACTCATACTCTTTTTTGTTTTTTCTTTTTAGCTCTTAACTGATCTGCGCCACAATGAACTGGTTTTGTCTGAAGCGGACAAACTAGATTCCCCAGGGACAGCACTGAGCTCAATCTCTAAGCGAGAGCTTTCTTTTCCCCCACTTTGCCAAAAGGACAGGTTCGCTCGCTCCCTCCCTCCGGGTTGCAAGGGTCACCTCCCAGGCCACCTGCCCCATTCCTTCCCCACCCCGGACCCCCACCCCCACCCCACCCCTGTTCTGGAAGCACCAAGCGTTGCCAGTTACACCTGGCACCTCACGCTTCTCTCCCTCTGAGAGGTCCCAGGTGCGTCGCAGGTCCCCTGGGCCAAGGATCCGGTGCCCTGGCCAGTAGCAAAGACCTGGCCATGCTAGCTCCACCCCCAACTCGACCTTGGATGACCTTGGGCAGATTCCACAGCATTTCACTCCTGCATGGCCCTCCCTTTGGTGGTTGCAAGGTGGAAAGCACCCCAGGAGGACTGAGAACCATTTTAAAGACAGAGGAAGGGCCGTGTTTGTCCAGCAGGAGTGGCGCGGCTCTGGACAGAGAAGGCTTTAATGCAACCACACCGGACGCTCCTCTGGTGCCCGCGTGCACGCTCCTGGCTCCCCTTCAGTGACTGGCGCTCAGGGAGAGGGAAGGGTTCCCGCATCACTCTAGGCAGGTCAGCCGAGATAGGGCGCTCGGTGTTAAACACAGACGCAGGGCGCCTTTTGTCCCAAAGCTCAGGACACTTCATCCGAAGATGCCAGGCTGCAGCCGGGGTATCTGTCGGTGCCTGGGGCCTGGACAGTGACATTCCTCTCAGTCTGGCTGTGGGTCCTTGTATTTCCTTGTGGCGTCGGCCCTTCCACTGTCCCGTCAGGACTGCCCCCGCCCCAGTCTCTGGAGCAGCGGCTGGCATGCAGCCTCAGCTGCGCACTGAACCGGCCCAGGAAGCCGTGAAGCACCCTGACGCCAGCCCCACCCCCTGAGAGACCACTCTACGCCGTCTGGAATGGGGCTTACAGGTGTCCTTTGCCAGCTCTCTGGTTGGCCACATGCAGATGGGAATGCTCCAAAATGTCTCAAAATGCCAATCTGGTCATGTTAGCAGCTCCTGAATTTTTTTTCTTAGGTAGCCCTTTTTACCTGCAGTTCAAAACCGAAAATATCTGAAATCAGTGCACACCTGTGCACGTGGGCATCCCCCCTCCAGCCCATGGGCACTACTTAGGCACTGTAGTCGTGTGTAACAGAGTGCGTGCCTAGTAGTCCGCGTGTTACTTCCCTCTGAACTGTGTGACGTGCCCTCTCGCACCTTTCCCTCTCCTTCCCCCAACAACCCCCCATGCACCCTCCGCCTGAGACAGACACCAGGTCACTGCCATAGACACAGTGTCCTCTTGTGCTCAGTTGGGTTTGAGGGTTTCACTCTGGGTACATGCATTTTCTCTTAGATTTCCACCAACTTAAGGTCAGTTTCTTTAGCTTCGTGTACTCACATTTTCTCAGCCTGGTGCTCGCCGCACCTGAGTGAAGGGCCGGCAGCTTCTGGGACCCTCAGAACCCTCGTTCGTACCCCGCTGGGCCCCTCCCCCTCTGAGCGAGTGTTTACTGTTCATGATTGACGCACTCTGCGATGCCCTGAAACCAAATCTGAAAAAGCCGAGTGAGGTCCTTGGCCACCGACAAGTAACTCACAAAACATGGAGAGCCGACTAGGCCCGGGCAGCTTGAATAAAGGCGTCTTGTGATTCTCTAGCAATTTGGGCAGTTTCAGAGTTTTATGGGAAACGCATGAGTATTTTCAGTATTTCAGTAAAATCATCCTATGTTGACGTGCAGGGTGGCACCTAGAAAATTAAAGGACTTGTTTGATGGCACAGTCGGGAAGCGGCGACCAGCGCTTTTATACAATCTCTAAGATCCACGTTTTGGACCTGAAGATTGATTTCCACCAATGTCCAAACCAGTGATAGTCAGGATCCGGCTCTTTTTCAGAAAAACCCCTCGTGCCTCGCTGCACAACTGCTTTGAGCGTGGGAGGTGGCGGGAATGGAACTCCGCCCCGCTCGTCCGCCGCGGTTCCCGTGCCACCTGCCGCCAGACCTCTGCCTGGTGGCTGTGCTTTCAACAACGCACTGCCAGACACTTGGGTCAACTTTTTAAATGGGCATGGAAAATTTTAACTTCAGGTTCAGCTGTAGGTCAGAAGTCTGTGTTCCCTCAGTCTGTTTGTCGCCCGATCCTCGAATGGAAAATCGTCAGCTCCTGGTGTGGAAATAATTTTCTTGAAGGCGATATTTGTTGAGTGACGGAGGGGATGAAAAGGCACGAATTGCATAAGTGTGAAAAAGACTTGGGTGTTTCCGTTGGCCGCGAGTTCAGTGTGAGCCAACGGCGGCGTCACACGGATGGCCAAGTTCGCTAATAAAAGGACAGTGTCCTGAATTCAGAAGGTAGTCATCTGGCCATGCCCTGTGCTGCTCAGAAGGCATGTGGCCTGGAGTGTGTGATGCAGGGCGCATTTTAAAGGAACCACAGTGAGCTGGAGTGTGTGGAGTGGCGTGGGGCCAGGAGGGCAGAGGGTCAGAATCCATGCGGAGAGCAGTTGAAAGCGTGGGGGTGCTGAGCACCGTGGACAGGCTGAGGGACGCTCTGACAGCTGTCCTCAAGTGTGGGAGGTGTTGTCATGTGGAAAAGGGAGGCTGACTTACTCTTCTGGCTCCCGAGTCCAGAACTAAGACACAAGGTGTAAAGTTAGAGGGAGGCAAGGTGTGGGGCAACCTCAGAGAGAACTTCGGCCGCAGCCAGGACAGTCCTGAGATGGAAATAGCTGTTCGTGCGTGCCTCACCCTTTGAGCTTAGTCGGGATGGGCCGTCTGCAGTCTCTCTGTGGAGGGGGTGCTGCCGGTGCTCCCTGGGAGGGTGGGCTCCCGGCCCTGGAGCGGCTCTCACTACAAGCATCTCATAAATGAGCAAAACGTGGGATTTCAGAGCAGCACTTTTATTTACGCCGAGGTCTGCAGCTCGTATTTCTCGGTAACCCTGTTACACAAACCACCCACTCCTCCGCAGACACTACCAAAAACTCCGAGGGTGTGGGTTAGAAGAGAACTGAAGTTTGAGGGAAGGAGTACGTGTGCGGCGGGTGTGGGTACACTTCAGCGTTTCATTGGACTTCACTTGGCACCGACACGTGGGTGCAAAATGCAGCCTTCTCTGTGGTTGGGTCAAGTCACTTAATGGAACAGCTCCTGTACTTGATCTTCTAATGCCCGGTGAGGGTGGAGCTGGAAATGCTGATGACCCCGAGGTCTGCTCTCTGGAGACTGCTGGGTCAGTAGCTGTGGAGGGCTGATTGCGTCCCGGAGAGACTGGGATGTGTCCTCCCGCCTTGGGACTGTTTTGTGGGACCCCTACCTTGTGAAGACTGTGGAGGGCCCGTGACCTGGAAGCGGGGATGTCCCTTCCACTAAACAAATGTCTTGTTTTAAAATCCGTGACCAAAGTTGCTTAAAAGCAAAAGGTGGTTTTGTTATTAACCCAACCCGGGAAAGCAGGATATTAAACATAACATCTCAGTTACAAATCTAACTTGGTAAACGTCAGTTTCATCAGCTCAAAACTATGTGCCCGAAGGGCTCTAGCCAAAAAGCGAAAATGAGGAAGAATAAGGTGGCCGCGATGGTGAGGTCGATGGAATCAGGAAGAACGATTTCCTGTCGGGCTCGGTGTGGCCTCCGGAGGGTTCAGATTTGTGGGTGGGTATGGGAGTCCCGTGAACACTAATGTAAGAGACTGAACTGAACGAAGGGTTAAATGTCACCTGTGAAATTCTGGGGTTCAAGTCTTCCAGCCACAAAGACCACAGAGCAGGTCCTCACTAATCTTGTCTGTCTCCTCCGTGCCAGGCGGAGCACTTTTCGGGTCACAGGAAAATTGAGCAGAAGGTACAGAGAGTTCCTGTACCCCCCTCCGCCTTCCACCTCCACCCACAGGCCCCCTTTCACTAACACCCTGCATTAGTGGGGCACATTTATCTCAGCTGACGAGCCCATATTGGTAGCTGTTACTAACTCAAGTCCAAGGCTCACTCTTGGTGTTGCATTGGTTTTGACAAACACATAATGTCATGTGTCCCCCGCTTACAGTGTCACGCAGAATGGTGTCAGGGCCCTAAAAGTCCCCTGTGCTCCACCTGTTCATCCCTCCCTTCCCCGAACTGCTGGCCGCCGCCAACCTTCTCCTAAACGTGTTTATTCTTACGCCCTGTGTTACGGCACGCTTACCATATTGTGATAATGTGAAACTACTTAGTTTCTCGTAGGTGCTCCGTCCACATTTGCTAAATAAATATTTGCATGAATGCATGAATAATCAGAGTTTTGCAAGATTGCTGATCCATTACATCATCACTGTGAGAAAACTGTGTTCTCACTGAGATGTGCTGAGTGGACACTGGACGTGTTCTTGACCCAGATAACGTCTGGGTGGAGGCGGGGCTGGAGACACAGAGGCTGGCGTTCACCTCTGGCCCAGCTGGGACTGGGCCACTCGAGGGCCCAGGAGCGGAGACCGGTGTCAGCGCCCTGGGCAGAGACCGGCAGGGGTCCCCCCACCCCACGAAAGAAGCGTAACTCTAATTCACTTCTCTTCTTGGAGTTTTCTCACCTTTCCAGGCGAGAGTTGTATGTACTTTCTGACACAATATTGTCGTGTAAATCCATAGGGTTTTATTTCCGTAGAAGATCGGACTCCGGTTTGTCCAATGGCCCTTCTCTTGGGCCAGTTTCCGTGGCTCCCTGGTAGTTCGGTTTTCACGGGTGCTTTGGCAGTTCTACCCAAAATCATTTTTCTCTTTCGGGTGATTTCCTTGAGGCATTATTCAAGAAGTGAAGTGACTGCGGTCTCACAGTAAAAGTTCCACAAGGGAGGCTGAATTTTTAAGGTCCCATGTTCTGCAAGGAGAGTGTAATAAGGCACAAAAAAGCCTTCGTAGCCCTGGCTGGGCGGCTCAGTTGTTTGGAGCATCCTCCGTACACCAAAAGGTTGCAGGTCCTGTCCCAGCCGGGACGCAGAGGGGAGGCGACCGATTGGTTTCTCTCTCACATTGGTGTCTCTCTCTCCTTTCCTCTCTAAGATGTCCTCTCTAAGATCAATAAGCATATCTTTGGGTGAGGATTTACAAAAACCTTGTAAATCAACCTTTTCTTAGCATCTTTCCCATCCTACTTTGTCTATAGAATAACAGATTATTTCTAGAACCCAAAGGCTAACAAATATCCTTTCATAAGTACAGCCCTCATGGGTTGCTTGCTATTTTGCCTTCATTTCCAGAAAACACTTTATAACTTCTCTCCCCCTGTTTGGGGAGCCTTCGGTGGTTAGGGGCAGCAGGCTGGTTGAGAGTAGACACCACAATCTAGAAGATTATCTGGGCCTGTTCTCTCTGGAAAGTCGACAAGTAGGATTGGGAACTCAGGATGCTGTGTGGCCTGGAGGGAGAGGCCTGGGCTTTGCAACCAGGAGGCCCGGGCTCAGTCCCAGCTCTGCTCGTTCCCAACTGTGCAACCACGTGAGCCTTGCAAAAGACGGGTCTGCTTGGTTCGCTTGATAACATAGGAGCTCAGCAAATGACCCTTTTCAACTGTGCTGCACGAACAGGCCAAACGGACTATAACTCAGCTGCAGCCACAAGTCTGTCTTGCAGAGACACCCTCCCCAAGAGGACTGGGGCCTGGGCAAGGCTCCTCACGCTGTTAAAACAAGGTGCAGACCACAGCCCAAACCCCAGGCGGGGGGTTCTCATCCACCACGCTTCCACCAGCTGTGTTTGAGTCAAAAACGACGTGCCGCTCCGTGGATCGTGTCCAGTGAATCTGGGGGTTTTGCTGGCTGCCTCGAGTAGGCCACGAGGGATGGACGTGGCGGCCTCTCGTGTGGATGGGGTTCTGCCTTTCGCACAGGGGGCGTGTGCACTGCGTCTCCCAGGTCCCAGGCCTGGGGAGGCTGCGGTCCCTGACGCGCCGGCCCACCCACAGAAAGGGAAGCAGCCGTCCAAGTGGAGCTAGCTTTGCTTCCCACTGTTCTCAGCTGCTTCCCGTGAGACCCCACACACATAACCTCGGGCTGTATCTCTGTCAGGACGATTCTCCCGTGTCCGTGCTCATTTCCAACCACAGGGGGCGAGGAGACAGGCGGCTCTGCTTTCATAACACGGCTCTCCCTTTATTGCTCTGAATGTGTGCTTCCCAAGCCAGCCCCACTGTATGTGAGGCAAACCGTCCCCTCCCGTGGACAGTGGTCTCTAAGGGTGTCATATATAAATCACCGTATAAATATAAACATCTCTCTCTGTTGAACTTCATTTTCCATATGTGGATTTTTGGAACCAAGACAAGTGGAACTTAGCCAAGAGACTGAGAAAAGGTAGACTAGCTATGATCTAATCTCCTTAACCTACCAGGCAGTTTATAGCGACAGACACGTTTTATGCGGCCCCCGAGGAGTGAATCTACGAAGCATCACAAACATCCACGTCACCACCAGGGTCCGGTTGTTGGGGGTGAGCGGCTCGGACTGACTCTTCTTCAGTCAGCAGGTCAAGGGCCCGGTCTGCACTCACTGTCACTCTAGGCCGGGATGGGGGAGGAGGGACCTGACGGCCCAGCACTGTAAGCTCTACTCTCAGTTCCAGGGGAGAGAACGGACTTGGGGGGCAGGGGGCTAAGTGACCCCCATTAACCAGGAGAGGAAATAGGCTGAGAGACCAGTGAAAACTCAGAAGTCGAGACTTCACTGCAAGGGAGCCGGGAGGCTGGAAGTGAGAGGTGCGAGGACGGGGAAGGGAGGGAGGGACTGCTCTAGAACTCGGCCTCAGCCCCAGCCCTGGCAGCTCCCAAGGCGTGGAAGAGAAGCAAACTCCGTTTCTGAATTAACATTCGCCTTCAGAGACGTGGCTGGGCACTTGGGCACGCTGTCTCTTGCCTCTGTGGCTCTGGCTTCAGAGGCATATGAATGAAAGTTGGGGGAATGCAAGGAAGCAGAAGGTGCAACTGAAAACTGGAGGACTCCCCACTCCAAGGACCCCTCCTCTACCTCAAGCTAAGATCACAGTTCTGGAAACAACTTACAAATGGCTGTGGATTATTTTTGCTCGATGCCTTATTGCTTGAGTGGACATATGTTTTCTCTATCATCATTGCCCATTTGCATGGAAAAGTGAGCATGGGCTTCTAAGTATAGTTTGGTGGTGTTCCTTTCCGTTACGTGTGTGCCATTTGGCTCGTGTTCGACGGGCAGGCAGACAGCCATGCATTACTGTGCGTTCACATTATCATTTTACACGGAGGTGGTGTGGGGGGGAGTATTGTTCTGAATTCCCAGTTGCCTTCTTTCTCCCCAGTTCTTTGGAAATATCTCGCTTATGGCGTCTTTGAGAAGCTCTTTACAATGTATCACTCTGCTCCGAATTTGAAAATGTGCTTTTAATACAAAGTTCACGGAGCCCTCCTTGCTCAGATGAGACGAGTCTCTCCATGTCGTAGGGACTTGTTCCGTGCCAGGAACTGTGCTTTACGCCCCTCGTGCCCTCATTTGAGTGCTTAAAATTAGCCTGCAAGAGAGACATCATGGTTTTTGTTTTCTCATTGTGGTGAGAAGGAGGACCAGAGAGGTGGAGTGACTTCCCCACACTCACAGAGCCCAAACCCGAGCCCGAGCCCAAGTCCGTTTGCTCCAAGGCCCGCACCTCCACTGTCCCCAGCTGGGGTCCGATGGACAGAACAGATGGGGCCGAGTTTCCAGCAATAAGATGAATGGAGAACTCTCTGCCCAGAAACAAGAAGGACTGGCTCCATTCACCTCCTCTCCTCTCCATCCTTTTGGACCATGGGCCAATTTTCTCTCCCCCTCGCTTCCTCCTTGATCTAGCTTGAAACCTCTTCCCTGCTGAAGTCATCAAGGCCTGGGCCTTTCTTCACTTTGGTCCTCCGCTCAGATGCAGCCACGGGTGCCGAGGCAGTGTGGAGTTCTCTGGGCACTGGGGGGCTGTGGAGGGCTTGAACGTGTGTGTTGGAGACGAAAAGACCAGGTGTGGGGGCAGAAAGAGAAATGAGCAAAAAATAGGGTGTTTTTTTAAGTGAAGGCTAAACCTACACTTATGGAAAATGTTCTCTTCCCGTGAGACCCCCTGAGGCACTCACGGGGGCTGTCCTCAGACGGGTGGGCTGGCCCACGCAGCCTCAGCCAGGCTCACGCCCACCCAGACGGATGCTCTGACCGCAGCTGCGGAGAAAGCAAGTGGACAGAGCGATGCACGAGGGTGAGTTATCAGAGAGCAGAGGCCCGGTGAGTCAGACCAGGGCCGTCAAGACCGGAGCTGATTCTTATCTGGTTCTGGTTTATAAATTCCAACTGCTCTTCTTGAACTAAAAAGAGACCTAACTTAGGGCAGCTGTTCTTAGGACTCTTTGCTGGTGCTGCAGGATTTTCCTGTTTTTCTTCTCTTTTCACCTCCACGTGCAGCCCTCGCAGAGTAAAACGTCCAAACCAAGAAACAAAGGCTTTAGTAGATTTTTGTCATTTGAATTCTACTGTCCTTACTTCTATTTTTCCTTAACTTTTAAACCTCCTCAGAAACTAGAAACTCTTATACATCCACAAAGGATTTAAAAATCTGGGCAGCTGCAAGGACAGACACGGGGGAAATGATCTGGGGAGGGAAAGGCTGCCTAGCCACACAGAGGGGGCTCTCTCCACTGACCGGAGCTCGCCTCTGACTCGACAGCAAAGGGAAGCTCGGGGGTAAAGGCTGGGGAGAGAAGGGACAAGCCTGGTGTGTGACAGCAAACACCCAACACACACCAGTAGCCCCAGGAGACAGGTGTGTCTCGGCATGGTCTGGTCAGCATGACCCCCACGAAAAGCTTCACCCACATGCCATACCACACACCAAGTCCAATGGCATTGGAAGTCCCACAACGAATAGTTTTGAACTATTTATCCAAAAGCACTTTAAATAAGCATTCTGGGGGCTCACAGAAGTCCCCCTAAAAGCGATCTAGAAGGTGACATTGCTTGGTGGTGGCTTTATCCTTCATAAATGAGAGGGCCACGTGGAGATTCCCCCTCTGCCTTCTCAGAAATGCGACTCTGGACTTCCTTCGCCTTGCTGCATTCTGGGCTTTTCATGTCTCGACACCTAGATGCTCTGAGGAAGACCCCTCGGGGGCGGAGGTGGGCGAGGAGTGACCTTTGCCACTGACTCCCATGTGCATGGAGACGCTGCGTGTGAATGAGCTGCACCCGGCGGGCTGAAGAGTTACCGCACTTCCCGAAGCCTCCGACTCGTATTCCGGAAGGGACTTTGCTCACTGGAAGTATCTGGGTGACCACTGACCTCTTTGTAGCCTCAGAAAGATCAGTGCTATTTTAAGATGAAGAGGATGAAGCAAAAGCTGACAAGCTGTTAAAGACTGACAGCCAGTTTCCCATTGCCGAGGGAATTCACTGGTCCAGGTGCAGAAGGCGCAGGACGGAGCTCGGGGTCCAGGCGCCATGAGCCACACCGCAAACCGGTTGAGCCGGGCTCGGGGAGAGCTGTCACCACAGCCAGCGGAGGTGCGAGGCATCACCAGAAGGTGTTGGGGGAGTTAGGGGACAGGGACCGGGGTTCCCTGCCTCTCCTCTCCACTAACATGTCTTTGGTTTTGCTTTGCTTTTATTTTTTATTGCACGTATTGGGGGTGATATTAGTTAATAAAACTATATAGGGTTCAGAGGTACAATTCTGTAATACATCATCTGTATTGTGTGTTCACCACCCAAGTCAGGTCTCCTTCCGTCACCATTTATCCCCCCTTTACCCTTTTCTGCCTCCCCTCCCCCTTTCCCTCTGGTCATCACCATGCTGTTGTCAGGGTCTGGGTTGTTTTTGCTTTATCCCTTCACCTTTGCACCCAGCCCCCTCTCCACGCCCCTCTGACAGCTGTCAGTCTGTCCTCTGTATCTGTGAGTCTGTTTCTGTTTTGTTGGTTAGTTTATTTTGTTCATTAGATTCCACATATGAGGGAAATAATACAGTACTTGTCTTTCTCTGACTGGCTTATTTCACTTAGCCTAATACTGTCCGGGTCCATCCACGCTGTAGCAAAAAGTGAGATCTCCTTCTCTTGTGTGGCCAATCACTATTCCATTGTGTAAATATTCCACCTCGTTTTTAATCCACTCATCTATTGATGGGCACTTCAGCTGCGTCCGAATCTTGGCTATTGTAAATAACGCTGCTATGAACATAGGGGTGCATATATTATTTCTGATTGATGTTTCAGGTTTCTTCAGCTATATTCCAAGAGGTAGAATTGCTGGGTCATAAGAAAGTTCATTTTTAACTTTTTGAGATACCTTCATACTGTTTTCCACAGTGGCTGCTCCGGTCTGCGTTCCAACGAACCATGCATGCAGGTTACGTTTCCCTCGCATCTTCCCCAGCACTTGTTGTTTGCTGATTTACTAAACATAGCCACGTTCACAGGTGTGAGGTGGCATCTCATTGAGGTCTTAATTTGCATTTCTCTGGTGATTAGTGACACTGAGCATCTTTTCATATGTATTGGCCATCTGTATGTCCTCTTTGGCAAAGTGTCTCTTCAGGTCCTTTGCCCATTTTTTAATTGGATTGTTTGTCTTTTGGTGTTGAGTTTTGTAAGTCCTTTATAAATTTTGGACATTAACCTGTTACCAGAAGTATCAGTGAGTTGTCTTTTAATTTTGTTGATTTTTTTTTGCTGTGCAAAACCATTTTATTTTGGTATAATCCCATTTGTTTGTTTTTTCTTTTGTTCCCCCTGCCTGAGGTGCTATAACAGAAAAAATAGTGCCATGAGAAATGTCCGAGATCTTACTGCCTTTGTTTTCTTCTAGGATTTTTGTGGTTTCAAGTGTAACGTGTAAGTCTTTAACCCATTTTGAGTTTATTCTTGTGCATGGTGTAAGAAGGTGGTCTAGATTCATTACTTTTTTTGCATATAACTGTCCAATTTCCCCAAAACCATTTATTGAATAGACTATTTCTACCACATTGTATGTTCTTGCCTCCTTCGTCAGATATTAGTTAACCATAAAGGCGTGGCTTTATTTCTGGGCTCTCTGTTCTGTTCCATGGATCTATGAGTTGGTTTATATGCCAGCACCATGCTGTTTGAATTACTATGACTTTGCACTATAGTTTGATAGCAAGTGGCAGTGGATTGTTGCCAGCATATTTTCCCCTCACAATGGCGACCTGATCAAAGCCCCGCTCAGAAGTGATGTCTGTACACAGTGCTGAGACGGTTTCCCCGAGCACAGAGGGTCCCCCTGTACGCACGCCGCCTTCCGGTCTTGCCTCTTTTTCACAAGTCAACCTTGTCCCTCGATTTGGAAGGACTCTCTTACCTCTGCACAGGTGTTGTTCTCACCTTCAGAAATGTAGCAACATTGGCAAATCACCATGATCCATTTGACTTTGGAGAATTACAGCCCGCATGTTAGAAAGGCACAGAACTGATAACTGAAGAATGAATGCTGTGGTCAGAATACTGTGGCAATTAATGGCAAGTGAGTCACGGACATGCGTTCTCTTACTCTCCAACCTTTGCAGCACTTCTTGCAACACAGAGAAGTGTTCTCTGTGAAGCGTGCTCTGCGAGGTGGTATAGCCGAGCAGACCAGACCGGACCGGACCGCACCGGGCCCAGGTTGCCCAGTCTGCTGGCTGCAGAGTCCAGCCCCCAAACCAGAGAAAGCTCAGTGCTGAGTAAATACCAGGTCAAGCCAAGAATTCTACAAGCAAAGTAGTTCAGAAGCCACTGTAACAAATTGCTGCTAGTATCTCTCAGCGGCCTCTCTTCTCACTGTCAAGTTTGGTTGGCTGAGATGCAGACAGGGCAGGTCCTGAACTCGGATGTGCAGATGGGTGGTCCTCGCTGGGCTGCGGGCTCAGCTCACACTGAGTGTCTGTCACCACACGTGATGCGGTGGGCTCACAAAGGCCAGGGCACCTCCTCGGCGAGCACACCTGCAGGTGAACACCAAATAGCCTCAGTGGCTTTTCGGACTGGAAATCCCATCTTAGACCGCGGGGCTGGGCAGATGCAGTGGCACCTGGACGTCTGGATGGGCTTCCCTGGTTGTGAGAGCAAAACATGTACAGGGCACCCCAAAAATGTGGCGCCTGCTACCTCCGCCAGCCGGGAAGGTTTGATTAGTCCCACAACCACACATTCTCCCTCTCCCTCTCTCTCTCACACACACACACACAGGCGCACGAAAACTTGTTGCCTGACTTTCTGATACCTACTCTCAGAAGACTTTTCAGCAGAACCTCATGCGCCACATGACACATGACCTGAAGGGTCTTGGGATTCCACAGCGAGCAGCACAGGCTGTGTGATTGTGTAAACACCCCCCTCGAAAAGCACTCCAACACACGTGTACTTTAAAATCCAGGCTTCAAATCATTTCGAAGGAGAGTGATGCTCCGTGCCTCAGCCCACCATTGTCGCAGGTCGTGTTTTTTCCCCGTCTCAGGCTGCAGCCGGGATGAACAGAAGGGCATGTGCTCTCTCTTTCTGAGTAGGGAGACCCCAGGCCCCCTGCCTTTCCCAGCGTACTGAACCTTCCTTGATTTCTGGGAGATGTGCACAGGTTTCAGGAACTAAAGTTGTGTTCTTTGGAGTCCCCTGATACCATCGACTTATTCTCTTAAGGGTGTTCAAAAGAATCACCAACTGGCCTGCTCCAGCACAGCCTCTGCCCCCCAAAATAGAGCATGGTTGTCTGATTTGGAAGCTAGAGTGGGGAAGGGACCTATGCACGGAACTTCTTATCTAATTTCTGTTTAGAATTCCAGGATGTAAACACACACACACACACACACACACACACACACAGAGAAACACACAAACCAATACAAGAGACATCCACCTCTTTCAAAGCACTGAGCTGTGGGTGTCAACGTGGGACTCTGCAGTCCTCGGTCTAGGGGTCTCCTTTTGCAGACGACACCACGGAGTCCCAGGCGGACATCAGCTTGCAAATGATCCGCCTCTGTCGTAACTCACAGCCGGCGCTGGTTTCAGAAGCACCTATACAAACGTGGGCAGGAAGAAAGCACACGTCCTCAGCCTGGCTTTCCTCCCGTTCGCTAATCCGACCCTCAGGCGGACTAAGGGGGCGGCTGTAAGATGTCTCTCACTCCCTCGCACTCGTCTTGCAGGAGGAGAAGGAGGTGAAGAAAAGAAAAGGGAATGAGCAAAGCGGATGGGCTTTCTTCCCAGAAGAATCTTACTTAATCCCAGCTTCACAAAGTTTTGCTTCAGTCCATGGCAACAAGGGCGTACACATCCCGCTGTTGTTTCAGTAGCTGGGAGCAGGTGAGTCCAGGCCAACGTCTTCGAGCAGCAGGCGGCATGGAGACGAGCCCCAGGTCCCCATGCCACCCTTCTGTCACCTGTCAGCATCTCAGTCCCGGCCCTGAGACCGAGAAGGAGCTGCCCGACACTCATCTCTGTCACCCACCGTACACTGTGCAGGCAGCTCCCAGCACTGTTATGAAGAAAGCAGGAAGGAATTTGGAGAATCTGTGTTATGTTCAAAAGCAGGAAGAATGCCATTAATTTATGCAGTAGTGGAAAACTCATAAAAGATACAAACACATAGGCTAATTTCCAAAACTGGCCTTGTGTATTTTTCTGTGACAGCTTTCGGGGTGAGAAGAAATAAATCGGCTTCCGCTGGCCTTCCGCTACGTACCCTTGGCTTTTGCCTCTTCTTCTTCACTTTTTCAAATTCAGAATCACCAAGAATACAGGAAAGGCATTCTCAGACTTTTTCTGAAAAGAGGGTTGAAGACAGAGAGCCCGGGTCTGTTAAAGTAGAGGCCCAGGTCGCTCGGTCTGTCACGCCCTGTCTTCTCTGCAGGGGCCGAGTCTGGGGAGCTCACGGGCTGACCTGGTCTCACTGGTGTTTCCGAGGGCCACCGTCCTTCCTCGCTAAACCCTTTTACCCATATGTGCACACACGTGTGTGGCTCTCAAGGACTCCCCACAGACACATGTCCGCCTCAGTGCTAATAAAAATGTGGAATCTTCCTTTCCAGTCAGCACAGGGTCACACGAGTCTCTCCAAATTGCGTGTGGGGGAGAAAAAAGTACCCACAAAGCTTCCTCGGTGAGAACCCACTCAGCACACGGAGGTCACGTGGGTAGGGTGTTCCAGAACGCAGCTGATCTCTTCAAAGACAGGCAGCACGGTCTTCTGGGCAAGGCCCGGGGGTGTCGGCATAAACAGAACGGTGGCGGTACCGAAGCACGTTCTCCTCTCCCATTGGTTTCCAATGGGCCACGGGGAAGAGAGAGGAGGGCGACCTGGACACGTCCGCCATCGGCCAGATCAGAGCGGCTCCCGGCAGGACCAGTCCCCAGATACGTGCACGTAGGTGACCAAAGCTCCCGACCTGGACTTGGGACGCAGTTCTCGAGTGGCAAGGGACCTGGAAGGTGTACACTGTGGAAAAGAGTCCCGGTGCTAACTTCACCTTCACTTGCATGACATCACTGTGCGTGTCAGAGCCATCATTAGCACAGCAATCGGGGACTTTCTCCTTCTATAAGGAACTTGGCAGACTTGGGCGCATGCAACCCCGTCCCGGTGGGTAGTCGCACTTGACCTATAGTGTGGATCACTGTGGAAAAGCACGTCCGTGGGAGTCGGATGGGCGGGGTGCACATCCCAGGCCTCTCACTTCCCAGCCGTGGGGTGTTAGTGGGGCTCTTAAGCCGTCTGTGCCTGCCTGTGCCTGCCTGTGCCTGTGGGGACCGTGGAGCTAATAACAGTGTCGCCAAGGAGGGCTGGGGCGTGGGTGGCACGTGGTGTGTTGGCTGCTGTCACTGGTGATGCTGGGGGTGCTTTTCCCTGTTTCAGGAAGTGACTTCTCCTTGCAAAGGCACCCGTTAGAGAAGGACAGTTCACACCGGCTCATTCACCCTTTGTTCCCACTGGTCGGACCAGGAAGGGTTCTTCAGTCGTTCTGTGACCACAGCCCATTGCTGAGTTGTGTTTGGGTAGATGCTCACCAACATGCTGTCTGCTCCCCTTTCGTGGTGTGTGAGGGGCTCCCCAGAAGACGACGGTGCGGCCACAGAGATGGCAGGAACCTCTGGGCCCCTCCAAGTGCTCTCTTCCCTTGCATATTCGCCACTTTCTAAAACGAGAAAAACCGGGGACTTTCATCATCGTTCCTCTTCCTTAGACCCGTGCCTACGGTTCGGTTCATTTCTCCATCCGGACGTTCCCTGACTGTCAGACTGAAGTGTCCTCTGTGAGTGTCTCCTCGCTTTCAGATAAGACTCGGGCTTTGCTGCATCTCCTGGCCGGTGGAACCGGTGGAAGCCGCGCCCTCCACGGACGACCTGACTGGTTTCATCTCCATTCCTCCTCCCTGGGAAGCAGGCACAGACCTAACTTTCTCGGGGTTTAGGGGTTTTGTTTCCTGTTATGTAACCACTTCATTATCTGTGACGTTTCCAAATGCTAAAGGGCTTCCCTGGATTCAAACAAGCCCAGCATCAAGGAAGGGGTGGCTGGAGGTTGAAGGTCAGCGCAAGGCCACAGTCGCGCCCGAAGCAGACCGGTGTGCTCTGCCGAGCCCCTGGGTGGCCCGAGCGGCTCCCGGCTCAGCCCACCCCCTGGTCCGCGAGGAGGATGTGAGTGCCTCGCCGGCGGGATTTTCGGTGAGAATAATAGCAGATACTCCCTGCCAGGCTTTAGCACAGCGGGTGCAGCAGGCTTCTGCCCAAACACTCGTGCCGGGGCCGAGACGGGTGCAGCGCCCAGTGAGGACAGGCACCGGTGCGAACGCTCGCCCTGACCGAGACCCGGCACCAGCCCGCGTGTTGCACGAGGCCCACAGGGAAATGAAATGTGTATTATCTTACAAAGTTCAAGTGGGAACTCAGTGTTGACTTTATGTGATGTTATGGACTCTTAGCTGCTGTTAGGGGCAATGCTATCTACTTTGTCCCATTTTTCCCAGGAGGAAACCAAGGAACAGAACCTACCATCCAGTCCAGAGTCTTCTGGTCCCTTCCCTGTTCTTTGCTGCCCTGTTAATTACATAGAGACACCCACACCTACCTCAGTCTTCGTTTTCCCCACCTGGTCAGATGTTATCTGCTTCATATTAAAAAAAGGCATATATTCTGTTTGATCCAGCACTTAGTCAAGCAATTATACTTTTCTTAGAAGAATGCATGTCCTCTACAGGAAATAAATAATTTAAGCAAAGTATAATTACAGTACTATTTGCCTCTCTGTCCCTTTAGAATTGAAATAATCATTTCTTAGACAGAGTTGGAATACCTTTTTCTGAGGAGCAGTGAGAGTGAGCCACGCCCTGTACCTCGGACAGGAAGGCATGCGTGTTTAGGACCCCCAAATGTTTGGATGTGGTGCAGGATGAACAGTATTATTAAAGAACATCTAACATTGAGCATGCATGTTTTTTATTGTAAACTTCTACAAATGGACCTACCCACTGAGGTAAAAAAAATTATAATCATGATTTGTATACTAAGGAGCTCAGAAAATCATAATTATTTCTTAAGGTACCTAAGGAACAATGACTAACCTATCATTCTGATTACTAAGTGAAGCGTCTTCTTTAGAAGGGTGTTTCAATACATTTTCATCCAGAATTAGACCTTGAGATTGTAAAGTGTCTCCAAAACCTATTTTAGGCATCTTTGGTGAAGCTTCTTACTAAAACAGTCACCTTAATGAGAAATCAAATAGAAGAACAACCTAAAAAAAAAATCTCGTAATACTCGTAAAATCGCTTTGTCACCGTCTTAATTTTTTTTAAGCTAATAACAGCAATGTATTTCCTGCCATTCTGGAGTTTTGGAAATCCGAGACCAGGTGCCAGCGTGGTTGGGGAAGGCTGTCTCCCAGCTTGCGGACTCTGGCTGTGCCCTCACACAGCCAGATGGTGGGGAGGCCACCGCACAGGAGGTCAAGGCCGGGAGGGAACTGGGCCCGTCATGTAGCTGTTACATCGGGGGCAAGAGGGTCTAGTCTTCTTCCTCCCAAAGGGCACGTTGATGCCGTAGAGACAGAGCTACAGGAAACCGAGGTGGCAAACCATCCCGCCAACCGCAGGGCACCATCCCCCAGCCCTGGCCTCCCTGGTCTGTGTACCGCCTCCCCCGTCTCAGGGGGAGCAAGGTCCCACCCCCTCGCTTGCAGCGTGTTTCTTGTGCTCCGAGGCCTTCCTACACAGGTCATTTTATCACCTGAGCTGCAGACATAACGACAGAAATTCTTGTCTTAGGGCCTTTATAACAGAAACGGTTCACAGGGAACTTTAGAGCACGCTCACTGAGAAGTGATCTCAGCAACAACAGTCCCACAGGCCAACAAACAACGAGAAACCCAATATGTTTTGGAACAAATTTGTCACTCTGGAGTTTTCCCCACACTGGGTCACACTCGCATCACAGCCTGACACACACCTGCGTCCCTCCAGAATCTTGGGGACACCTCTTCTTGAACTTGAGCACAGTGGGCTACCTGGGGCTCGGGTGCCTGAGCTGTGGACGCCGTGGGGGGCAGAGTCCGCCACAGCGGTGAGGACGCGGCTGTCACGGCACACCACAGCTGCCTTCTCTGGCACGCTCCGGGCTACACGATGTACTCTGGGCCTGGAACTCTTTCTTCTTTTCAGTTGGTTTGTAAATAGGATTGTACAAAAATCCATGCAAATCAACCCTCCAAATCAGAATTTGCTGAGCTAAAAAGACCGTTAAATTAGACAGGCTGGCTTTCAATGGGTGGGGGGGCCTCCAAAAACCGCTGAATAGTTCTTGTAAAAAAGACCAGCACATTGCATGACAATTTCCATTCAACTGGCAATGTCCAAGCCTGTTTACCTCGATTAATTGTCCTGTCCCCTTGTCCAGCCTAACACGTCCCCATTAGTGACTGGGAAGAAAGGGGACATTGGACAGGAAAATACCTCCTTGAAGCCACGGGTTATTATGACATTCTCAGCACCATTTCATCGGCTGCAAGTGTTTCAAGTCCCAACTGTACGTGAGCTTCACTAGTTTCTTAGGTGGCATACCTTGCTGAAATTCTCAGTTAAGACATGATTCTTACCGTTGGACAGATCAACAGAAATGGTAACAAAGGTTAAATATCCTTAAAACCCAAGAAAATGTGCTAAGTGTCCTCAGTCAAAGGCACAACAATACAGGACGGCTTGGTTAGCAAGACTCAGGCATCCCAGCAGAAGCTGGTCCTGCTAGAGGGAATGCTAGACACCGCTGTGCAGGGCGCTGTGGAGACCGTGAGGGTCTGTCCCTGGCGGGGTTAACAGAGCAAATAACCGGCACCACGCCATTTGCACGGCTTACGTTGCAGTGCAGTTTCACCGCCACGTTTTCCGATCTTGGTCTCGTCGTTCACGTAGAAAGTAGGAATTCAAATTCAGTGTGTGTGTGTTTTTTCTCTAACAGTGAAAAGACACGTTTGCACACGTGTGCCTTCACGGGCCCAACCACACCCTGTCTAATTTAACACTCTCCGGCGTGACTGTGACGTGATGAATGACAGAAACGTTGAGTCCCGGGGAACTGACCCAGAGTGGCCCAGGCAAGGGTGGCACACAGCCCGACAGCCCCTGTCCAGTTGGAGGCCTGGAAACCGGGCCAGAGCAGGGCCCCCCGGTCCTTCCAGAGTGAGGGCAACTTCCGGGGGGCCACACCGACCCCTTGGTGCTGCCAATGGTTGCGTGCTCATAAAAAGGAAGCCTCGGGCAGGTCCTTTTCCAGACACAGCCTCGGCTTTCCTTCTGAACGAAGGCAGAGACAGAGAGCTGGGCGTTGTCCCGGGGGCCGGGGTGGAGCGTGGGCTCCGACGCCAGCGGGCTCTGGCGGGTTTGGCCAGCAGAGCTTCGCCCAGCTGTAGGGGCTCACCGGGCAGTCAGGATGGGCAGTGAGCTGACAACACTGGGTGTGGGGGAGCGGGGCAGGGTGGCGCCTCGGTCGTGGGGTAAAGTACACGTTTGCCCGGCTTTCCTCCCTGGGCAGAGGCACTGTCTGCCCTAGGCCGCACAGCCTCCCCGTGGCCTTCTGGAAACTGGGGAGTACATCCCCGTTTCCCTTCATGATGTATTACAGTCCTTGATGTCCTGTGGCCTCTGAGCCCCAGGGGGGAGGGGAGGGACACAGGGTGACAGCTGTGGGTGGGGTCCAGGGTGCGAGGGCGCATGGAGACGCTGCCCTCGGCGCCCCGTACCTTCTCTGGAGCCCAGAGGGTCCCCCTGCACGGCCACCGCTGCAGGTACCCACTGTCTCCAGAGCTACCAGGCACATTTCAGAAAGACGCTTCTTTACATTGTTCTTGTTAATACTAAAGAACATCTTATCAGTAGTTTCTGAGCTTCCTCCTTCCTCCCTCTGCTCCCTACACCCTGAGGAGGGCTGTCTCCTCACCTGTCACGTGTCTTTCCACATCCACAGGAAATTTTTATGTGTAGGCACCACGTGCGTCCAGTTCGGTCACTGCCGACGGGGGTGTGGTGGGTTGAGAGCTGGGAAGCCGTAATAGGTCCCCTCTCCTGCTCAGGAGGGCGGAGGTTTGAGCAGCCGATAGGTGGTACTAGGTCTCTGGGCCCCAGAGCACCTGTGCATCACCTGCTCCTTCTCCACAGAGAAATGCACGAGAAGTGAGGGGGCTCCGGGTGGCCCCCACAGCCTTGTGTGGCATGGAGTGCGGCACGAGGGTCCCAGACCCCATCCCGTGACTCTGCCCACCCCCAGTCACTAAGCAGCCTCCTTACGTTCCGTTTCGGTTTCAAAGGGGAGAAGAGAGGATCAGTTCAGCCCTCAGGAGTTCTCCCCTCATTCTGGACTGATGATGGGCAGGCTGGGGGGCAGGGGGCAGTGTGGCCCCTGCCGGAACCAGCCGAGCTGGAGACCCTGCAAAGGAGGACAGCGTGAGGTGGGAGACAGGGCGCCAACATCCAGGGCCTGGCAGAGAAAAAGCCCCCACGAGGGGCTCCAGCCACACAGGGGAGAAAGAACAGAAGGTGGGGATGGGGCAGGGACCACTGCTTGTAAAGAGTGACAGGCAGGAAGGAGGAGGCCGGTCCGAGAGCGAGGCTGCTCGCGGAAGGAGACGGATGGCTCTGGGAGCCGTGCCATTGACACCGGGGTTGGAAGGAGCGCGAGGGCTGAACGTGATTCAGGAAAGGAGACGGAAGAGGTCAGGACCGTATTTGCCACCAATGGGTCCTCCCCCAGAGCTGTGTCTTCGCCTTGTTCTTCCTGCGGGACCCGGACAAGGGTGGCGAGAAGGCGGGCGCTGGGTCCTCCCCACAGTTAAATGCTGACGTTTGCCTTAGCCTCTGTGTTCCTCCATATCTTGGACTTTTTAGAAATATTGCACTAAATGTTATTTATCCCGATTATGGAGTCGTTTGGTGCACCCCCCTCAGATTTTATGCTGGTTTCTTACCTTTGAACATGACGTGATGCTTTAAACCCCGAGACCAGAAGGGAAAAGACCCTGATAGTTGGTAAGAAAACATCCCCACGCCCCCGCCCAGGTATCTCGGCAAAGCGGAAGTGAGCATTTACGTGTTTTGAGAGCTTTTTCTCTATTCCCTACGTGAGTCCTTCATCAGGAACTGCCAACATTCACTCCCCGCCTCCCTCTTTAACCCTTTAACGTGGTCTCTGGCTGAGCAGAGGTTTTAACTGCGAGGTCCAGTTCATCCCTTGTTTCCTTTTCACGGATCGTGCTTTTGTTGTCACGTGAAGAACTCCGCACCGAAGTCTCGGTCCTGAAGGCCTTGTGTTCTGTTTCTTTCCGAAAGTCCACTGGTTTTGTGCTTTAGACCTCTCTATGCCCCGTTTTTAGTTAATATTTATATGACGTGTGAGGCTTCGGTCAAGGGTCCTTTTCTGGCCTCCGATGTTGTTGCTCCTTCGGTGGGAGAGACACTGCCTGCCTGGACGCTAAGCAACCAGGAGCTCATTCTCATGGTTTTGTTCGCAGTGAATGTCCATCACTGCAGCTGGATGCAGGGACAGAGGTGTGACATTCCTCCCTGTTGATCTATGACCAAAGGGTGACCCAGTGACCGCAATTATTTATCGGGAGGTTGAGGTGCTGGTGGTGACTCTCAGTTTCCAGTCACGGCTCACTTATAAACGCGCCCCCCGCCCCCAGCAGAAGGTGCACGGCAAAGAATGAAAGCACAATCCTGGGTTTTAAACGCTAAACAAGGACACCCGATTGCCACCGTCAGGCCCAGCCCCGCCGTTCTGCAGGTGGAGACTTTTCTGCTGTGTAGCAACAGTGATTTGATTTTGAAAGTGGCTTTGGTCGGGCTCCCTGCAGAGAGGGAGTGGGAATGAATGATTAACCGGGCGCTTATCAGCCATGGGCTCTTTCAGCAGAAGGAGCATTTCCTTTTGACGTGGTGTGGGCCTGGGACACGCAGCCAGGCGCCTGGTTCCGCAGACAGTCTCCTTCCCTGTCCGCCGCGGGAGAGGGCGCAGGAGGGGCCGTCTTTGCACGGTCACTCCTGCCGCCAGGACGAAGCAGCCTCGTTGGACCGGGCCCAGCTTTCTGCTTTGCGTGTTGCAGACTCCTGACAAAGGCCGGGTCCTCGGGAAGCTGTGGTCTGGGAGAAACGGAGCCACAGTACCTGAGCTCACCTGCCCTCAGCGCCCACTCTCATGCAGAGGTGGACTCCTCAGTGGGCCTGGAGGGAGTGATTCTTCCCCTTGGCAAGCAGGCAGTGGCCAAATTACCCATGAACCTGGAGCAGGAGGGGCTGTTTCTGCACAATTTGCCAGTGCTTGTTGGAAGGAGAGTGGATAACGAGGTTATTTGCAATAGTAAAGTTTTTTTTTTAATTTGCAATCTGTTTGTCTCTCTCTAGAACATTCTGTTTGTATTTTCTTATTTCCTGTGTAAGAGATTTTTAAGCCCATCATAGCCTCACAAAAAGTAGCCACAAGGAAGGCTCCAAGACAGCATGTGGTTCAGTGGCTTCCAAACAGTTTTGATCTGACTGCAGTAAGAATTGCATTTGAAAAGCATGCCGTGTACATATGGCTCTGTGTCAAGTTTCATGAAATAATCTCCATCTTTACAATATCACTCAGAAGTTGTCCAGTTTCTTTTCTTCTTTCCAGTCTATTTGTTTTCCTCTGACTTCTTTGGTAGGTTGGTCTCAGCCCACTAAGATGACATCCCCACACACAGCTGGGTTGAGAACCAGTTTGAAACACCAGTCTAGGGCATGCACATGGCTGTACAGAATAAGAAAGTGAGGCCACAGGTGTGGGATTAACCCAAAGATGTTGCCAGCTAGTTACAAAGGGGCAGAGTCCGGATTACAAAACTGTTGCGACATCACATGTGTGACGTTGGGTCATTCTTAGTACCTCCATGAGAAGAGGGATAATCTCGAACCTGTGTGCGTGTCTATGGAAGATGAATTCTCATATTACTCCCCATTCTCCTCTTCTCCCTTCTGCCCCTCCCCCTCCCGCACATTTCCTTTGCAAGGATCTCTGCTTCCCTTTCATTTCCTTTGTCTCCCACCTATGAATTTATGCCCTTTTGGGGATGTATATGGAAAGTTTATTTAAACTCAGCTTGTGGGGTTTAAACAAGTCTAGGAGATGGTGTGCACACAGAACCACCCAGTGCAGAATTCCAGTGTGATTTTTTCCAGAGCCTCAAACAAGGACGTGTTTTGTGAAGGTTCGCCGTCCAGGGCTCGCATTTTCACCCCCCTTAGACTGTCAGTCCCTCCTTCGACAAATGCAACACTGCTACTCTTCCATGCCACTCCGGAAGTCACCTCTGTCTGAGACACTTCGTAAGGTGTCTGGTGGCAGTGGGCAATTAGAGTGCATTAGCTCCCTGGAGCTGACGTAACAAATTACAACCAAGTGGGTGGTTTAAAACAACAGGCATTTATTCTCTCGCAGTCTGGAGGTCAGAAGTCCAAAATCGAGGTGTTGGAAGGGCCATGCGCTCTCTGAAACCCGCAGGGGAGAGTCCGTCCTCACCTCTTCCTAGCTTCTGGTGTTGCCAGCCCCCATCTCTGCATCTGTCCTTACACAGCCTTTCACCAAGCGTCTGTGTCTCCACCCTCATGTGCTCGTCTCCTCTCTGCCCGTCTGGTCCAAATCTCCCTCTTCCAACAAAGACACTTATTCCTGGATGAGGGGCACCTTCACACAGCGTGACCTCCTTCTAACTTGATTACATCTTCAAGAATCCAATGTCCGAGCACGGCCCCATTCACAGGTGCCAGGGAACAGGACTGGGACACGTCTGATGGGACGGTTCCTCTCACAACACCCTCGTTCACACCCGCTTCTCTGGAGACTTGAGTCGAGTGGTCTTTTTTTTTTTAAATATTTTATTGATTTATTTTCAGAGAGAAGGGAAGGGAGGACAAGAGAGAGAGGGAGAGAAACATCAATGTGTGGTTGCTTCTCATGTGCCCCCCACTGGGGACTTGGCCTGCAGCCCAGGCAGGTTCCCTGACTGAGAATCGAACCGGCGACCCTTTGGGTCACAGGCCAGTGCTCAGTCCACTGAGCCACACCAGCCGGGGCGAGTCTAGTGGTCTTAACCACAGGAGCATCACAGACAGCAAAGGCCTGTGGTCTCTGACATGCCCTTAAAACTTCACACTCACTTCCTTAGAGCGCGTATACTCAGTCGGCCTTGGACTCCAGCGAGGGGTTTCCTGTGCATTTCCTTCACTCCCCAGAGCCCCCCGCCGCTGTCTGGGACTGTAGCAGGTGCCTGTGCTGACGGTCTAGAGCCCTCTGCTGGGCAGTGCCTTTGGTGAATGCATTAATGAGAATGACACACGTAGGTGACTCTTACAGGGGCCCAAAAACCTATGTCCAGTGTCACGAGAGGAATGACGTGGTGAGGCACACTGTGTATACATCCTGAGTTCTGAGTCCGTTCCAGGCAGAGTGGGGACCTCGGTGGGTCTATTGCTGACGAGTGAAGCCCGAGGAAGGGGCATCTCTTCTCCCCACCCGCCCCCCAGATTGCCACTCAGTGAGTCAAACCTGTGTTTTAGGAATGTGTGAACTGATACAATGCAGACGGTCATTAATATTTGAATGTACTGGGAAGCCTTCGGTGAAGTGGAGTCCTCTGTTTCTGTGTGCTGCCCACATAGGTAAACAGATGTCATGCTGGGGTGAGCATGCGGGTTCGGGGAACACCCGATGTTTTCAGTACGAGAAATGAGAGAGGTCAGAAGACACAGGTTAGCAAGATCAGGATCCCCACACATGGACCGTGATGAAGGGAACAGAACTGGGGAACTTACGAATAACAAGGTCAAGGCCAAAGCCAGCCCGCTGGCTTAACAAATGCACCGATGAAAACAGTTGCTTGAGTGTATTATGATGAAATAAGAGCCTGAATATGGTGCTGTCACCGGTTTTCACCAACGTCGTGCATGACAGCAACACACGTGTCACCGCACTCTTTCTGTGTCTGGGTCCTGGGGTCCCCCAAGGCTGCACTCTGCTGGGCTCTCGTCTGGAGCTCGCGGTCACCCCAGCTCGTCCGGGTGGTCGGCGGAATCCGGTTCATTGCGGTCGTAGGCCTGAGGCCCACTGCCCCTCCCCTCTCCACGGCCTGTGCCCAGCAGGGCGATTTGCTTCTTTGTGGCCAAAGTGTTCCCACCAGGAAGGGCGCACCATTCATTAGGGACTTTTACCTGATCGAGTCAGGCCCACCCACGGTGGCTCCTTTTGGATTTGGGACCGTCAGGACGTCTGCAAAATCCCTTCCCCTTTGGCCTATGACCTAATCCCAAGAGCGATACCAGTCATGCGTTTGGGTCGAGTGGCAGTTAGGGATAAGCAGGAGCAACCAAGCTGGACGAGCTCAGGCCAATGCACAGTGGTCCTCGGCAGGGACGCACTCAGCAGGGGGTTCTGCAAACAGATGGGGCGGGCACCGGGGCACAGTAGCTGTGATAAATGAAGACGGACGGGGATGTTTTCCCTGCAGGAAATTAAGGAAGCACACAAGAGTTGTCTTCAGATATTTGGAGGGCTGTTCCCGGGAAGAACAATTGGACAGACTGGACTTTTTGCTCCAGAGAGGAGTGGCGAGGTGTCCCAGGGCAGTCACAGAGCCCCGAGGGTCACCTGTGACCTTGTTCCCTGGCCTGCCCAGATCGGTGGTTTTTTCTGAATTCCAGAACAGGACGGCCCGTCCGTGACCTCGAGCACTCAGACGTGCGGTGGACACGGAGAGGTACCTGACAGAGCTCGTTTTCCTTGGAAGGATCAATTCCAGGGAAGGGAGCCCCTCCCCCCCTCCATTTCTCTACGCCTTCCGGCACGCCCCTTGCAGCAGGAAGTCGGGACCCTCGAAGCCTCCCTGGAATAACAGCATCCCCACGGGTATCTTGTACTCAGTCCGGTAAAGGATACAAACCGGATGGGAGAACACGTTTTTCCGCAGGATTCCACGTGGTGGAAGGGGAACCTCACAGGCACAGAGGTCAGATGGGCGTGGCTTTAAGTCCCAGGCCTCCCTGAGCTCCTGACCCTGGACCTCGGCTCCGTGTTGCTAAGCCCGTTTTCTTCTCCAGAACACGGGACGATTCTTACCTCTAAGGAAACAGACGAGTGAAGTACGCAGTTGGTGCCTCACAACTAGTACTCCTCCCCCTTTCTGAAAATTACCTCTACGGCACCTGGACGGTATCTCTACGGCTCAAGAATCCTTGAACGCTGAGGAGTTAGTTTTAGCCACACCGAAGCATCCGTGGAGTGGACTTCTGCTAGACCAGATTGCTAAGTGTCAGGCAGAGAACTGGCATTTCAGGGGGACGTGTGTCTGGGGGCACAAGGCTCGGTTCTTCACACACCACGTCTCTGAGTTCTCACAGCGTGACTTTTCATTCTAAAAGCAAGAGAACGGGCCCATCAGGCCCAGGGGACACAGCGGGAACTGAGCTCGTGTCTGTGCAGCCCCAGGCTTCATCCATGACCCAGGTCGCCCTGCGTTTGACAGTTGTCACAACAGGTGTGGGGACATCGCCACATCGCCCCAGCCCCAGGAGCGGGTGGCCCTCTTCCACTTCCTTTACGTCACACACATTGTTTAAAACCGTCGTTAATACATTGTAATGGCTGTGGTTTGCCCAGCACTTGCCCCGTACTGGGCCCTGCGCTGAGTGACTGCTATGGGTTACCCGCTTTCTGCCCTGCCTCGCCATGTCCGCAGGCCGCAGGTGAGGGAAGTGGAGCTCGGAGAGTCTGAACAACTCGCTCCGGTTCACACAGCTGCTCCGTGCAGAGTCCCAGGCTTCCGACCCAGAATGTTCCTAACGACTTTCTTTAAAATTTGAATGTGCTTTTATTAAGTACATAAACATAATCTCAGCTATTACTACTCATTACATTTCAACCAACCTTAAACCATGAAAAACGATGTATTCATTTGTCAATTATTATCTTATTCATAGTCCACGTCACTAAATAAACAGAAAAGGATGATAATGAACGATTGTGGTCCCATGAAAATATAGGTTACAAAATAATAATACCAGGATCTGAGTAATTTTTATAATAGGCAACTTTATCTCGATTCAATAGTGATAATATATAATACTCATTATATATTATACATTATCTCCCGAGCTCTAGATAACTCAAGCCTTTCTTCTAAATGTTTATTGGGGTGACACTGGTTAATAGTTATATAGGTTCCAGGTGTACAGTCCTATGATACATCATCTGTATATTGTGTTGTGTGGTCACCACCCAAGGTCAAGTCTCCTTGCATCCCCGTTTATCCCCTTGTGCCCCCTTCCACCTCCCCCACCCCCCCGCCCTCTGGTAATCACCATGCCGTTGGCTGTGTCTGTGAGATGTGGGAGTTTGGGTGTTTTGTTTTGATTTTTGCTTAATTCCTTCACCTTGTTCACCCAGGCCCCCAACCCCCCTCCCTTCTGATGGCTGTCAGTCTGTGCTCTGTGTCTCTGAGTCTGTTTCAGTTTTGCTTGTTAGGTTATTTTGTTCACTTAGATGTTTTAAAACCAATAAATACAGGTTGTCAGATGTGCCAAAACAGAAATGAAAAAAGACAGTGTGCGGTAATCCAAAAGAGCGAGATTATTTCGCTTCCTTGGAGGACAGGATTCCGCGGGAAAGTCCCTCGGGGAAGACAGGAAGCGAAGCTGAGGCCTCCCTGAGCCCGAGCCCCCGCAGCCTCCAGGGGCCCGGCCAACCCCAGCAGAGCCTGTGTCCACGGGAGCTGCAGGCGCCTTTTCCTTCTCCGATGCTTCCATCCCTCTGCCCGTCCTTTTGCCACATTCATTTCAGGCCCTTCCTACCCGACTCACGGTCACCCAGGTCCCGGCTTCCGCCCCTGTGGGGATGGCCAGGGACAGAGGCAGCTGTGGACGGGCCAGCGGTTGGCAGCCTTGGTGGGAAAGACGTGTGGGGTGTGGGGCCTGATGGCCCACGAAAGAACAGAACATTTTTCTCCTCCTTTTGTCTTCCCTCTCCGGCCGTGAATCAGCGTCAGTCTGGCCGCCTCCCCCCCGCCTGCTCCCCGCTCCCCCGCTCTGCCCACGTCCCCTGCATGCTTGCATTCTTGGTCCACGGCACTACCCTAATATTTCTCTTTTCTCCAGGCAGGAAATGAGCAGCCCCTGTTTTCAGGGCCATTCAGGAAGTCGTCCAGAGTCATAATGGCCCATTATCTAACAGCCAGAGTTTACTTAGCTTTCACGACTTTCACTGCCCACTTGAAACAAGGGGAAATATCCCCCGGCACCCCCCCACCCCTCTCCCCGAGCCCTGAGTGTGCAATTTCCATGTGACCGCAGATGCTCAGACGCTGGCCGGGCTCCACCAGCGAGGCACACTCAGCAGGCTGCCGTGGTGCCCCGAGCGGCTCCTTGTGCCAGCACCACATCCTCATTCTAGGAAGACTCCGGGGGGTTTCTACAGTCTCTGTGCTCCGAGCCCGTGCTCACAGCCCCTTTATTCAGACAGTTGATCGGCACTTATTCCGAACACCCCACTGCAGGAGGTCTGTGGGAGGGTGTGCCGGGAAGGCTCCTTCTGAGCCCCATCCTGTGCCCCCAACCAAGTAGGAGCCGTAAGGAAAGGGGGCCTGCGCCCAGAGCCTGGGAGGCATTTCAAAAGTATGGCAACATGTTCTCTTGACACCGGAGATTGACGGCTTTATGAGGGGCGTTAATCACGAGACCAGACGCGGAGGGAGAACTGGGTTCACTGGGATTCCGTGACGCACAGGAGGCTCCCCCCACCCCGGGGTGTGTCCGTGGGTGAACACCCATGCACCCAGTTTAAGCCCGGCCCTCGCCCAGGCCATGATCTCACCAAGGACGGGAACGTGAGTCAGGGCTTACAGGAACCTGTGCAGGTGAGCACGGGGACATCCCTGTCCCTGCTGTGCAAGGCCTCCGCTCCATCCTCAGCTGGCTTTCTCCACTTAGTAATATGCCCTTGAAATTGTGTCACGGCCACGGAAGGAGCCGACAGAAGTAGCTTTGGATCTTCTCAATCCTTTAGTAGAAAGAGAAAAGGAGGTGTGTTTTCTCAGGTGACCGAGGTGGGCCCACAGAGGAGGGGACAGATGGCGATGTGATCCTCCTCAAACCCTGATAGAATGCAGGGGAGCAAGAGGCCCACCCTTGGCCTCCACCACACCTGCCCAGGGCCCACTGACCTTGAATTGGATGAACAGCCCGGCGAAGCCAGGGGGACCCAGAAAGGAGCAGGGTGGTTGCCAGCAAGGAGAGGAGGACCCAGGTCAGACTCTGCATTCCATTCCCACCTGCCCCAACTCGGAAGGTGGGATGAGGCCCCCCCTTGGCACAAGGGGCCCCGTGAAAGAGCCCAAAACCCAATCTGTAAAACCACAAAACCTCGGCAGGAAACATTCCCAGGATGTTTCCGTGAGTGCACACGGGTGCCCCTAACGCCTTTGACCGAAGCTACCTTCACCATCCGCCATCCCCACACACAACTCTCCCTGCGCAGGGCCCCGGTCCCACCTCTGGTTGTTCAGATGACACGGCGGTAATTTCAGAGTCATTGTCAAGTCAACCACCAGGCCTCTGCCCTTGCCAATTAAATGCCTGCACTGGACTGCGTATTAGAACAAATTACAGGGCGCACCTGTGGCCACGCGGCCCTCACCGTCATCCCGACTCTCCCCGTGATTACCTGGGGAGCAGGCGGCCTCGCCCGGGGCACCGATGAACGCCTCCTCCTTTGTGCTGATGGGGACCCCGCTGCACTCTCACCCCCTCCTCCCCGTCGCTAGTGCTGACACTGGCTTCCTTTTGGAGTGAAAGACCTTGGCCAATAAACTCACTGAGTGTCTACCTCCCGTCCGGGGAACATGGAAGCATCCAGTTCCGAAAGTCAGCGGGTCCTCCCTCCTGCTTGTCCTGCGTCTTTCACGCCCTCCGTCATTTCTTTCTGTCTCTGTGTTTTTGTGTTATCTGTCTGGACTTTAATTCCATGATATGAAAATGCCCCCTCGGGCCTCTTGGGAGGGAAACTTCCTCCCACCAAGAGCTTTCCAAACTGCCAAATGTACGAAACAGCCTCCGTTGGGTGTGTCATTGCGCCTTGTCCTCCGCGTGGCCTGCACTGCTGGTGGGCATTTGGTGGCCATTTAGTGGCCCTGGGTCTGTTAGCCAGACACATGCAGTGAGCATGTGTCACAGGCATCTTGGAGGACACGGGGAGGCATCCTCCAGAACCACCTGGAAGGGAAGGCACCATGAAATGGATTTTTCAACGAAAACATTTTAATGTTAGTTCCACGCAGACGTTGTAAGACGCGTCCAGACTATTTTCCCTTCACGCTCTGCCCTCCCACCTCTGGGATACTTTGAAGTGGGTCCCCTCCCAGCTACACGCCCCACCCCACCCATCCGCATAATCCCTCCAAACGCGGTGTTTCTCACGCAATCATCTGCAGGCCCTCACGACCTGGAAACTCCACCGCGGATCTTTTGTGTCCGCTAACAACCAGTCCCGTGGACGTTTCTCTAGTTGCCTCAGGACCGTGTTTTAACGGGCGGTTTGTTGGAATCATGACCCCGAAGGAGGGTGCCACCTCTCCCGGAGGAGCCCGGCGCGACTCCATCCCTCAGTGGGCGTGTGTGATCCTCACACCCATGCAGGGAGCAGCCCTGCCTGCTGGGCTGTCTTGTCCACTTGCTGTCACACTCCTGGGCTCCACTTCTCATGGCCTCTGGGGTTATAGGCGCATTTTTACTTTAAATAAGAGTGTCCGTTTTCCCAGGAAAAGTCTTCCGATCATCTGTCTGGTGCACAGGTTTTGTGTGCTGTTGGGAAAACGAGCACTTCAGAGGGGTGCGGCTTGTGGCTAAAGCCGCACGGCCAGGAAGCCCACACGGGGGGTGGGAGGGCTCTGTCCCTGCCCCACTGGGAGCCCTTTCTTTGGCGTCCCACACCCAGCTTCCTTCGCACTGGCCTTATGGTTCCAGACAGGCCCAGACCGATACCCACGTGCGGCCCCAGAAGCTGGTGAGCTCTAGTCTGAAAGCCTCTATGGACCCGATTCGCTTCACTTCACTGGTCACCTGCACAGGTTCCATCCTTCTGACTTGCCCACATTTTCACGTGGGCCTTTTCATTTCAATATAAAGAACCCCAATGTAAGTGGGGCCATGAAAAACCAGTTAGCCTTAGTGTGTCTTGACCTCCTCAAAGGACGTGCAGAGAAGAGAAGAGGAGCCCAATGGCCCAGTGGGTCCCCTTCACCATTGACGCCTGTGAGCCCTCCTGCGGGGTCAGGCCCATCACACACTCCTGTCACATCTTGCCTCCTAGTCTCCCTGTCTGAACTTACAGAAATCACAGTTCTGTGCTTTTGAAATGGAATCAGTTTGGTGTTGGTGGTTGGGTTGGTTATTTTCCCTCCGCTTGGTTTTGCAGTCACTAGCCTGGCTGGTTCACAGCCCAAACTTGGGGACGGACGGTTAGTAGTAAATCACAGAGGGGAGCATCGTAGGCTCAGACGCCCTGTCCACAGCTTGAGTCACTTGAGTCCCGATCACTGATCAGCGTCACAGTGAGAGCGTTTTTCATGGCGATGGGGAGCGCTCTGCACTCCTGGTCCTGGTCCTTTTGGGGTGTGCCCAGTTCTCTCTTCTGTGAGCAGCCATTTCTACTCGCAGCTGTTGCCAATCAATAGTGAAGAAGCAATGGCTAGAGGAGGAGACTGCATTTATGCCCGTTCTGATTTGGATGGAAGCTTTCTGCTAGAGTCTGGGGTTTGGCTTGTTTAGTTTTCTTTCTGCATATCGGAGTTTTCTTGCTTTAGGGGCGTGAAGGCATGTGGGTCTGTTCTCCAAGGGCTCCCTGGTCCGGGTTTCTCTTAGGTGGTGCTGTTTAATGTTTCGCGTTGGGTGACTCTGAGTTCAGTCCGTGCTTGCTGGCGACGTGGCGCTCCCGTCTCGTTGTAAGTTCCTGGAAGCGCAGGGAGGTTCTAAGCAGGAAGCAGGCGTGTGGAGGTGCGGGCGGACACGAAGCAGCTGGCTTCAGAAAACGCAGTGAAATGGCAGATGATGGCAAAACCATACGGGGACAGGACGTGCACCCACCAGCTGACAGCGCGGCCAACATGAGGCATGGGGGACACAGAAGAAACGAAACCTATTGTACAGACTGTTCATTGGTCCGTGGACACTGTGTTTTCCCCATTACCGAGCAGAAGTGTTTCCTCCGGAGGGGCTGCTTGCCGGGCTGACATCTGGTGATAACATTTACTCGCTTGGAAGAAATTCATCTCAGAAGCGAGTTTCCATGGACTGGGGAGGAGAAAAAGGAGCTGGCCCAGCCCAGCATCCAGCCCCGTATCCTCGGGGGGGAGAGGCCCCTGGTCGGCCATGAGAGCCAGCTGCGTGGTCCGAGTGCCACGCCAGTGAGGTTTGCACGGCACGGGCCTCGGAGGCGTGGGCTCCCCCTGCCGCCACGGGGATCATTGGAGGAGAGACTGGCCTGTCACGTCCAGCAGCCCAGTCACACAGAGGTTTGCAAGGCCCTCGTGTGGGAACATGGGTAGACCGGTGCTCAGAGCATCCTTAGGTCAGAGACCAGTACAGAGGTCAAGGTCGGCTACGAGGCTCCTCAAGGGACACGGAAGTGGCCTCCAGCGCATCCTGACACTTTCCTTTTCTAACTTCACTTCTGGCTGACACTCTAGGCTCCAGGCGGTGTTGGAAGCAGGAGGAGAAGACGCAAAGGCTTTGGGCGGGCCCCTCCCGCGGGCCCCGGACAGGCCCTGCTCTGCGACAGCGGAAGCAGGCGTCTTTCAGATGCTAGAAAGGCCCCCACGGATTTAGCGCAGGCACTTTGGTCCATTCAAAACCATGACTCATGCTGATGGCAAGTCATCGACTCTCACTTGAGCGACCAAAACACAGTCTTGTGGAAACAAAATCAGTATAAACCCTTTCTAAAGCCCCTCACTCCCCTACTCACAAGGTTCGGGCCTTTCAAAGTGGGGATGCTCCTCCCTGATGGGGACAACTTGTCTTTTCTCTGCTGGCTTTCCTCTCCACCTTCCCAAAACTCCACTTCCTCTTCCCTGAAGTGGGAGGGCACCAGGCCTGTAAGGATTCACTTAGTGCTGCCACGTGACACATGCCCAGCCCTGGTGGCAGCTGTGGGCGGTGCCAGGCTCCTCTCGGGTACGTTTTTCTAAAGCATTTTCGGGGGTGCCCTGCTGGGCCCTGCCCAGTGCAGTGGTGGGAGTTTGGGCCAGGTTCGTCTCAGCACTCCAGTTTTCTGGTTTGTGCAATGAGAGAATTACTACCCGACTCAAAGGATCGCATTCAGAGATCCGCGTGGACACCCAGAGATACACATACGCACACACACGCACACACACAAAGTAATGTCTTCTGATCAAAGAGGAGAGAGTGAAGCTCATCTCTCTCGACATTTCACACAAGGAAAAGTGGAGACTCTGTTTGCGGCCAGTGAAGCACAAAAGGGGGCCCCAGGCCCCACCTCAGCCTTTGCTGCGTGAAATTTTCTCTCTACTGCCCTGAAATTCAGAAAGTGAAGACTGAAATATTGTAATGTCTTGTTCTGGAACTCCGTCTTAACGCAGTCTGAGAGCAAGAAACAATGATGAGTCTGTGGTTTCTCTGAAAGGGACTGTGGACAAGTACGAGGAAAACAAACAAAGTCAGAGAAGCAGAATCCCCACGCGGGAAGGGAAAGGCAAAGTCCGAGGAGAGAGCGGGGAGCGCCGAGAGTGCAGGGGCCAGGGGCCAAGGGCACCAGCGGGGCGCACCCCTGGCTTCCCAACCACCGCGCGCCCGCGTCCGCAGACGCGACCTCATTCGAATCCGGAGCCTGCGTGACCTCTGGCAGAGGGGAGCCCCCAGCCACGTGCACACAGGCAGCAGCCAGGCAGCTGCTCTTGGACTGGAAGTCATGCCCCTCGCCAGCCCTGGGTTCAAGGGCGCTCAGCGCCGGCCGAACCACCCGAAGAAGGGCTTTTAAACACCAGCGCCAACCCCAGGGGGGTTACTTCAGACTCTCCGCACATAGTATATATTTATACGTATTTATTTTCTAAAGAGAGGAAAGGGAGGGATAAAGAAAGAGAGAGGAACACTGACGTGAGAGAGAAACACCCATGAGTGGCCTCTCAGGGGCCCTGAGCAGGGATCGAACCGGCGACCTTTCGCTTTGCAGGACAGCGCTCCAGCCAATGGAGCCACACCGGTCAGGGCACAAACAACATTTTTAAAAGCCTTCCAGTGCCTTTGCATGACTCAGTCAGTCGGTGAGTGTTTTCCCTTGAACGTGCCTGCTTGCGAATGCAGGCTCCCTGCCTGGTGCCTTCTAGACCTCAACTCTTGGTTCTATTTATAGCAGGGCTGGCCCTGCCAATCAGAATTCAACTCAGGGCCCCTCTCTGGAAAAGCGGAGGAAAACCGGAGGGTGTCCGCTCCCCCGCGAGTACTGAAGGGCCGAGCTGTGCAGGAACCAGCGGCGTCCCCTTGCCTGCACTTGTCCAGGTGCTGCCCACTAAGTGGCTCAGTTTCCAGCGGTTGTTCCCTGACATTGGGTCCGGAAAACGGACCCGCACGGCCCGAGGGGCTCTCGGGGATGCCCCCGAAGGATTCGATCACTCACTGGCACTCACTCGGCAGGCGCCTGCCAGGTGTCCGCTCTGTGTGTCCTGAGGGCTGGGGCGTCCGGACGTGCCGACCTGCAGCAGGCAGAGCCCACCCCCAGTCCCCCTTTGGTAAGCCCTCAGCACAGATCCAGTCTCTTGTTCAGTCGGTTGAGAACTCTTCCTGGTGCCGTGAGCAGCTCTGTCTGTAGCTCCATCTAACTCGTGCTGTTTTAGGCCAGGGGACGGGTGAAGGGTTGTTTTTAGTGCTACGTCCTTTTAAGGATTCAAAGCCACCACTTAGCTGGCGGAGTTGCAGGCCAGTGTGACGGTGGTACACACCGGCAACGTGTTCCTCCCTTTGAGAGCGGTCCCAGCGGGCTGGGGGGAGGGGAGCCAGCATCCCCCTGCGGACAGTTCCGCACCCTGTCCCGAGGTCTGACGCGTGGGAAAGCGCGGGGTGGGCTTCACCACTGCTCCCAGGGCTTCTGCCAACTTCTACGAACAGATGTGGAGTCGGAGGAAAAAAAGAAGACAAAGAGCCTCCATTCTCAACCTAACAGAGTAACTGGAACGTTTTTGAAAGGAGAGGACGGACTGGTGACTTGTTTATAATCTCAGAGCTGGCAGGGTTGCGTTCAATGTGCTGCTGTTTACAGCTGTTATGGGCTGGGGTGGGGTGGGGCGGCTTTGGGTGGCCCCGGTCTTTTCTTCGTTTCTCTACGATGCACTAGGCGGGGGGCATGCCGAGCCATCCAACAGGCTCACAGTCTTGTCCGAAAGAGGTCCCTGTTCATGGCGGGCGTGGTGGCCTCTCCTAGGCCTCCCGGAGTGGCCTGCCACTTCCTCGGAACCCCGAGCGTGCTCACGGGCCCTGGGTCTCTGCCTCGCCTTCATTTGGTCCCTCTGCTGCCACACTAACATTTTTAACTCAGTTCAAAGACAGCTGATTCTCCTCCCCTCCACCCTGAGGCTGAGCGGCCCCTCCTTGCCACCAGCTGACAGTTCCCGTCACTTTGACCTAGTGACAAGTCAGCTCAGGCTGCTTGGAAGGGGACCCGGTACTTCCTGAGCAGAGCAGCCCAGAGTGGCAGGTGTCCACAAGACCTGTGACCCCCTGCGCCTGCCCTCTCCCTTGTAGAGCCGGGTGTGGGACCTAATTAGAGCACATGCCACTTGTCCCTTTTAAAATTAATATTGCTATCCACACGTCTTAGTCCTAGCTTCCAGACGTCACCCGTGATCCGATTCTGCCACTCGGCACACACAGTTCCGCTTGGCGTGGTTTCATTGCGCGTCCCCTGGCTTTATGTCCCCAATGTTGAAGGAAATGTACAACCTTCATCTGCTTGGAAATCAACCCGTTGTCAGCAGGCTTTGTTGAGCCCACAGGAATCAGTGGAGTCCTCTCAGCCATCACTGTGTCCTTTTACGGGAAACTTGCCAATTAAACATTGTGTCTGTGTAGCCAGGGCCCTCAGCTACTGCCTGGCCTGTGAACTTGTAATGCAGCCCCAAAGGAAACAAGATAACCACACAGAAACTGTGTTTCTGCACTGGGAGTAACAGGCCGGCCCTCTGTGTAAAAGCTACGCACACCGGGTTGTAATAACTGTATCTTTTTCCTGGAATGGGTATCCATCCTCACCATCTTCCCCTTTCTGAAAGTTGGAACACATTTCCCTGCCCACCGCTCCCACAGCCCGCTGGGTTTTCAGGGGCTCGCTGGGGTCCAGCCACCGCGGGTCAGCGATTGCGGCTCACGTCCTTCTCATCGCTTTTCCATTTCATTTTTGTGTCTCAAGTGAAACCTTGAAAAAATTGTTGAAGAAATCCCTCTGTGCTCCTTGGCGTTTACCCAAGGACTCAAACACATACGTCTGCGCAAAGACCCCCACACGGATGTGCGGAGCAGCTTTTTCCATAGTTGCCAAAACTCGGAAGCCACCAACGCGCCCCTCAGTAGGTGATGGATAAACGACCTGAGGTCCATGCAGACAATGGGATGGTATTCAGCGCTAAAACGAGCTGTCGAGCCATGAAAGGCACAGAGGAATCCTCTATGCATGTCACTAAGTGAGAGCAGCCCATGAGAACAGGCTACATACGGTGTGGTTCCGACTGTACGGCGTTCTGGAGAGCGCCCAACTGTGGCTGAGGGAGCAGGAGGAGCACAAGGCATTGCTAGGGCAGTGACGTGATTCTGTACGACACCACAGTGGTGGATGTATGAGTCATTGTACGTGTGTCCGAACCCACGGGATGCGCGACACCGAAGGGAACCCTAACGTGAACGGTGGCGTTTGGGGGATTTTGACGTGCCGGGGTGGGTTCATCACTCGTGACAAATAACCCCCCCGTGGGGGTGCTGATAACAGGGAGGCTCTGCGTGTGCAGGCACCCCGGGCATGTGGGAAACCCCGTACCTTCCCCCCAATTTTGTCGTGACCTTAAACTGCTCCTTAATAATAATAATTAATACTAATTATAATAATAATAATCCTGACAAAAATTTTCCTAAGACAGCCGTGCAGCTGGTGGTTGGCATACTCAGCTAGAATAAACCGTGAAATTATATTTTGTTTAGAGTGTGGGGGGAGGGTGGACAGTCAGCCCCTGCAGAAGTTACATTCCTGCCAGTCGGAAGGAAAATCCCGGACCGCATAATAGAAAGGTCACATATATGACGCTGTGGATTCTTAATACCTCTGTCCAGGTTTCTCTTCCTTTGAAGAAATTGGGAAGTTTGGGAAGATAGAGAGTATAAGGAAAAGAGTCCCCCAGTGGGTCACAAGTACCTTTCCGCATCAGAGTTCTTAGGGTCTGTTCTATATTTTGTGCGCGGAGATGGTGAGCTCCTACAGAGCTCCTAAAGGTTCGGAGGCTTTCGAGGTTTGCAGCTCCTGGCTGCGTGAGCCTCGTGAACGCTTCTCGCTGAGGACTCTCTCGGCACCCAGCATCTTCACAGGCTGAACTGCTAAATAACAATCCCAGCTAAGGCTTGGATTCCTTGTGACACCCTCCATGGGAGAGCCAGCGAGTGTGATTAAGTTGGTCATGGTTGCCAAGTCTGGACAAGCCCTTACGTACATGCCTTCTGCGGGCCCTGTCTGAATTGTGTGCTTAATGTACAGAAAGAGATCTTTTTGGCTTGATTTAGGGAGGGAGGGAGGGAGGAAGGATTCATATAATAATTAAAATTATGGTTCAGTTAACTACATCTCCCCATTGCAGAAGTCCATATTTGTCTTAAATATGTCTTAAAACATGTCTATTTGTTATCACTCCCTCCTGCATTTCTGTCAAGATAACCACGAAATCAATCTTACGTTTGTGAACCTGTAGTGTCCCATTCAAAGACACAGCTGAAAGCTGGCCTCTTTCATTTGAAACTCGATCTAAGGAAGAAAGCTGGTGTGGGCAGAGCTATGTGGGTGGAGCACTTTGGGAAGGAATCCAGGGATGGGGAGAGGGCATCCAGATCCGAGGAAGGAATACCGTCGGGGGAACTCGGACACCGGCGTCTGTTCTTACAAACAAACACACCTCTACACTAATGTCCTGTCGAAGACCCTCCATATGCTGGGACCCGTCTCTTCCTCTTCACACCTTCGTAATTGAACCTAAATGTGCCGGACGTGATTTAGGAATAGTCACGCCAGTTTGGGATCGAAGCCCTCCTCCACCGGTCCGCAGCTCCTCAGTCACAGCTGCCGGGGACAAGAGAGGCCTGGGCAGTTGGAGACTTGAAATCGCACTGGACACTGAGACAGGCCAGCTTCAAAGCCCACCCCAGCTGCCTGTGGGCCGTATGACCTAGCAAGACCGTTGTCTTAACCCTCATCTTTCTCTAAACCAAGAACAACTAGGTGCCAGGTGAGGGGCTCGCTTAGGGGATGTGAGGATGTGCGCAGTCCTGAGTGCCCCGTGGGCTCTGACTCTCCACAGTGGTTAGCAATGGCTTACACCCTCAATGAGGAGGGGCAGTGCGCTGGGTCCCAAAGCCGGCCTCTCTGTGCGGGCCTCTCTGTGCGGGCTGATGGCCCACCTGCCTCACCGCCCCCAGGTCCCCACCCCTGCAGGGAGGCTGGGCTCAGGCCAGTAGCTCTACCACAGCGCAGTTTTCGATATCCATGTTAATGAGCTTTTTTTTTCCTGTCACTTTCCAGTGAAGGAGGAAGTGGGCAGCCTGTCAGGGAAAGCGATTTCGAGTCATGTATTGTTTATTCTTTGGCTTCATTCGCTCTAATGCAGATCAGCTGCTCTCAGAAAGCTACTCCACAGGAAGTGAAGGAGGGAACTGTGGGCTAGCAACCTTTCCAGTGACAAAGGTTAGCACTTCGTGACAACTTCTTTTGGTGAATATAGTCAGTGCATGCTGCAAGGATACACCCCTGTAAAAGTTCCTTGGACAATGGGTGTTTGCTTCTGATTTTAGAATTTGGAATATGCCCAATGTCTGTAATTATCCGATGAGTTGGTGGCTGCTGCGTCTTTGCCTCTATCGCTTATTTTTAGCCCTCTCCCCTGACGTCAAATCCTAGGCGGGAATAATGCGTCCAGTTGCAGCAGAGCTGCCCGGGGAAAGTGACAGGCACTTCTGGGGCTGGTCCCCAGCTGAGGAGGGGAACGGAGCAGAGCCTGTGCCTGCCCCGTTCCCGCCTTCCCGGGAAACCAGCGCCCTTGCTGTGACTTTGTTTCTCATTCTCAGTGGTTCTGCAGGTCAGTGCTAAGTTTAAAAAAATGGTTTTCTCGTGTCAGGAGAGCAGGGTGTACCGTCACATCCTCATAAAGGAGTATCGGAGGTGTCGTCTATGATCACAGAGAATGTGGGTCTTGGGAAGGTGTGGGTCAAAGGGTGGGAACTCTCAGTTGTCAGATGAGGGAGTTCCGGGGACCCAGTGTGCCTCGTGGTGACTGCAGCGGATGATGGGGTACACTGTGCACTTGGCAGTGGCTGTGAGCAGGCCTTGTGTGCTCACCGCAAACACACACACACACAGAGCTCTCTGCATGAGGCGATTGCTATGTTAATTATCTCGATCTTGGTAATCATTTTACAATGTAAGCACCTATGAAATCATCACATTGCACACTGTAAACACACGCAATTAGATTTGTCAGCTCTCCCTCGGTAAAGCCGGGAGGGGTTGGAGAATCCGGGTGCAGTGGCTCCGGTGTGCAGCAGGGAGACAGGAGTCATTTCCTCTTCTTCTCGGAGGCAGCTCCCTCCTCAAGGACCCACAGAGGGAAGGAGCCGGGAGTGCCGCTCGAGGAGCACGGGGGGCTGGGGCAAGCCTCGGCCACCGGCACCCAGCGCTGACCGGTGACAACCTCCAGGGCCCTCCCAGGACTTACCTAACTGTGTGAGCAGAACAGAGAAAGCATCCTGATTTTACTCCCAAGTTCATTTAAATGGAACATTATTCCAAATATATAATTTTAATGTAGCTCTTTTGGTTAAAAAAAAAAGTCTATTTGATAGCGGCGACGTAATTTAGAATGAGTACTCTGTGTGAGGGGCGGGTTTTGAGAGCCTGTTTTTGTTCCTCCCTCCGAATGGTGAGAAGACGCCACGAAAGTTTTCAGTGTGAGTGAGGAGGGCTGACACGTGGATTTCTGGGTTCTTTCCCGGAAACAACAGAATTCAGGGGCTCGGTAAAGCAGGCGTTCCGGTGGTACACGGGGCGCCCGCACCCAGGGCTTTGGGGACAGCCCTGCCATGGCCGGTCCAAGGGTCTGGGAGCAGCGTCCTGCCAGGTCCTCCTGCTCGTCCTCGGCCACCAGAGACAGAGTGGACGCTTCATCTCCCCGCCCACAGCACTGGGCGGGGTGACTGGAGCCCGCGGGTCCAGCTGTGGTCCCTGCCCCGTCTCAGTTCAGGAGGGACAACTGTAGTGCCTCCCACTCAAAGCACGGACCCTGCTCCAGGTCAGAGGTCACCGGTGCCGCCCCCTCCCCCCCAACTCCATACCCCTGTCTTGCCTTCACATGCGGAGCAGCATCTCCATGCTTCGTCATGAGTGTCCCCTGCTCCTTCCACGTGAAACCAGGGCAGTCGCCTTGGGTGTCAAATCCTCCAGGGTGGTTCCTTAGCCCCCAGTCCCACGCCCTTCGCACGCGGCTCTGCGGGATCAGAAAGGCCCTGTCCGTGCGTCCTCCCTCCCAGGAAGACTCACCTCGGACGTGGAGACTTCACGTGAAACCGACCACGTGAATTATTTCACACCAGAGTCCACACCCCATCCACACAACGTGGCTTTCCCAAACCCTAGTCTTGTTGCACCCTATCGACACGCACGCTTAATGCAGCACTTACTTTATTATTTATTCCCGAAACCTGTCCTGTAAAACGTGAGTTTTAAAGTCAGTTGTTGCTGTTTTAAATGTATTTGGTGATCTGGTTAAAAGTCTGGGAGTGGAGACGTTACCTTTTCACCCGGGGAGTTGCCTTCAACTCCCGTACCTCAGGCGTCCTTGAGTTCATTTTCCTGGCAAACGTGGGAATCCAGACGAACAAGGGGACACATATACGTACCCCTAACTTTGCGCCTTTCCCAGCGAAACTGCAGTGCAAGGGAAGGCAGACGGTCCTGTCATGGAAAAACGGTCGTAAGAGGCCTAACTGAGCAGCGTCCGGTTTGCTGAAACCCCAGCATTCTCACTGCTCACCCAAACGGCCGTGTGGTAACAGCCGATGATCTTCTTGCCGGCCCGTCGCTTCCTTCTCCGCCCACTTCTTTCTGTCTCACACCGGGCGTTACGTGCTCTCCCGTCCCCACGGGCAGGCCCAGGACAAGCGGATGATCCCTGGAAGGACATCGCTCCCTCAGGAAGGAAGAGTGCCCCTTAGGGTTTGTTGGTTCCCTGACCAAGACCTTTTCCTTTCAGCTCTCTTGTTCTGTTCTCTCGAGCACCTGTGGGGTTGGGTGATATTTAAAAATCTGTGTCTGGGTGTTCATGTTTAATGAATTTCGTGTGAAATATAGGTCGTAGAACCGGAAACGAGGATGGTCTGCGAGGAGTAGATGCCACAGGGAGGGAGGGAGAAAGGAGTCGAGTTCCCACCTTGTCGCCCCCCTTCGTGTCTCAGCCACAGGGTGCGGGCAGAGCACCGGCAAAGTGCCAGCGTGCCCCCCGTGACTTCCAAATTCCAGAGGCCGAGGGTTTGGGGGCGCAGGGGCGTCTGCACGCGGGGCTGGAAAACGGTGTTTGTGCGTGCGCCCAAACATTATCTGGGGTGTTCTAAGTCATAATTCACCCGTAATCACGTTCTAGAGGGTCCCTCTTTCTTTTGGCTTCTCCCAACAGCGCGAGCAGACCCTCATCCAGGCCCATCTCCCCCATTCTCAGCGGCCCTTTATCCCGGTGCGGGAAGGAGCCTTGGGCTGTCCCGTCCGCAGCTGCTGAATGTCTGGGTTACTTCCGAAAAGGGTTGCGGTGAACTCAGCATCCTTTGAGGCACAGAGGCAAGTCTCTGTGGCTGGTCCCTGGGGGCCAGCTCTCTGGGCAGAGACCTGCGAGGGTATTAAGGGCTGCCCTGGAAGAAAGTGAGAAACCGCAGGGAGTCAGGGGTGCAGCCCGCCTGGGAGACGTGAGTGCCAGGTAGGACCTGAGGCCACCGCGTCGGGACAGGAGACAGGGAGACCCACTTGCGGACAGGCAGCCGTCCTCAAACTTTTAAAAGGCTGTCGGTTAAAACCAGAACCGGATTTACTCTGTCAGACTCCAGGTGGCCGAACACGAGACAGTGAATGACTGGAAGTGAAACGGGACCAAGGTTTGACTTGTGACTTCCTGAGGCTGAGAATTACTCGAACTTAACAAATGGGCTGAGTGCCCGGCACGTCCTGGCCGTGGCCTTGGCAGTGGGAACACAGCTTCCTGCTCTCCTGGGCCCTACGTTTTACTGGAAACCTGACAGCAGGTGCAGAAGTAAACATACAATAACAAGGGAGTTTCCGACGATGGTCAGTGCTCGTTAAGAATAGAGTGACTTGGCCCTGCCCCGGTATGGCTCCGTTGGGTGGGCGTCGATCCCCAAAGCGGAGGGTTGCTGGTTCGATTCCCTGTCCGGGCACGAGCCTGGGTTACAGGTTCAGTCCTGACTGGGGCACGTGCAGGAGGCAACCAATTGATGTTTCTCTCCCTCTCTATCTCCTTCCCCCTTTGTCTAAAAGTAAATAAATACAATCTTTTTTAAAAATAGAGTACTGTGATAGAGGGAGACTAGGGAGGGGGGCGTCGTCAAGCTGGAGAAGCACAGAGCCCTGAATGAAGAACAGGCTGCCTTATTAGGCAGTAAATTCCGCCGCCTTGGAAGTCAGAAATGTGCACCGAGGATTCCATTATGCCATCTGCAGAGTTACTTAAAGTCTCTTTCCACATAAAATATTGATGTAATCCAAACAAAAGGTATCAAGGATGGCTCATTCTTTCCAAGTATCAAATTTTACTGCAGTTAACTTGGGATGCTATTACCGTCAGAAAATGTGGAAGGAGTACCGAGAGGCGTCAAAGGTGGGGTATTGGGGTGTGTTTCCAGGAAACGGCTACTTCAGGCTGATTTGGCCCCTGAGGTGCAGCCTCGTGGTCCTCTTCAAAAGCAAACAAAAAAAAAAAACCCAAGGCTCAAAGCATCCTGCTCGCTGCGGACGGACGGGCTGTGAGTGATCCTCCTGGGAGAGACCACGCTCAGAGCAAGACAAGACAGGCCGTGAGACCGCACCTCAAAGCCTTCCTCTCTTTCCCAGATGAGTCATCCTTAGTCAGAATATTACCTTTGCAGACAGGCTTAATTCCACCCGAGACCTTAAAGGGATACTTCCTCCTGGTTTAGGTGCAAACTTTCGCCTCTAAGGATAAATTCTATGGTTCCTTTGGGCTTGGGGCTGTGGGCAGGGGTTTCTTGGCAGGGTGTTTCAGAAAACAAAAGCAGACGTAAAGCCGTGCTCCTTTTGAGTGAGCCCCAAAATGGCTTTCCAGTGCAGTGCAGCCGGGAGAGGGAACCCAGGTCCCCTCCGAGGCTGGTTTGTGCTTCTGCGACACATAATTTCCGGGCACCCTTGTCCAGCTCACCAAAGGCGAAAGGATGTTTGGGAACACAACAAGACAGAAAATGTTGAGATACCATGACACAAACTTATATTGATTGCTAAGCAGTATGATACTAGCATCATAAGATGCTGTTGGGGAAGGAGGTAGAGGGAGAAGATTCCATATGAATCTACAAGCATTTCCAAAGGGAAGTTTTGAACTTTCCTAGGGATGTAGCCAAAGTGAGAGAAGACTGATCGCCAGCAACCCCGGTGGAAATGAGACAGGAGGGCGCCCCTGGTTCTCGGCAGCCACACCTATGCGGGTTTCCAGGGACAGGCCCTCAGCTGGCACAGCCCTTCCTGCCCTCGGCCACCCCCTGAAGCAGGCCCCTGCCCTCTGAGCAGCGGGCAGAGGTTGGGCACAGCCCAGGTGGCTCCGGCTTCAATGACTTACAGGCCTTTGTTTTGAATCTTCAATGTTTTAGGGTGATTAAACTATTTATAGCTCAATTAGCAATATAGCCCTAGCCAAGAAATGCCCACGAGATAATGTCTTCACGAACAGCGTCGAGGGCCCTGGTCACTCTCCACCTGGGGTCTCCACGTTGCTGCGTGTTCATATCTGGAAGCTGAATTTCAAACACTGCTTTTCAGACTTGATTTGGGACCAACTGCAGCCCCGCTTCCCTTTCCCCTGCCTCTCGCTGGCGACCAGCCAGCAGGCTCTGCACAATGACCAGCTGGCCCCTGGCAAATCTTGGGCCCAGGTGTGAGGTGGCTGGAGGAGCTTTTCCAGGCCAAGAAGGGGGTGATTTCATTTTCCATGGACAGTCTGCAGAAATGAAGGGGTTTCAAGTGCCTTCAGAAAAGCTTCCTCCTTGTGAGTGGAGTTTTGGGGGGTTTCCAGACGTCCGCGGCTTTTATTCTTGGAAGCATCATTGTTGCTTCCCCCCTTCCATTTATCCCCCAGGAACTGATTCAGAAACCATAGAAATCGGATTTGGAATCGCTGAATGCTAGCAGACAGCTGACTGCACTCTTCCCAAGAAGCCCTGCCAGCTGGGCCGGGCACCACGTGGGCCTGCTCCCGTGGGCCGGCCCTCCGAGTCCTCGGCTCCGCTGGGCTTGCGGCTGACAGCAGCTTGCCCAAGGACTGAAGTGTCTGTGCTCCATTCTTCGGAGAGTTTGTGGTTTGGGGCTCAGTCAGCCAGGGTGTGATTGCGATCCATGGGAACCGGTTTCGGAGCAGCTGTGAACGAGGCAGGCTTCATCTTGCTTGCTTGCTGGATTTTTTGTTCCCCCTCACACCTTGGATCTCAGTTTCCTGAGCCCGTTGTTACCACTGATGCAGACAGGCTCCGGGCAGCACCGAGCAGCCGTCTTGAATAAAATGCAGCCGTGAGCAGGTTCAGAGGGTTAACGGGGCCCAAAATGTGGTCTGAATGATGAGGCGGAAAGCACTGTTGCTTTCCCGAGTGAATAACGTCCTTAGTTAGACAGGAAGCCCTGGAGTGGAGGGGGGAGTGACCTGGCTTTACTTCAGGAGTGAATGAGTTCAGTTAAATAAGTTAGATTGAGATAAGATCAAAATAGACAAGTGTTAACCTGAGAAGTTTGTGGGTTCCTTCGTATCTGGGAGTTCTTCTGGAGACCTGCATTTCAGCATTAGCAGCCCACCCAGTGGAGACCGTGCAGACACCACATACAGAGGGCTTGGGATGGTGTCAAGAAAAGGGAATGTTTTTAAAACAGGCGGGAGGTCAAGGGCATGGCTCCGTGCCAGGCATTGTGCTCAGCGCCTTTGTCCACATGATCACATTTAACCCTCGTATCCCCCCAGGTTGGGGAATCGGAAGCAGGGCTGGGCTGGGGGCCTCACGTTAATCCAAGACAGAACTGGAACTGGACCTCATGGGCAGCCTCGCTGCAGCCCCTGGGCTCTCGAGCTTCCCCAGAAACAGCCTCAGCTGCCCAGGGCACACGATTCACAGGCAACAAGGCAGCAAAGACCATTCTGCCTGATGCCGAACCACGGCCTTTTACAGAGCCCCCCTCAGGTTGGAAAAGCCCAGCACAGTAACCACGAGACTGGACCCTGTGTGCTGACACACCGTGTAATCTGAAAAAACCTTCACAAAGTGACTCTCAATTCCGAGGCTCCTGGAAATTCACGTGGCTCTCGGCATCATCTCCGGGCACAGCTTGGTCGGGATGTTTCGCCGGCTGCCGCTCGTCCCAGGGTCTCTGTGGTCGGGGTGCAGCCGGCAAAGAGCCTCGGGTGGCAGGTGACAGAGTCCGGGCCAACCTGACAGCACAGCGGCCAAGAGGCCGAGGCAGCTGGTGGGAGGGCTCTGTGGCTCGAACCCGGTAATTTGGGGTCAGAACAAACAGATGATTAGCTGGGGGCTGTCACTTTCAATCAAGGGCTTTAGCATCGTCTAGACACGGCCTCAGAATGAGGCCGGTGGGGCTGCCTGGCAGGCTCTGAGGCAGACTGGGCAGCGAGGAGGCGGCCTGACTGGCTTCCCAACCAGGAGGGAGTCCCGCCCCCGAGTCTGGGCAGGAGCAGCCTCATGGGAAACGGGAGCCTGTTCGCGCTAAAAAATCGGAAACAATGGATGGGAACCTGTTTGAAGTGGGACATTGTGACAAGCCTCTAGAGGCTATGCCGGTACTGTCCGTGGGTTTTCGTGTGTAGCCAAGATCACATGGGCGCTTAGTGGCACTGTCCCAGCCCTGGCCTCTGTCCCCTCGCCATCAGTCTTGTGCACTTTAAATGACGCATGGTCACACGGGAGCCACCAGAGGCTGGATCCCAGCCTTGGTCTTCCACGACAGGTGGCCACCTGACCGGGGGATCCTGCCATAGTTACCAAAGGAAGACCAGATTTTGCCCGGTAGACACGCACAACCAGCACACTTTTGAGAGTAAAAAGAGGGCGATCACCGGACCAAACTCAGTAGGACCACCGAACAGGCAGAGCAGGGACTCCCACACACTTCAAGACTTCTTCGAACGTCGCGTTGGAAAGAGGCTTCGCCTCCAGCCTTCAGTGAACTAGGAAGTGCAAAGACGAGGCTGGCTCATTCCCTGAGCACCTGACTGCCAATGACACAGGCGGGCGGTGCTGGCTCATCTAGGGGTGTGGCGTCGGAGTGAGATGCGTGCGTGCCTCCTGGACAGGGAGCACCCAGGAACCGTGGCCACCCCGACGCTGGACGCCCGGTCAGACCGCCGGGCGCCAGGCGGGTTCCTCCTGCTTCCCTGGTGAAGTCCGGTTGAAAACACCATATGTCTGCGGGAGCCTGGTTTTGGTTTTGGTTTTCCTCCACAAGCGTGACGTCTTGGGTGTGTACGATCGATCGTGAAGGTTGTGCCCTGTAGATAAGGAAAGCTCCTCCCACACCCCCCACAGTTGTTCAGTGACCCTCCAATGAGGAGCCAGCGGGGGGACATCCAGGGACAGCCTCAGTTCTGTTCACTGTCAATCCAAACACACAGCTTGGAATCCAGCTTCCCGGAGTTCACACAAGTCCAGTTCTGACACAGACGTCCCTGGACACGCAGCTCCGACCGTGAGCCCAAGGCGATCTGATAAGAAGCAAAGCTTTGTTTGAGCTCTGGAATGTTTTTGTGTGCGTTCAAGTCCCATCCAAATCGAGGTCCTGACCTCGAAGCAGGACACAGGCCCTTCCTGCAGGGGCCCTGGGGCCACCGGGGAGCTGGGAACAAAGGTCCTCGTGTCCTGGGTCGGGGCGCTGCCTCGGTGGCAGAGGTTTCAAAGCTCCTGGGGACTTTGGTGTGTAGGTCGTGCACGACTGTGATTTTACACTTTCCACGGCAGTAGGTCACCTTTGGAAGAGGCGCACCCACACCCAGAGCACTCCCTGCTCACCCCATGAGCCTCCGAAGTCGGAAACACGGGTACCCCTGAGCACGCGCTCAGTGTTCTCCACTGTCTGACTCAACTTGGAACACGGGGAGCAGAACGGGTTGGTCCGTGGTCCTTGTTGTAACCTGACTTGTGCGACACCTGAAAATATACCTTAATCACGCTACCAAAGATGACCCGAGGAAAAGACAGCCTTGGCAGTGTGGCCTCGAGAAAGTCACGCACGTTCTTCGTTCCAATGACTATGTGCAGGTAGATCCCTGCTCGCCAGCTCAGGGAGCCCCCTGGCCTCCGGCCCTCGCTGCTCCTGCTCTGAGGCCGGCAGGGGAGACCCCTGTGCCCACGCTCTGCTCAGAACCCCACCACTGGTGTGGTTAAAGGTCTCCTTGCCACCTCCCTCGATCAGGAAGTGTTAATGCAGCGAACCCGTGAACAGATGCAGCGTCAGTGCCCCAAAAGAGGGAACAGCCTAGAAGGGAGGGGCAGCTCCTCCGGGAAAACCTGCACTTTCTGACTCCCACGTGCAGGGAGTAAGTTACAGGGAAGCTGCAGAACACAGATAAGGCAGCTTGTCAGAGCAGAAGGCTTTGGCCGTGCCTGCTGCAGCTCGGGGATGTTTGATCCCAGGAAAGTGAGGCTGGCCTGGGAGCCTGGGCTGGGGCTGAGGGTGGAGAGATCCAGGCTGCACTGCGCCTGCCCAGCCCTCCAAGGAGTCACGCGAAATGATGGAGGCATCGCAGCAGGCCCTTCCGAGACAGGCGGGCCCCGTGTCCTCAGCCATCCCCAGGAGTGTGCAGGGCACCCCTCCCTCACCCCCAAGCTGGAATGGGAAAACCTTTCCCTCACGGTCCCCACAGTGGTCTCTGCGGTGGTCCGGGGGACTGGTAGGGGCCAGGCCATATAACACCCATGTGAGGTCCCCAACACGTCGGAAGGTTGGATCTTGCAGACAGAAGGACCGAGAAGGCGTTGCCCTGTGGACCTCAGTGCCCGTGCCAGGGAGACAGAAGCAGGGCCTGGGCAGACTCGGGCCCCGGACAACCAAGAAAGGCAAGAAACGGAGCGAATGGGGTGGACACCACCCGCCTGGCATCTGAGCGTCCTGCATCAGCGTTGTGACGCCAGTTTCAGAGTATGGGTAGCGTCAGAAGTCTGCAGCACAAGTTAAATTCTGGTTCCTGAATCCTTCCTCTTCGTAAAATGCTCTCTAGGAAGTCACCCCTTCAGGTTTTAGGCAGAAATGCTGGAATCATTTCTGCCAAGCCCAGCAGGTAACCGAGAACCACCCCAAAGCCCAGAGTGGGAAGGGCAGGTCACCCCCCAACACGCCTCTACGGCTGCCTGAGAGGCTGTCGGCTCTGGGTTGGTCCTTCCCAACCGTGCAGCCACCTCCCACCGTGTGCCTGTGACTAGCTAGTCCCACAGACACCCTGCTGCCCTCCAGAAATGTCGCATACACCAGGCACACGGACGGGTGGGTCAGTCAGCCGGTCACAGCACAGGACAGGTGGCCTGGGGAGCACAGGGAGGACCATAACCGGGCGGGTCCTCGGGAAGGCCTGCAGGGGTGGCTGCGTGTGGAAGTGACAGAGCAAAAGGCCACTTGTCCCCACAGATGTCTTCTTCCTACCAAATTGGCAGCAGCATTGGGTGAAGGCTATTGCACTTGAAAAGTCAAACCGGAAAGCTACACTTAAAAGTACACTTCAGGAGTGCTTTCACTTTTAACACGTCCTTCCTGCCTTTGCTCTAAAGTCAAGGGGAAAGGAATGAGGGTCCAAGGGGGTCCACTAAGCCTGAAGTCACTGCCCCTCTCCCCATCGCTCATTTCATTTTTTAAATGTATTATTATTTATTTTTTAAAGATGTTCTTTATTTTTAGAGAGAGGGGAAGGAAAGGAGAAAGAGAGGGAGAGAAAAATCAATGTGTGGCTGCCTCTTGCATGCCCCCTACAAGGACCTGGCCCCCAACCCAGGCATGTGCCCTGACTGGGAATCGAACCAGCAACCCTTTGGTTTGCAGGCTGGCACTCAATCCACTGAGCCACACCAGCCTTCTGCTCTCCCCATCACTCATTTTATAAAGTGTCCGTGTGTTTATCATTGCAAGAAATAAATGTGTCATTATGAAGACTTAGGTTTATAATATTGTCCAATCTGATAAGAATATGAATGCCAAAACATTCCAAGCCTTTTGAAAGCTTTCTTTAACAATACATTGAGTAGTGTTTTTTTTTTCTCTGCACACTGTACATTGAACGGTCTACAAATCCTTCTCCCACGAGACGGAACCTGGTGAGGTGACAGACCCAGAAGTGACTCAGACTCTCCCTTTCCTTGATGCGATGGGACATGACCTACCTGCCTTGGGAGGCTTCACATCACATTAACACAACTGCAGTGCACAAGACTGTACTGTGTACTTGAAATTTGCAGGAGAGTGGATCTTAATTGTCCTCATTAAAAATGATAACTAGGTGAGGGGGCGGGTGTGTTCGTGAACTTGGCTGTGGTGATCATGTCCCAGCATGTATGTGTGTGAAATCACCCCATTATACACCCTAAGAATACACTACTTTTATTTGTTGATTACACCACAACAAAGTTGGGGAAACTGTGGAACTCACATTGGCTCTGAAGTTATACCTCTCCAATGAACATTTCATTCCTGGAAACTACAATTTCAGTGTAACCAGAGGTGGTTTTATCCCAGCAAATGTCATGAGAAGAAATATCACTGTGCATTTTCTCCTTCTAGACAACATCTGAATGTCTTCAGAGTATAGTATGTCTTCTAGCCGCTTCACTGAAATGCATCTGGGAAAAGTTCAAAGAACTTACCCCCATGTTCTCTCTGTAGCTAAGTCTAACTCATGCTTTTCCTCTTCTCTGCCCAACCCTGTGGCGCATTTGAAGACAGGGTGTCTGCTTTTGTCACCTGGCTGGGGGACCCCGCCCTGGTTCTCCTGTCTCCTTGATCTCTCCTTGGGACCTTTGATGGCCTCTCCTGTGGGGAGAATTCTCGGTTGCTGTTCTGAGGCTGCGCCCTTCCCCCACCACCTTCTCCTGGAGCGTGTTAGAAATGTGGCACCTCACGCCCCTGGGCACCCCGAATCTGCCGTGAGCAAACTCCGCAGTAATTCCTATTTCCATTAGGAGGTCAGAGGTGCCGGAAGTGCTCCTGAAGGACAAATATTGCTGAGGTCAGGGCTCTGATTGGGGAGCTGGATGCAAGTGGGGGACCTTTTGTTTCTTGTGAACATGGACAAACCCCAGGCCATCCCCCCGGGCTGGACCAGGCTGTTCTTTCTCAGTGTCTGTGTGCGGCTCTCATTGAGTTCAGGGGCCATCCTCCTCAGCACGGGGGCCAGGGCCGAATGAGCTCCCACCTGCTCTCCAAAGCTGGGGCCCCGCCCCCCTGCTTGGCGTGGCCATTGGACAGACACACAGGATGGCCAAGGCTGGCTCCTTCGGGCCGAGTCTCCGCTTCCCGGTGTTCTGTAGGAATAACTTCACTCCCTGCGTGGCTGTTGAGCAACGGCACCACGGCCCTGTGTTGGTTGGACCAGTCATCGTCCCTTTGTTTCATCTGCAAGTTCTTCCCTTTGTAGAGGAAAGAATGCATGACACATGAGGACATTCATGCAGAAACCACCCATCAGAAAAGGCAGCGGCTCGTTCCCCCTTTGAGTCCGCCCGTCCGTGCCGGTGTGGGGAGCACACACCCGCAGCATCGAGAGTCTGTCTGCCTGCCTTCCCAGAGCATCCGCTCCATGCGGGCAAAGACCTTCCGTCCGAGTCTCCAGGAGCCAGCCCAGAGCCTGGGCACGTCAGGGCGCAGTAAACTCTGACGAGTGATGCCTGAGCTCATCTGTTGTCCTCGGAACGCGGTCGGCACGTCCCTGAACACTCCTGGAGACGGGCAGCCGCTCACCAGGCTGTGTCGTCTTGCTGTGTTTTCCACTGGTGACGCTGCCTCCAGACTTAAAAGGCATTACTTACACTGCTTGCAGGAAGAGCGGTTGATGGAAGTGAGTCCGGGGGCATGATGGTGAGAAACCGGCCGGGTGTCATTTTTGGGCGGTTAGATAACTGTTTTCCGGTAGAGCGAATTGCCTGTTTGCTGCAAGTCAGGACTCCACTGGACTGGTTTCCAGGGCCAAGGGGGGAAGAGATAACTCCCCCCAGTCTTACTGAGTCTTCCAGTGAGAGGTCATGTGTTTTGAAAGCGGGGAAGATTCCATGGACCAGATCCCAGTGTTACGACACCGGGTGCTGTCTCGGGCTGTGCAGGGCGATGACGCCCCCGGTGGAACACGAACACAAAAATTCGTCCCGCCATCCTCTTTGGGGCAACCCAGACAACCCAAACCTCGGGGTGCTAGGGTGGGTGCAGCCATGAGCAGATTTGGGGGAGAAGAGTCTGAGACCAAAGGGAACTCGTCTTCAGCAGGCGTTGGCAGGGGAAGGCTGCTCCTTCCCGCCTTGCTCTGCCCTCGAAGAAGGCGTTTCAACCGAGGGGGTGTGGACCGACCTGACACTCTGCCCGGCACTGAGCGCATCAGACGCCACGTGGCAGCAGGCCTTGCCTTTTCCCCCAGCTCCCGGCTCTGCCGTTTGACAAATGTCTCCAGCACCTTTGCGTTTTCCTGGAAAGGAAGACAAAGGGTCCCCCCACTCTAGAGATTTCATCTGTGCTCATAACCAGCGGGTGGGAGACAGGCTGTTTGTGGCTCTGCCGTCCTCGCCGTCCGCTGCCCAGTTCACACCGCAGTTGCTCTTTCTCTCTCCATGGAACCCCTGGGTCGGAGAATCCCCGTTATAAACAGACTGGAAGAAATGCAACACTCTGTGCTCTAATGAATGGCGTGCGCCTTTTGTTTTAGATTACCGAGCTTTCCTGCAGAGCTTCGATTAATTGTACTTAGGATCGCGGGAACTTCCCCAGAGGAGGATAAAAAGGCACTTCAGTGGTGCAGTCAGGTGCTGGCTGTAACTGACTCGGCTGTCTGACAAGGGCACTGGCCACCCTGGTGTGACACCCTAGACGGGGGACGGAGCCTCCTGGCAAGGCCTGTTCTGTGTGTGCAGCTCCTGGCTGCCCGATGCCTTCAAGCCACGCTGTCCTCTGCACTGCACAACGCTCACAAGCATAGATCTCGTGTGAAGTGTCTTACCACAACGAGATTTTTAAAAATTAAGTAGACACACTGTCTATTTGATTTTTTAAAAGTCAATCCAGAGCAGTAGAGTCTCTTTAATTCACAGTAGAGGTTCTTTATCATCCAAAAAAGATTTAGAGGGTGGATCTGGAAGAAATGATGACAATTTATGTGTTCCTTGTGAAACTAGCCTGTAACCCACCAAAGGAATCTTCTTCCCAAGAGCCCTGTGAGATCTGCCAATAAACCAGAAGGCTCCTCCTCTAAGCCCTCAAACGCCCACATGTCCCTCACTGCCCCCCTTTTCCTCCTAGCGCTCAGCCTCTCTCCTGGAGGGCCCAGATCTCAGCCACCCCTACCCTTTGGAAACGTGAACTCTCACCTCGCATCTCCTGTCTCCTTCTCACCCAGCCCCCCCCCCACAGCCTTCCCGTCACTGTGGCCCCGCCCACCCCTCTCAGGGCCCGCCCCTCTGTGGGGCCCCTCCCTCCAAATCAGGGACAGCCCAGCAGCTTTTCCCAACCTGGGATCCCACCTCGTCAGCAAGCGAACCTGTGTCTTCCCACCACCTCCACTTCTGCCATCTCCCTTCTGTCTCTTTCTACCCTCTTCTCCTCTGCAAGTTATTCTTCGCAGACCGGCTCGGCATCAAATCCTTTAGGAAGATTTGTGTGTGTGTGTGTGTGTGTGCCCCCTACACTCTCTTAGCTGAAACTTAGCAGTTTGAGCAAGTGCTTTAACTTCTGTGACAGCGTGCCCCCTTCTGTCCCTGCCTCTGACGGAGTTCCTTCCGGACATGGGCCAGAGCAGTGGGTCCTGCACGCGGGAAACGCTGATGAGTGGGTGACAACTTGACTGGTTAACGAACAGACTTCGCACCTGCCCTGCGAAGGCCACGTGGAAATACTCCCCATGCTGGGTTCTTTGGGACGGATCACCGGGCCAGTCTGTGATCAACAGATCGCACAAGACCAAGTCACCAGTTCTGTTTCCTGGCTTGCTCCAAAAGACATGGAAATTGATCCTCCTGGTTTCTCCCTCTTGCCAGGTTGTGCCTTAAATTTCTTGTCTGGAAAACATGTGATGTGTGACTAGAGACCCTTCCTGGTGTGACCTAGTAAGTCTCACTGAATGATAGTGACATTTTATTCTGAAAGCTAAGGGATAAAAGAGGCATTCTGTGGCACATAGATATCTGTTGAAACAACAAAAAGATTTATGTTTAAATTTCACTCACAGACATTATTTCTGCTCCAGAGTGTAAGTCCCAGAAAGGGCTTGTGTTTTACACACGTGTTTGGTCTTTACTTCCTCTTTAGTAGAGCGTCTGTGGGGAAGCACATCTCTTCACACTTGAAGTACCTCCTTGTAAAGTGTTTCAGAGCCTGTGTGTGCACACAGACCATGTGGGCACCTGTCCTGAGGAGCCTCCTCTCATATCGAGCGCATGCTGCGTCTCACGAGGCTTCACCGAAGGAAGTCAGAGCTGCTGTGTCTCACCAATATGAATGGCAGCAAAGACCCAAGACACAGCTTTGGACAGGGAGGCCACAGGAGACAGGGAGGCATCCAAGGGGACCCCTCCCAGCTCAGACGTGGAAACTCTGTTGCATGTCCATGTGTGTGCATCTGTGTGTACGTGTGTGGTTCTAAAATCTAACTAGGGAGAGAACATAAGGAAATAGAAGTATGCCCAAGAAAGCTTTCCCTTCGGTCACAGGAAAAGATTTCTCTGGTAGATCAGTCATGGGTTTAAAATGTCCAGACTTGTTGCTGCTTCCCCCGTGCTGTCGGCACAAGTGTCCCTGTGACACCCCGCTCCACTTCCATCAACCCGAAAAGCTTTGTTTCGGCATGTTTTGTTGGGATCCGTGTGTTTCAAATCTCCATGAAGTTTTTGCAAAGGCCCGGGAGGCTTGAGGTTAACTAAATTGTTGAGCCGGGTTGCTGAACATGACATAAGGTGTGGACCAAGGCCCTGGGGAGTTGTTTGACTCTGTTGTTAGGTTTTCAGATTTTTCACAGTTGCAAATTTGAGCTCTGCAATTATGGTGTTGTTTATGATATGTTTTGGCTGCAACCCATGGTTGGGAACTGCAGGGGCCTCGATGTGAGTACCACAGGTCTCAGGATCGTTGTGAACTCCCCACTGTCATTGTACTCAGGTCTGGACTGGAGATAATGACCTCAGGGGGCAATGCCTGTGGTTGGCTCAACCTCGAGTAGAGAACTGGACTGTAGGCTTCATGAGGCAGGAATAGTGTGGTCCCATCTGGCCGTGTCCCTGGATCCTGCACGTTTCCTGGGACACACCAACACTAACGTGACAACAGTGATGATGACGATGGTGGGGATGGTGATGATGATGGTGATGATAATAGTGATGATGGTGATGATAGCAACAGCTTACAGGAGCCACACACTGTTTTACAGATATTAACAATTTTGATCCTTGTGATGACCGCACGGTGGGGGCACTTTTAGCCTCACGGTACAGATGAGGAAAGGGAGGGGCAGCGAGGAGGAGCAATCTGTCCGAGGGGAGACCACCAGCACCCACGGAGCTGGTTCAAAGGTGGGCCTCCGGAACCGGAGCTCACACACTGAAACAGGGCGGTGTCCTGCCCTGGGGTCTGACCTCTGCGCACTGCGCCCCGTGCACCCCGGGAAGGTGAGCGCCTGCTGTAGGGAGGACAAAGGGACACGTCCCCTGAGCCGGCTCTGATTAACCACATGGATACAGAAATGACAAAGTGCTTCATTCTCGTGGGCTTCCCTCTCAGTGGTTTCCCTCGTAGGTTGATTTTTTTAATAGCTTAAGTAGTAGGTAGACGTGAATTAGAAAGCCTAGAGTATTTGCAAGTCTAAACCATAAAGCGTTTTGTAAATGTTATTTTATCTATAAGTGATGAGTGTATAATGAATGTAGCATTCATTATATGTAAAGTATTGTGGGGTTTGGGTTTAAAATGTACTTAAGAATTATCTCATGAAATAGCCACAAACATTCAGCAAAACCCAAACACCTCCATTTAACCTCAAATCAACACAAAATGCTAAGTGAATAGACTTAGGGAGGAAAAAAAGGGCAAATGTATTTCTAATGGTAAAAACCATCCCCCAGTGAAAATGAATTCATTGTCTAATTAATGAGTTTTCTTTCTTGGCACATCAATATTTACTCCTAACTGTTCCTGGATATTTGGGGTTTTGTATTTCTTTTGCAAATGGAGCTAGCATTCACCCGAAAGGCTTGCTTCTGCTCCCCAACTTTTGGGTTGTTTTCAAGTGTGAATTCCAGATAACCCCGTCCCAAAGATCCGAGTCTCTTTAGGAGGAAGGAGATGACCCAGGCTGCCTCTCCCAAACCCAACAGCCACGGCTCTCTCGATTTGTTCTACAAACCCTCGACATGTCTTAGTCATCCCACAAATTGCTGTGCTTTTTCCATGGAAGAGTGTTACCACATTTTCCGAGGGGGGAGACAACTATAACCTTACTCCTTTATCCTTTAGCCCCACCCCTCACCCTTGCCACCACCCACACAGCATCTGCATCTCTTAAACTAAAAGCACAAATTATTGTGAAAGTTGATTGAGTCTCACAAAGAAATCCTTATGTAGAAGATTTTCTCAGCTTCATGGGAAAAAAAAGATCTGGCTTGAGTAGCCACTCCAGAACGCAGGAGTGGGCTCCCTGGAAGGCACTCCTTCCCCGAGGAGGAGCCCCCACAGCTCCCACCCCACCCTTCTAGAGTTGGGCAGCGGGCCAGAATACACAGCTTAAGGAGGAGTTCCGTTAAGACGTAAAACACACATTGCAGTTTTTTCGCTTCTCTCCTTCCTGGCCTCAGTAACCAGATTGTCAGCTTAGAAAGCCAAAAATCAAACACGAAAAGTGCTTGTGATTACAGATTACCAGCCTACTGACAGGGGCCCACTGCACCAGGCCTGGGCCTCCCAGGCGTTCCGTGGACCCGGTCCTCACACGCCCTGGCCCTGCGGGGACACGCAGAGCCCCAAACTGCCAGGGATGACTTGATCTTGTCAGCGTGTGCTGTCAGATTGAGGGGGACAGCCGGGGCAGGCACGGGGTGAGAGCACGTTTCCCATCATCTCCTGGAGAGAACCATGGAGCCTGGATGTGGCGCTGACTTGTTTCGTGGGGTACGCAGCTCCCGTGTGCGGTGACTTTCCCGGCCCCAGTGACCTGGGGCCAGTCTCATCATCACCTCCCTCCTCTGCCTCGCTGACCGGCTGTCTCCTGGACACGCGATCCCAGGACATGAGCGAAGCTTCCCTCACCTCCCACCGTGTGGCACCTTCACTCCCCTGCACCCGCACTTTGTGACGACCCAGAGCCGCCTCGATGGCTTGTGGAGATTATCTCTAAGTGTCTCCAAGAGGAAAAAATCAAGGGGTTTCTTGCTAAGAGATAAGGAAATCCACACCAGGATGCTTTGGCCTGGAATTACTGTCCTGACGGAACCAGTTCACCGTCATTGTCACCCTTGAATGTGAAGGCTAGAAAAGCAAGGTTAACAAAGAAGAGAAACCCAATCTTTTCTGGAAGCAAGACAAAAACATAAGAGAAAAGTTGATGGTTGCAACTTTTTCAAAAAACTATAGGGAACACGTTTTGTGAATCCCCCTGTGACTTATTTTTAAGTCCTGTCTTGGAAAATAATTAATAATGAAGCCAGGAGGGCCGGGTGATATGTTCTCCTGTCTGTGATTCCAACGGATCCGTGTTTCTGGAAGACATCGCTCTGTTTAAATCCCAAATGCATTCAGTCAGAGAAATGGGCTTCCAATGACAGAGTCGCAGATGTCCACTCCAGCCACTAGAAATCTAATGCTAGGAGGCCAGTAGGAAGCCGTAGAAACTAAAACCGAAGGGAGACCGAGCAAGGAAAAATATCTTCTCATCCAGGAATTTACCGTCAGCCCTGCTATTAATAGACACAGTGGGGATTCCATTTCCATTGCTCAACTGCTTCATGAGTTATTATACTGTGAAAAGAGTGAGTAAGGCTGCCGAAAACCTATATATGATGTTTATGCCTATACTTCAGTGACTCAGCAACATTTATCTTTTATTGCTCCTTGACTGTCTCAGGGGTAATAAACTAAAGGGACACTGAAGGAAAACGCAATGTTTGCTGCTATTTCCAGATGACATACTATTCGTTAAAGAGACAAAATGTGCTGTGAGAAGACAGAATGGTCCTCCCAGCCAAGAATGAGCGAAGGCAAGTCTCGAAGAGGCGGCCCCCGGGCCGAGGGAATCAGGAAGGGGAGCCTCTCGGGGCGTCTTCCTGGCCACGCCGCCGTGCAGACGTCCACACACATGGACTTCCCATGAGCACGGAGGTGCGGGAGCAGGGAGACGCTGTCACCGCGATCAGACACCTGCGGAGCCACGAGGGAGGGAAGGAAGCTGCGTCTGTGTTTAGCCGGAGGAGGCGAGCTGTGGACTAGCTTCAGGTCACGGTGAGGAAGGAGTCTGACCGAGCTGTCAGGACCAGTGTGAGCTGTGCCACACACTCTGAGTGGTATCGAACTCTTGGTCACTCCAAACAGGCACGCTCACTGGACGGCCCTTTGTCCTGGAGGTGGGAAGCCAGGGTTCCTGGAGACAGTGGGGACACCTGGGGTGGTCGACGCGGTTCTAAAAGTCAGTGATGCCTAGCACAGGCTGCAGCACCCTGCACACAATGCCACACCGACACCCGTAACTGTACCAGCCCCACACTCCCTGTCCATTCTCAGGACCTTGCCTCCGACGCCGCCACTGAGCTGATGATGACATAGGAGGACTTAACCCTGAGAAAACCCTGCTGCAGTTTGGCCTTGAAGGCGAATGAATCACTTTAACCTGCCGCATCTTCTAGAAAGGACAGGAGAGGGGACTTCTAATCATGTACAGATGCTCGCCAACTCACAACGGGTTTACGTCCTAACGCACAACACTGTGAAGGTGAAAACATCATGAGTGAAAAAACGCGTTGCCTACACCTAAGCTGCCAAACAGGGTAGCCTGGCCCTGCCGACCCTAACCGGACGCAGAGCGCAAACTCCCAAACCTCGGGCAACACGGTGCGCTGTAGCTCCTCGGCTGCTCGCCCTCGCGACGGGGGGCTGCCTGGGAGCCGTGTCTGCCGCTGCCCAGCGGCTCGCGAGAGTCTGTACCTCGTACCCCTCACCTGGGGGAGGTTCAGATCTCAAAATCCAAAGCACGGTTTCTACCAAATGTATACTGCTTTCCCACCATCGTAAGTGGAAGAATCCTAAGTCAGACCATCATAGGCCCAGACCACCTGTGATTCCTGACCTCCTGTCAGGTTTTCCTCGAAAACAGAGGTTGGCACAGTCCAGCGCACCGGCCGAATCCAGCAGCTGCCTGTTTTTGTCAATAAAGTTTTATTGGCACACGATGGCGTCCTGCCTATTCTCATGCTCCTTGTCTCTGGCTGGTTTTGCACTCATGCAGCAGAGTGCAGAGGTTGGAACAGAGACCATAGGACCTGCAAAGCCGAAATGCTTATTCTCTGCTCTTTTCAGAATAAGTTTGCTCACCCTGTCCTAGACTGTCATAAGGAGGCTGCAGACTCTTTCCTGGACTCGAGACCTGTGCCAGGACTGGCCAGCTCTGGCTGCTACCACCAGCTCTTCTTCTTCCACCTAATAATAGCAAAGGGTTACCTATGAGAACTGTTACTTTTAACTGATAGCTCTCCCCATCAGGGGCTAACATGTTCTAGAAACAATAGTATCTGCGCCAAATTAAGATTCTTCAGTGGCAGAAACTTGGCCTGCGCGGCCCCTGAGTTCACTTAGCGGTTGTTAGTGAATTCTGAGTCAGCCTTTCCTGCTCAGTGACCCCAGGAAGTGGGCGTTGGACTGCAGAGCTACCCAGGGACAGAGAGGGCCAGGCTGCCCCCAGAAGGCAAGGTACGCCCTCTTGAACTGCCACTTCCTTTTCTCATTTTCAAATGAAACTTAAGAAGAATACTTTCTTTTAAAGTGAATAGCAAAGGAGTCTTCTTTAAAAAAAAAAAAGATTTTATTTATTTTTAGACAGAGGAGAAGGGAAGGAGAAAGAGAGGGAGGGAAACATCAGTGTGTGGTTGCCTCTCATGTATGCCCTACTGGGGACCTGGCCTGCAACCCAGGCATGTGCCCTGACTGGGAATCAAACTGGTGACCACTTGGTTTGCAGGCTGGTGCTCATTCCACCGAGCCGCACCAGCAGGGCTAGGAGAATATTTAAATTAAGTAGGAGTAAGTGGGGGGAAAATGTCCATTTAAAAACAAGCATAAAATAAAAATGCATGTGCACACACAGCCAACAAATCCAGCTCCACTTATAAAACCACCACGAAGGGTCAAGGCCTTTTTCTAAATGAAAAATCACAGTGGTAGAGAATGTTCCGAGCAGCGAGCTGGGAGTTGTCTTAAGGGAATTCTCCTAAAAGGCACACGATCGGTGTGGCTGCCCCAGTTGTGAGGGCCCCGCTCAGGCTGCCTGGTCGGAAATGGGTCCGGACGCCTTCGGGGCCCCGGGTTCGTCCCTGGGACCAGGGCAGGCGGCCTGGCTGCGGTCCCCTCCAGCTGTCCTCGCCGCAGCAGCAGGAGCTCGGGGCTGCTCGCCAGGCCACACACAACAGAGTGAGCGGGCGGGCAGAGGGCTCGGCCTCGAGCGTGCTTGGGAGGAAGGAAGCGGCTCATCCCACTGGGACCCGCTCCAGGTTCAGTTCAGATGCGAGGCCCAGCGGCATTTACGAAGGGTCTGCCACGTGTCAGGTGCTTTGGCCACGGATTCTCCCACCTCACCGGGTCCTCCCTGGAGTCGGAAGTCCCTGTGTTCTAGACAAAGCAAAGAGAGGCCCAGGGATCGAGAAGTGGCCTCGGTGGGGAGGGAAACAGAATTCCCGCCCAGCCCTTGTGACTCCACGGCCACTGGGCCCTGATGGGTGCCGGTAACAGTTTGCTTATTGCTCTGCAGTCAGGAAAACTCGGGGATGGGGGGGTTGCTTTCCACTTTTCTTTTTCTGTTTTTGTTTTTGCTACCTGACAAAAGCGTGAAGTGATGGCGTGAGCAGTTGTGCCGAGGACCTGACATGTTTCTGTGACTGGAAGGACAGCAAGCCACTCGAAATTCGAGGCAGACTGTCTCTCTTCTTTCCACGGCTGCTCATGCAGCCACAGCAGCGAAGGGACACGATGCCCCCACACAGGGCGAGCGCCCAGCCTGAAGATGCAGCGTGCAAGCTCAGGCTGGCGAGCAGCTTAGAGATCTCAGGCAGGCGTGTCAAATACAAAAAAAAATTTTTTTTTTAAAAAGCCCTGATCCATGTGGCTCAGTTAGTCGGGAGTCATCCCACAAAGCAAGGGGTCCCTGGTTCGATTCCAGGTCAGGGCGTGTGCCTGGGCTGTGGATTCCAGGCCCCAGTCGGGGGTGAACTGGAGGCGGCCAGTCAACGTTTCTCTCTTACATTGTTCCCTGCCTCGCTTTCTTTCCCCCTTTCCCTCACTCTAAAAATAAATAAATAAATTCTGTTTTAGAAAATAGGGATCTCAGGCGTGTCAGCTTTGTCCTCTCCGCTGACTGCCTCCCCATCTCCAAACCCATTTCTTTCCCGAGCACCCTGGAGAACGACGGGGCTCCCTCCCGCCTCCCAACGGCCTCACCTCACTTTCCAGCTCCTGCAGGAGCAGTGAGTCCCAGTTTAATGTTCGGGGAGACTCCAGATCTGCCCTTGGTCCTACAGATTTCCCTGCAGGAAGCCTCAGAAGTCCTTGGTGAGGCCCCCGCATGTCATCCCGGGCTCTCCTGTGGTTCTGCAGGGGGTTCAGAAGCCCTGTAGAGGCCGGGCAGGACACCAGCTAGCTGAGGAACCGGGCAGGGCCTTCCCAGGGAGGTGTGCCAAGGGGAAGGCACCAGGGTCCTTGCTCAGCTGTTTGGTGATGTCATTAATTTGGGGGTTGGGATTTTGGGGGTGTGTGTGTGTGTTTTTTTCTAATGTGCATGGGTAAACCAACTTAAATGTGTGTTTATTTAGAGGGACAGCCTTAAAACACAACTGTGAAATAGAAACTATTTTCTTAAGATGGGTAATAATAGAAGAAAAATATAAAGGACATTTAAAGCATCTTGGGTGGAGTGGACATGCCAGGTAGAATCCAAACAGAGCCCGTCTGCAGAGAGACATCGAAAAGTTCTTTATCGCCCATTCTGGGTCGGAAATCTTTACTTCCTTGCCAATGACCAGAACTTTGTCCCACAGGAAGAATGGCTGGGGAAGCGGATCTTCTAGGTAGCTATCGACAAACCCAGAAAGGGCCACGCGCACCCCCACATTAGAATATGGGCAGTGGCCCAGAGGAGGGGACTCGGGAAACAAACCTGGGGAGCGGAAGACAGCTTCTTTCCTTGGGGTGGTGAGTCGAGGGACCATGTGTGCTGAGGTCACCCAGTCTGGCACTTACAGCGACTGCTCTGTGCCTCTGAATGGGGACTGCACACCTCCCTTGCCTCAGCCCGGAGGAATACGGAGTTCCCGTCCCGGACAACTGGGGGCTGGTGATTTCTCCCCTGTCTGGCTCGTGGTCCTTGAGCACGTCTCTTGCACGGCTTTGGGATGTCCTGTGGTCATTCCATGTGTGAATTCATCTCCCCAAAGGGCCAGCATGGTCCCTCGGGGCAGTGAGTACTTCTGATTCATTCTTGGCACCCGTCGCTGTGCTGCCTTACTGATGATGTTGCAGTTGAGTAAGTGAATGAACGTGGCCCTCGTACAGATCTCAGGGCACACGTGGAAGGAGCGTTCCTCTGCGGCCACAGCGGCACCTGACGACACCCCCTCACCACGGTGGTTTCCAGCCACATGTGGCATCCAGATGAATTCGAGAGGGACACCTCCCTCAGTGAGTAAACAGCCCAGCATGGGGAATACCATTCAGCCCGAGTCCTCAGGGAGTGACTCACGTGAGCCTGAGGACAGCACAGGACAGAGGTGTGGGAGCTGAGTGGGGACCGCGCCTGAGCCTCCCTTTGCCTCCACGTCACCTTGCTGGGGGTGACGTAGAACAGGGGGCATGTCCGGGAAGAGCAGAGCTGCAGCTCTGGGGTTATGGGGATGTGGGAGCCGCGGGCTCATCCTCGCTGCCACCATCTCTCTGTAGCTAAGGGTGCGCTTAAGTCGGAGGTGAGTGGGGGTGGCAACCGCGGGCCGTCTTGGGTCCGACTTCAGTTGGGATTTGACCCCGGCGTTCAAGCAGTGGTCTTGGACATGAACCCCATCTTGGACTTCCACATTTTCGCCAACCCCTGCCCCACCCCATGCTGCCCCATTCGTACAGGGCTCCTAGCTTTCGTGGTGCGGGCCACCTGATGAGGCAGGCAAACCCATCTGAATGCAGTGGGGCCTCCCGGGGTGACCTCTTGCCCGGCAGGGAGCAGGCAGGTTTCAGGGGGAGCCCCCTGGAGGGAGCGCTCTGCACCCTGGGAGCGCAGGGGAGGGTCGGCGAGTGCTGCTCCTGACTGTGCGCTAGCAGGTCCGGGGCGCACGTGGGGGACCACACGGATCAGAAGCCCTGGTGTGTCAGTGGCGGCAGCGGAGGCCTCAGTGGCTCAGCCAACAGACTTCTGGAAGGGAAGTGGTGTTATTCATCTCAAAAGTATGCCCCTGTGTGAAGAGAGTCCCTGAACGTGAGTCAGCAGCCGCCCCAGCGAGATTAGGGAATCAGGACCCAGGCCAGAGCGGAGGCGCTCCGTCACATCTCCAGGGAGGAAAAGCCAGGCACACTGTCCGTGCTTCTCGTGTCTCTGAGTGCACAGTGTGCACACCACACCCGGTGTTCTGTCTTTCCTCAGGGCACCCTGCTCCTCGTCAGTATTCAGTCAAGGAACATTCCGGCCACATGTGTGTCAGAAACCATGTAACCTGACGTAGCCATGAGTCTTTCTTCAGTACACGTCCATGCGCTTAAAGTCCAGACGGCCAGAGACCCAGACTGCCAGGCCAGGAGACGGTGCTAAGCACGTAGTAGGTGCTCAAAGGAGATTTGTTGGCTTGAGTGAATAAAAAGAGAAAGAGATGTCACTCTCTGAGATCTTTTTTAGTCCAAATCAGCTTCTGATCATCCAGTAAGAAGTCTAATTCATTTCTGATTTACTAGCCATTCAACTACCTATAAAAAAATGGAATGAATTGCTAGGTCTGTGATTTAAGATTTTACATTTCTGTAGTTAGGACCTTTCATTGCACAACATCCCATAACGATGAAAAGTGATGTCTTTTATTTCAGACTTGTACAGCATCCCAAATCTCAACACAACTCACCAATTCTGCTGAGTCCATTTAAAGTTTAGAACGTCCTTGGGGGTGGGGGCGTAGTTTGCTGGGATCACGGAAGACACACAGGCAGCAGTAGGTTTCAAGTTCTGCTTGCTGCAGGTTCTCTACGGTAGAGAGATCGGTGGCCGGGGAAGCGCTCCACGCCCACGACCTCTCCGTGGCTCGCACCTACCCTGCTAGATGCATCCGGCTGGTCCCATTCTAACCGGTGAGACCCAGAGTTGAGATAACAGACTGGAGACCATCCCACGATGGTACGTCACGCTGAGAGGGAGATGCCAGGTGAAGTCACTGGAGTCATACTCCTCGGTCCCTCACAGAACTGGCCTGTCCACTTTCAGAAACCCCGATTCACGCCCGAGAGAGTGGACACAGTATGCAAAGGTTCCCCTGCTCTACTTGGTGTATTTTTTTTTAGATCATAAACTTGGCTTGGGGTTGTTTTCATGGCTAGCAGAGAACCTGGGGGTGGAAATCAACCAACTTGGGTGTTCTGGTCCCTAAGTCAAAAATAAAAGAGATGTTACTTTAAAGCCTTGTGCTTGCTAACTTAATTAGAGTTGCTCTCCTCTGCAGCTGTGCTGGACACACGAAGGCTTGGCCAGTTCAGCCCAGTAGGCATAATAGAATCACAGGGCAGATTACCAAGTACTCGGGAGGACTCGGGAGTATCCCCTGTGTGTTTCCAGGTTGCAGCGCAGACCCAAGTTCAGCTCCACAGCTGTCTTCGGAGGCCTACGAGCTGAGAACTCTTCACTCGTTATGAAATCAAATGCGATCAATGAGGAACAACTGAAAAAATATAGAGTTGGGGAAAATAAGGAAAAATCTCCACAATTATCACAAGACTTGTCCCACTTCACAAAGCCCTTGACTCACCAAGAAAACTTAAACGCTCCTTTCTACTCCCTTTTATTGTTTTCCTAATAATTGTGTTATGACTCAGCCGTCAAGTGTCTACTTCTGTGTTCACACACACTGTTGCGTGGGTTTTATGGGCTAGTCTGGTACTATCCTCACATTGTATAACACTTTTCTAAGGGATGAGTTTACTCCGTGTTCGCCAAAACCAACACGTAAAAACACGCATTTACAGATCTGGAAACCATCCCTGTGCCACACGTGGTGCTCTCCACGCGTGGTGCTCTCCACGCGTGGTGCTCTCCACGCGTGGCGCTCTCCAGCAGGGGCCATAAGCAACGATTCTGAACGGCAGTGACGTGAACAAACCACGGGTTCATTGCCTGCCTGCCTAACACATTCCATATATAGTGCTTCATTATTTGCCAATTATTTCTAATTTTGAAAGCGCTTTCACTAAGGCTCTGATCATGAATAATGGAAAACTCCGGGGATCTTAATAGTTGTGCGTGATCACTTCTCCATTTTCTTTCTTTTTTAAAAACGTGTATTTTATTGAAATACCCGCCTTCTGCCCTTGTTCATCACAGAGTTTTGTAAGTTTTATCCTCGGTGTGTAAAGTCATATGTGGTTAGTATAGAAGATTTGAGAAAGGAAGAAACCATAAGGAAGAATTTTTTTTAAAGGTGTGGTATCTGCTTCAAAATGAGGCGCTCAGGAAAAATGACCCAGGCAGCTCAGGAGGCCCCAGGGAGATGTTTGCAGAGGTCCCACAGCCTTGGCAGCCTTCAACATGGAGTAGAGAAAACAACAAATTAAAACAATTATACATTCACTCGGGCGATTCCAAAGGCGTCTGAGTGGATTTGGGGAAATCTGGAGAAACTTGTTTTGATGTTGTTTCTCAGCCGGCAAAGCAGATGTGTCCAGACATGTGGGCTCAGAGGGGTGTCCCCCCCATGAAGACAGGGGAGAACGGCAGGCTCTTCTGTAAAAGATGGGGCATTCTTTTTGAGACTAAAGGGAGGCAGAGTGCTCTTATTCTCAGCTCGGATAAGTTGTAGGGCTCTTGATAACGTCCCATAAAACACTTGCCTGGATCTGTCACTGGAAGTGGAGGGCAACTCGTCCAGGTGGGTGAGTCCCAAAAACACTGCGCTGTGCAATCAGCCGAAAGGGCAACATTGTATCGTCCCACGCACACGGAGTTCTGGGCCCAGCAAGACTGTTCCGAGTGCGAACCTGTGGGCATGCTGGTTCGTGGGGCAGGGATCGACTGGGAGGGCGTGCGAGGAGCTCCCTGGAGGATGGAGTAGCTGCGTCCTGGGAGGAGGGTGGGCTACACACGGGTGTGCACTTGGGGCCACGCACGGAACGTGAGGGGATGGGACCTCGGCAGCGTCTGCAAATGGATATTGAACCAGAGGCCGCGGCAGACCGGGTGAGCTGTGCTGGTACCTGTCCCTCCCTTTAAAACGCATCAGAGGAAAACGGGTCGATGCCTGATACAGCGAACAGAGTGAAATGTCACCAACGCTTGTTGGCAGTCCGGTTCTCGCATCCTTTCTCCACAAATCTGAGGAGGAAAAGCTAAGTGCCGGGCAGGGACTTCCCCCGGGGCCTGGCGCTGAACTTGACTCCATCAAACTTGTCTTCAGGTGCGCCAGGGACGAAGCACATCACCAGCATTTGGTGAGCAGCTGCACACAGACACTTTCAACTGTCAAATGCATAGCCCTAAAGTGATATTAACTTTCTCTTTGAAGAAATTGCATAAACACCTAATCCTAAATGCATATTTTAAGGACATTCTTAAAGTACAATGTGGTCCCCTGCCCTCTCTCTCTCTCTCTGTGAATATTCTACAGAGTAACTCCGCTGAACTCCGGACACTTGACTAAGCCTACCTGCACATCCAAACACCCCCACATCAGACAGCACCTTACGGCAGGTGTGCATCCACAGGCGTCCCCTAACATCCGTCCACGTGAACCCTGTGCCACATTACTCTCACATTTCTCAGGAGTTAATTTCACCAAAGAAAGTCGAACCTTTCGCCTCCTTCGCCCAGCCTTCAGGACAGCTCTGGGAGGCACATATTGTTTTCACCGTGTCTCTGTTGGAGGGCAGTGTGGCGCAAAGAGCTGTGGGAAGAAATTCAAGGTCACCTAATAAGGAAGAGGCTAAACTAAAATGTTCTCTTGGATGAATTAAGAGGCTCTTGCTCTTTGAAGTTTCCCTCTTAAATCTGCCAACAGGTCTGTGATTTTTATTTTTTAATGAGTTGACTGATTCAGTGGTCTCACATTGAAGTGTTCTCATTGCTTTATTCCCTAACACGAGATGTTGGTTATAAAGATGGACCCAAGATTACAATGTGTTCATTCACCTCATGGTGATCCTCACCCTACATTTCACTTGGATGCCTTTGTCTTTTTGGGGCAGATGGTAGGAGAAAGCCTCCTAATGACTTCTTTGGACACTTCTGTAATTACCTCTGGAAAGAGGATTCGAGGTGGACTTGCCTTAAAACTGAATCGAATTAAACATCAGCTGCCTGCTTCTTCTCAAGAATAGACATGCTGGACGTTTGGGCATTTGGGGTCCTTTTCAACTCTTTTGCCATTATTAAAAACATAAATAAATAATGGTCAACATTTTTGCATGTTGCTTTTTTAAATATTTAGGTCTGTTTCCTCAAATAGGGTTTCCAACCTGGAATCATCCTAACATGGAATTTAAGCATATTTATTTGTGTAAGCTGTCCAGTGGGTTCCCAAAACGTTTTCTGAGTTCACATTCACATCAGTAATGAGTAGCGTTGCTGTTATCTTCCAAATGTAGGATCTTTTTTTCTGAATATCAAAGTAATTCCTACTACTTGTAAACCATGATGACTCATGACGGGTGTTCATCAAATGAATACTTTTAGGTGTTCATTCGTCACTTTTCGAATGAGTGCATGGGTACACAAGTACAGTCTTCTTGAGATTATTTTTTCTGTAATAAAGCAGGCTAGCCCTGGCCAGTGTGGCTCAGTGGGTTGAGTGCTGGCCTGCAAAGAACTGAGAGGTTGCTGGTTCGATTCCCAGTCAAGGCACATGCCTGGGTTGCGGGCCAGGTTCCCCATTTGGGGGCATGTGAGAGGCAACCAGTTGATGTGTCTCTCACACAATGATTATTTCTTTCCTTCCCTTTCTCCCTCCCTTCCCCTCTCTCTAGAAGTAAATCAATAAAATCTTTAAATAAATAAATCATCCATAAAACAGGCTAAACTTAAATGGCACGTTTTCCTTGTTTACTGACACCAGTTGCTTCCTGATTGATTTAATAATAAATATCCTTTGGTTCAGCCGAGAGGAAGGCACAAGCCGACATCCCTAATCATTCCAGATGAGAGCAACTGAAGGAGCCTCTTCTGAAAGGTGCCGCAACCCCAAGTTCTAGTCCACACGGTCCACCCAGCTGGTGCGGGGGCATGACCCACGCTGTGGTGACCAAGAACGTAGCCCATCAGTTAGGCTGACATTTAGAGAGCACGGTCTGCTAGCCAGGAAAGCAGTGTCCATTTCCAGGTGTACTGGTGGAGAGATCACAGGTTATTGTCACAACCCTGTACACACATCCACGGTGGCCTCTGTCAGGACCTTGGAATTGGGAAATCCATCTGGCCCCGTCTGCACGCCTTGCCACCAACTGGGTGCAATGGCTCCCAACTTAGGCTGAGATCGAAGCAGCCTGGACTCCTGAGTCTGAGATTGAAGCAGCCCGGACTCCGGGGCGAAAGCAGCCTGGAGACGCTGGGCCCCTCCCACGTTGCGGGTGGAAGAATTAAGGAGCCATTCCACCCCCGGAGCCAGTCGGCAGGGGCTCCATCTTGCCGACTGGCGGAGTTCCCGTGCAAGAGTTCTCTCCATCACTGAATTAGAATGAGACCCCGGCAGGGCAGGAGAGGGGGAACCCCACAGGATGGAATAGGAGGTGCGGACTGCTGCACGCCCGACATCAGTGTGAATGTCTGAACACTCGCTCTGCGCGCGACACCGAGAAGCCTGGGCAGGCGTCTGACGGTGCCCATCACACAGCTCCCGTGAGGAGGGACCAGAGAAGCCTGTAACAGAGCAAGTGAATTTAGAAAGAGCTCCTGAAGGAAGTCCCTGCCTGTTGACTTTGGCCTTGTCTTTGCGCTCAGCCACCTGGTTACTGATCACAGTCCTGCCTTTGCAGACAGGGAGGAACCTGGATGGTTCCGGATCACACTCCAAAGCCAGAGGCCCTATTTCTTCACTCTGATGATCACCTTGGTTCAAAGTGCGGTCCCCGAGCAAGCGCCTGCTTCAAAGCCCCCAACCTCTTTGTGTGTTGTGATGCCTGCCTAAACTTGTCTTTTAAAGAGCTGGGCCTGTAAATACGGCGTTATTATAATCCTCTCCTTCGCTTTGAAATACAGACTACCACGTGGCTAACTTGGTCCCCTAGTTGTCTATGTTTTCTTGCATTAACTTGGGTACGTTCCAACGCGAGGGAGTCCAGGTTGCCCAGGCTGTACTGGCAGGGCAGCCCCGCTTTGCAGGCTGCACGCAGAGGGAGAGGAGACACTCAGAAGGGCTGTGGGTTTCTCCGGAGCTGTGTCTGTTTGCAAGTGTGTGCTTTCCTTTTGTTATCTACTCAACCTTGTAGAAGCAGACCGGTCATTTGTCTTTTGAGGCAATCGTTTAGAAGAGTATTATTTTCCATCCCCAGCCACCTGGGTTCTAATCGACACCCCCGTTGCGGACTTTCCACCGGACTACGCGGTGGTCAGAAGATAGTGTCTAGTGCACATTATGTTTGTAAACAGGCTTTGGACACCCGTAACGCAGCATGCTCTCTTTTTTCAAAGTGAAGTGTTCATCCTATAGTCATTAACACAACGTTGTAATTATATTATTTTTATAGGCTTTATGATATGTATTTATTTTGCCTACTGAAGCACTTATGGACTATTTTGTCTTGGAGATTTTTATGGAATTCCAGCTGGGTCTCCTTGAGTTTTTTATAACCTGTTTAAACAAGTTCACGCACTACAGGGGCGAGCTCTCTCTAATTATAAACTGTGCCTTACAAAACTTGGACATGTTTTATCACATCTGCCTCAATCAGAAAGAATTAGTCCTGTGCATCGCCGAAGCCCACAGACTCGGTCGAAGTTTGTGAATTTTGCCCGTTTCAGTTATGCCCCTTCCTGGGCATCTCACGGGGTCTCTCTCTCTCTTCACAGTTTGCCAGGGGACCAACAACAAGCTGACACAGCTGGGCACTTTGGACGACCACTTCCTGAGCCTCCAGAGGATGCTCAACAACTGCGAGGTGGTCCTGGGGAACCTGGAGATCACCTACATGCAAAGGAACTATGACCTTTCCTTCCTGAAGGTCGGTTCTGTGAGCTCGCTCACCTTACCCAAGTGTCAGAGAGGTAAAGGGGGGTGGACAAAGGCCTGGACAGCACGGACCTGGACGCGGGCTTGCTCCTGCTACGGCAGTCCCAAGTCCTTAGATGCGGGTTTAATGAGAAGGCCACTTTACCAGGAAGTGTCAAGGCATAAAAGAGTATCAGAGAGAAACGGGCCAGGCTGGCATTCTCCTGTCACCATAGACACTGACAGGATTCTTGTTGACTGTGGCTTCGGCCGTGGTATCCTGGTAGACTGGCTCTTAATTAAAAAAAAAAAAAACTTGCCTTGGTATTTCCCATTCCCTTGGTGTAAGCACTCCCACCGTGGCTGATTGGTCACTGTCCACAGCTGCCCCAAACAGCTCTCGGCAGGCTCCAGCAAGCCGGGAGGAGCCAGCTCTGAAGGCTGCAGCGTTTGACAGTAATTGAAGTTCACATTGGACTGGCTTCCTTATGACTTTTTCTTTGTTTATTTTTTTTAATGAGGAAGTAGGCAAGGCAGGTACAAAATAAATGAATAAGGCATTTCCATCCTCACGAGAGTGTGGTGAACACCAAGCAGAACAAGGGTCCCAGCGTCGCTGTAGAGTCCCAGCGCCCTGCCTTCCCGCCAGCAGGCTCCAGAGGCACAGTGCGGGAATGCCTGAGAGTCCTGTCACCTTCCATCCTTCGGTGTGGTCACCGGTGGGCTTGACACTTTGTCAGCCCTGCATGTGTGTCGTTCAGTGAGGTGTCCTGGGCCCTGGGGGCCCAGTGGAGATGTGGCATTCCTGAGTTCCTCCAAGGAGAAACATCGCATCCCTGTTTCATCTCCGCAGACCATCCAGGAGGTTGCTGGCTACGTCCTCATCGCCCTCAACGTGGCGGAGAAGATCCCTCTGGAAAACCTGCAGATCATCCGAGGAAACGTGCTCCTAGACAACACCCACGCCTTGTCCGTCTTATCCAACTACGGAACCAACCGCACGGGGCTGCGGGAGCTGCCCATGCGGAACCTGCAGGGTGAGAGCCGGGGCCTGGGGAGGCTGGGCTCGCAGAAGGCCACCCGCTTCCTTCTTCCACTCGGAGAAGACTTCCCTTCACCCAGCACACACGCATTGCATGTCAGCCACGTGCGGGATGCGGCAGGTGGAAGTCACTGAGAAAGGTGGTGAACAATGAGACGGGAAGGGGAGATGTAACCCAGGTACCTGTTCCCGGGAAAATATCCCGAGAGTCAGTAAGAAATGGTAAAGGGTCCAGGAAAAAGAGGGTATGACCAGAATTTTTGTGCCCGGGGAGAGAATAAACCGCCAGTCTTAGTACCTGGGCCTCAGGCATAAGGGACGCACATGGAGAGCCGTGTTTGAGTTAGGGCAAGGAAGGAAGGTATCACAGGGGAAGATCCAGCCCTTGTGTCTAGGACGCAAGTGCGGGTCCTGTGGCCGGACATGATGGAAGATGCCACAAGAAGTGGGAAGCTGGGTTTTTTTTTAATTGAAGATAACAATGATTGTGCCTTCGCCATGGGGCAGGTACGGTGCCAGGCATGTTAAATCGGTAACGTCACTGAACGCCACACCTTTTCCTCAAAGCCCTGGCTCCATCCCTCACCAGCCAGACACCCTGCAGTAGGTTCCCTCTGTGTCTCAGTCCCCTCATCGGCCAAATGCGGGTAACCATGGCAACACCCATCCTAGGGTTGTTGAGACAGTTGAGTGAATTACTGTGGATAAAGCACTGACGCCCTCTTTCTACTGTTGGCACTATTTCTGTCATTGGCGCTAACATCATATAAATTCAAGTTAACGGTACTAAATAATCCCTCGATGTGAGTTATTTGATAGTGGTGACTAACCCAGTGCTGGCCACAGAGGGAGAGACACCCCTTGTTGGAAGTAAATGTAAAAGAACAGCTGCCTCGGGACCACCTCTTTCCCTTCTCACCTGCCCGGTGGGGACACCTGAGTCTCAGCACCTCGCCACCTCCCCTTCCTCCCCACACGTGCTGATGGCAGGTGTCCTGTAAGGCCCCACCTCCACCTTCCACCTTGGCACCTCGGTCTGTTGCCCAAATTGTCACGGCCCCCTTGACGCCCCTCTTCTGCATTTCCACTTCCGACCCACCATAAGAGGCTCCTGCACTCGACTCTGGCCCCTCCCAAGAGAATGCTCTCACCTGACTGACCCACTGCGCCTCTGGCTCGGCATCCAGAGCTCCACGATCTGGCCCTTCCAAACTCCGAGCCCACCTCCCTGATTCCTTCATTCTCGACCCTCCACTGAAGAAACTGCCCCCACCCCGTCCCAGCCTCTCTCCCTGCCCCGTCTTGTCTGCCTGACGTCCACAGTACCCCCTCTGTCTGCTCCTGGCCACATCCCAGGGAAGGCCACTCTTTCCAACAGCTTCTGAGGTCTTCCCGGGGAGAACCCTTCCTCTTCCACATCGTTGCTTTGTGCGCAGGTGCCTCCATTCCTGCCTACGGGACATCGGGCAGTACTTACGTATCTGCATTTAACTGTGGCAGTCATAGGGCCATTGCAAGATTAATTCACATGATGCATGTAAATCGTGTGCGTGCCCTTCCGTGGGCATGTGCCCACCAGCCGCGTGCCCTGTCCGTTCTCAGACAGAAGCCGGCAGAGCGGGCTCAGTCTAGCTGACTCCACAGCACTGGCTACAGTATCTTGTGCGCTGAGTTCATTCAGCACCTGTTACATTTCCCGTCCTGGCTGCCACACTCACCCTGTGCTCTGGCTGCGGCTTCTTCGTCTCCCCTGATTTTTCATTTCCTCTCACTGCTTCCCTGGAAACACTCGTTCAGTCCTGCACATCCTTTGCATCCCTGGTGTTCACCCCGTCTTGTCACCATCATACACACAGATTCTTCTTGATCCTGGTCGCTGTCACACTCCTGTCCCCCTAAATGGCTCCCAAGGCACCTGCAAGCATCACCACCCGCACCTGGCATGCCCCACCTACTGTGCTGGTGATTGCTGTCACCCTCTGTGCCCCATCTGCCCCTTCAAATCAACATCCTACGGTCATTCCAGGGCAGCCCGGATTGGCCGCCTGGGAATGAGAATTTCACCGCACACCCGTCATTATCCTGTGCCTACAGACTCAGGCACTCTCTTCCTTCCCCGCCGAAGTTCTGCATTCTGACCGTTTGTGGCTCAAAGGCCGATTCAGGGGAAATCCGAACTCCTCTATGCTCAATCCCAAATTCATTTCCCACCCGCCCCCACTGAAGTCTGGAGGTGGGGAGTGGGGAGGGGCACTCCTGTGCTCGCTGGAATCTTTCTAGCGGGAGGCAACCTGGAAAGAAATGCGCGCCTGCTCCATGTGAGCTCAGCAGAGACGCCGCGTGCTCACTGGGGGTCCTCTCTCACGCAGAGATCCTGCATGGCGCCGTGCGGTTCAGCAACAACCCCAGCCTCTGCAGCGTGGACACCATCCAGTGGCAGGACATCGTGGACGCCAGCTTCCTGGGCAACATGTCCACGGACTTCCAGAGCAACCCATCCGGCCGCTGTGCGTGGTCTGGCGGGGCCGGGCGGGGCGGGGCGGGGCTGCGAGGGCTGGGTGCTGGGAGACAAGGCCCTGTTAGCAGGAGGTCCATTCACCGAGGGCAAGAAGGGGCTGATCTGTCCCCTGGAAGAGACCTGTTTGAGACAGACCAGGACTAGAGGCAGGACATGAATTCACTGGTCGGCAAATGTTTTCCTCTGTTACAGAGAGATGCCATTAAGCACTGTTATCTTCAGTACTTTTCCTGTGTAAACCCATCACGTGCATATAGTAGAAATTTGAAAGCTATGGTAGAGATAAAAATTAAAAGTAACGCAGTAGCTCTATACAGAGATAGTCACTTTAAACATCCCTCCGTATTGCACAGGCCATTTCTTCTCCGGGTTTCTTTCTGTCTCCGTCTGTCTGTCTCAGCCTCTCTCTCTTCACAGCCCTGGCCACTTAGGGTCCAGCCTCACC
>CM052549.1:2894432-2938600 GCA_028533065.1 Trachops cirrhosus
GGTCTGGAAAGCTGTTAAAACTCTTGAGCTGGGCTCCTTTTCAGCTTGCAGCCTCTCATCCTTTGTGCTGAAGCTAAACAGAATGAGAGAACGAGGGGCCCTTGTCGTCGGCCCCATTTCAGGAGGACACGCACACCCCAGACACCTGGCGCCGCTGTCAACACCTGCCTCTCCTTGTCCCCTCCGCAGGTAACTACGTGGTGACCGACCACGGGTCGTGTGTCCGGGCCTGCGGCTCGGACAGCTACGAGATGGAGGAAGACGGCGTCCGCAAATGTAAAAAGTGCGAAGGTCCCTGTCGCAAAGGTAGGAGCCCAGCGTGGGGGGATGGGTCTCCCCCGGGCGCGGGGCCAGTCCTTCCTCACCTGCCGGCTGCTCAGCAGCCCTTAGGAATGATTTGAGTAAATCCCTTTCTCCGGGCTCAGAAATCTGTTCTTTCCTTTATAACTGTGCCCTGGCCTGGGAGTACCCTCAAGGCCATGTAATCAGGCCTTACCCTTTATTTTTTATTTTGTACATTTTGAAATACCTCGAAACAGCGCGTTACCAACACAGTGAGCACGCAAGCACCCTTCCCGTAAATTCTCCGCGCTTTCCTGCTTTGCCACATCACCTTCGCTGCCTCCACGTCCGTGTGACGTGTGTGCATATGTGTGTGTGTGCTTTCCCTTGCACCGGGTGAGGAGCACCAACCTTATCACATTTCGCACCCCGACATAGGTCAGCTCACTTTCCCTACAGACCAGAAAGTAACTAACGAAAGACAGTTCCCCACTCATCTCAGATTTGCGCTGGCTCACTGCCCTTCGCCGGTGTTCAGTGAATTTGCACTTCTCCCCACCGTCCCAGGAAGTCACTTTTCGCTGATTTTCCTCCCAGAATTCAATCAAGCCTCGTGGGTGGCATTATATCTCTGTACTCTTTGTTCATGGACAGCCACTCGCCAGCCGCCCCCTCCCCCGTTTTCCTCCATCGGTGTCTGTTGAGGGAAGGACTGGCAGTCCGTCCGGCAGGGTCGGTTCTCACGGCTCCCACTCACTCCTTGAGCCATGCGTAAGCCAGCGCGTGTGACCGGGATTAACGCCTGCCTTGTCTCCACAGTCTGCAACGGAATAGGCATCGGAGAGTTCAAGGACACCCTGTCCATCAACGCCACGAACATCAAACACTTCCGGAACTGCACGTCCATCAGCGGGGACCTCCACATCCTGCCGGTAGCTTTTAAGGGGTGAGTCTCAGACTGCGTCACGGGCTGCGCCCGGCGTTGCCAAACGGTAGAGGCGGGTGATGGATAACACTTCTGCTTCTGTGACTCGTTTCAGCGACTCCTTCACACACACGCAGCCTCTGGACCCCAAGGAGCTGGACATTCTCAAGACCGTAAAGGAGATCACAGGTGGGCGCCGCTCGACGTTCAAGGGGCCCTCGAGGGGAAGCAGGGCTTAGAGACAATGAGTGGCCCGGTTTAATCCCCTTTGGTGGGACACCCTCCTTCTCAAATTCCCCCATTAATGACTCCTGAGTTCCTGAATGTTTTCCCAAAATGCAGTGTCCCCTGCACGTGAGGGGCAAACACAACACTCAGAGACACAGGTCACGGACGACTTTTATGTGCAGATGCAATTAACCTGTCGCCTCCCCCCGCCGCCCCCCGCCCGGGCCAGCTGTCCCCATGGCCCAGTGACTTTCCTGGGTGGAGGGAGAAGGGGATACACAGGGGAGGGACCCTCACACCCCTGCTGCCCCTGGCAGACCGCTCGGGACTGTGACTCCCATCAAAGCCCTGCTTCCTTCGTTCCTAAAAAGGGAATGATTCAGCCTGAATAACAAGACTGTTTTGGGGATTTGAATTAAATACGAAAATTATGTCCGTGTCCTTGTTCATGATAACAGCTTGGTACACAGCTACTCCAAGGTATCAGGGGCCTGCTAGGAATCCTCAAATGCGGGGGGCAGCCCACCGGGACCGCCAGCGGGGTGGGGTGGGCGGCGGGGACTCTGTGGCAGGGGCAGGAAGTACCCTGAAGCCTTGGCCGGCATTTACACGCGTGTGTACGCACTCGGCAAAGGCGATAAAAAGGATCAGGTCAAATTCTTGTGTGTCCTGCTCATGGGAATCCTCTAAGAACGCCCCCTACAAAAAAGAGACGTCTAAGCAGCCTCTCCCTTCTGCCTCTCAGGGTCTCTGCTGATTCAGGCCTGGCCGGAAAACAGGACAGACCTCCACGCATTCGAGAACCTGGAGACCATACGCGGCAGGACGAAGCAGCAGTAAGTGGGCCCAGCCACCGGGGGGTCCCTTCCTAGAGCTTTTGTTTAGAAATAAGACGTGCATGCGGAAGTATCGCAAAGACGCTGCAGGGACCTGCCCTGAACCTGTGACTTCCAAAGCCTATCTGTTTAGTTGTTGGAGAGGTTAAAACATGGTCTCGATCCCCAGGCAAACTCAACATGCAGTAAATAAAATAATGACACAAAGACTTTCGTTCAGCCTCTAGTCAGACTACAGGTTCTGAAGGAACAGGGACCTAGCTTCTCCCAGGAGGAACCTGAAAAGACACTAGGAAATTTCAAAAGTTACAACACACACCTTCGGCCCTGGCACTTGTCCCTGGAAAGCAGTAAAGCTAAAGTGGTCCAGAAAAGAAATACAAAATAAATCTTTTAGCGACGTTATGTTTTCGTAATTTGTTTTGTTTTTTTTTTACAACGTTAGTTTTCTTCTCTCCAACTTAGTGGCCGGTTCTCCTTCGCGGTGGTCGGGCTGAACATCACATCCTTGGGACTGCGCTCGCTGAAGGAGATCAGCGACGGCGACGTGGTCATCACGGGGAACCGCCACCTGTGCTACGCAGACACAGTGAACTGGAAAAGGCTCTTCGGGACCTCGAGCCAGAAAACCAAGATCGAGAAAAACAAAGACGGAAAAGACTGCCGTGAGTGATCACTTCGGTTTGATTGTGGGCGGGGCGGGGGCAGGGGCGGGGGGGCGGAGCCAGTGAAAGGAAATCCACATACTCCTAACTGTGACCTGGCCGTGTCAAGTTCATCAGATTTGCTTCGAATTCTTTCTCCTTGCCTAGGACAGACTTGCCTGGTGCCGTAGGTTGTCAGTTGTTTGGACCGTACAGAACCAAACTTGGAATTAATTAGGTTACCTTGTAGGTATAGGCTCCTGCCTGCCCGTTTCGGTGTCCAACGGCTGAGGCTAACACGCAGACACACTCATGCACCCGCGTGTGCACGCGGTGGAACCAGCATTTCACGTTGGCATCTCCCGTCCTGCGTTTAGAGCCGAAGTTGGGTGCCGTCCCCTTGTGCTGAGGCCTGGCTCCTGGCGGAGGCAGATCCGAGTTCACATCCCTGCTCCGGTCCTTCCCGGCTCCGAGACCTTCATCGGTTTCCCCGCCTCCCTTTAGGCTCCGCCTCCCTGACCCACGAAACAGGGAGAAGGGCAAGTCCCCTCCGCCTCCTGCGGCTGAGAGAGTGACAGGGAATCCTGAGTGTGCAGCGCGTGGCCCTCTGCCTACCTACACGAGGCGAGCGACCGCAGCCAAAACTCCCCTGCTGTTTCAGCGTCAGCTGCAACCTGGGTCAGCACGACACTGCCCAACTCTCGGCCAGGCGCCCCCGCAACCCGGGGCAAAGGCGCCTTGCCGTGGGCCCGCGGACGCGCCCAGAAAGCTCAGCGCGTCCCTCTGGTCACCAGTCCGCGCTGACCGCTGTGCTGTCTTCTCAGGGGCCCAAGGCCACGTCTGCAACCCGCTGTGCTCGCCCGAGGGGTGCTGGGGCCCGGGGCCCCGGGACTGCAGGTCTTGCCGAAACGTCAGCCGCGACCAGGAGTGTGCGGAGAAATGCAACATTCTGGAGGGGTGAGGCGCTATTTCTTAATCCCTTGGTTTGGTGAAGATGAGACAGGATCGGACAGTTTTTATGGGGTTACAGTCATTCAGTTTGAATCTTTTCCTTTTTTCCTTTGTTTCTGTTTGTTTGTTTGTTGCCACCTGTTATTCACAAAAGGAAATGAACAAACTCTTTTCACTACTGAATCGAATCTAATAATTTACAGACTCTCTTTCTGGAACTACCTTATAAGGTAGTTCTTATACTATATAAGGAAAGTTCTCTTTCTAAGCGGCACAGAGTTCCCGGGACAAACAGAACCGCCACCAGCAGTGTGGACGGCCAAGGCCAGGGCCGTTCCGTCTGTCCTTTGCGGCAGGCCAATCCTGGGGTGTCCACCTACACTGATACCAATTACATCCCCTGGTCAATTTCTGTTCTGTGCTCACACAACACTGAACAGTACAGCCTGCAGGAGAGTCCCGGGCCCTGGCCACTTGACTTTACCCAGCACTGTTGGGATTTCCTGAGAGAGGTGACTTGTGTCCGCTGCACGGTCAGGCAGATGGACTCAACAGTGGGAAGCGTTCTGTCGCAGGGTGCCCGGGACGGCCCTGAACGCTTCCCTCCCCCTCCCCGCTGCAGCGAGCCCAGGGAGTTCGAGGAGAATTCCGAGTGCATACGGTGCCATCCGGAGTGCCTGCCGCAGCACATGAACGTGACCTGCACAGGACACGTAAGGAGCACGTTTTCATGTTACCCGCATGTCACCAGGGAAAGCCTTCAGAGCTGTAGGCCTGTGAGGCCGGCCCTATGTGGCTGCTAGCTGCTGAGGACAGCCACCCGAGCCCTCTTCCCAGACGAGAGGCCGTGCGATGTCACACTGGGTCCCAGGGGCTGTGACTGAGCAGAAATGTCCTCCCACAACTCGCTGGCCTGAGCACCCACCTCTCCTGCGCACCCCCCTTCCCCATCCTCAGACACAGTGCTGACTGCTCTCCCACGGAGCAAGGAAGCCCCGGGTGGGCTGGGCTGGGCTGGGCGTCTGCCTGTTCCCACTGCTTCCCCCGCCTGTCGGCATTGCTGGATCCTCTTCATCAAACACCACCACATTCTTAGGCCATATTAGTGCATCATCTTCGGAGAATTCTTAAAGAAAGGCCTAGCAAACCCTTTCAGAACTCAGTGTCATCACTACAGGTTCGGTAGCACCATTCTATAGAGGGTAGGTGAGAAGTCAGCATGGCAGAATGAAGTGTCCCACGTCCCACCGCGGATGAGGCAGCCACCACTGCCCTTACTCGTCACCGTCCCCTCATGGACCAGCATGAGTGTGGGCTTTTGTAAACTCTCCTCAGCGAGTCTGCTTCCCACGAGCCTCCCTCTGGCCCCCAGGGTGATGTGGAAGAAAGTCAGCCAGCCAGTAGGACTGCCAGTGCACACGAAGGCCAGCCAAGACCATTTTGACAAGGCCAGGGGCCCAGGAAGCACTAGCAAAATGTGGTAAACTACGTAGTGTGGTCCTTCACGTTTTTACAAAGTCAGCAAGGCTTTATGCTAGGCTGTCCCCAGCGGCCCTATCCAGCGAGCACAACCACACACGAGCACCCTCTCTGCTCTAAGAACTGCAACATTGCTCGGCTTTCCTTCACGAACAGTGTTTGAGGTCAAAGGTGCTCCCCTTCGGAGAGAGGGAGAGGCCCACCTGAACCCGTGTCTCCCCCTCGGCGCAGGGACCGGACAGGTGTGTGCAGTGCGCCCACTACGTCGACGGCCCCCACTGCGTCAGCACCTGCCCGGCGGGGGTCTTGGGCGAGAACAACACTCTGGTCTGGAAGTTCGCGGACGCCCAGCACGTCTGTCACCTGTGCCATCCGAACTGCACCTACGGGTGAGTGACGCGGCTGCCCCCCACCAAAAAGAAAATGCTGACGAGCCAAAGGTTCCCTGCTTTGCCAATTTGTAGATCGAAACCACCTCCAGGATTTCCAGGTGGTGCGTGAAGAGCTTTGCGTTGGAGTCGGCTGGTTCAGAGGGTCCCCGTGGTCAGGGCCACAGCGAGAACATGCCGGCGGGCAGTGGGGACACCTCTCGCCCTCCCTCGGTTTATCCTGACAGGACTCTGTCCTGCAGTGTCCACATGCACGTCCAGCCCAGACAGAGCAAGTGACAGGTGGAATGAAAGGGTAGTCCTGCCAGGTCTCCCAAGGCGTCTGCCTGTTTTTTCAGGTACCTGGGGTTCATCTGGGATTCTTTATGGTCGTTCTGGAATCCATAGGAGATAACAGGATCTGGAATGCTGCTTAATAAACAAATGATTACCCACCGCCCCCGAGCTAAGGTGCACTGTGGCTTTAATGAGCTGAGAGGAACTTGACCTTGTACTAGACAATGAGAGCTAATGACGCTGAGAGGCAGGCAGGCACACGGGTTACCAGCCGTGGTCACTCGAGTCTGACCTTGGGCATCTTACTGAACCACTCTGCATGGCAGCTTCCTCTTGCGTTAAGAGGTTAGGTGAGAGTGGGATGGCCTTGTGATTTCGTAACAAGTGTGCAAGAAAAAGATACTCGAGAAGAAAATGATCAACATGTGCATTTCTCTTTCCACTCCTGCAGCTGTTCAGGGCCGGGTCTGGGAGGCTGCACCCCACCTGGGTAAGTGAGGGCGCTCCGTGTCTAACGGGCAAGATCAGAACAGCCCAGGGCACAGTGGGCACAGGTGGCGCTTGGCTGCCTCACTGCTGACCGCCCCCCGCCCTGTCACGGCCTCCCCTCGGGCCAGCACGGCACCCCAGCGCTGGTCCCCCGGGGCGCCTGCTCCCCGCCCAGTACTTCCTTCTTTGCACCTTCCTTGGACTTTTTGTCACACCTGTGTGGTTGGGCCCTTATCTTCTTCTAGCTTCTCTTCCTCCCTGACCCCATTGGCCTTGTCACAAACCTGTGCTTCAGGGACAAAACTCCCACCTGGGGAGATTTTCCCCCCAACTGCCTTTGGTCCACATGCACCCCGTCAGCATTTCCATTCGGGTCAGTTTGCGGTCGCTGTTTGAAATGCTGCACTGACACCAGCAGAACCGGGGATCCCTGTGCAGCCTCCGCAGCAAAGAGCAGAATTATCGATTATAATGTCCAGAGGGGAATCGGAATTAGACCCTGTTTGCCGTCCCGATAGCCCCAAACAGTAGCCAAGCTTCCGGTCATGTCTGCAGAATCCCTCTGTCCATGTCAGCTGATCCTCCCCGCTCTGCCCCCGAACAAGCAATGCTAACGGACCCCTTCTGCTGTCAGAGGAAACATTCAGCACAGGAAAGCAGGCAGCCTCTCCGAGGTGAAGATTTCCTTCCATGCCTACGCTCTTCCCTGAGCATAAGAAGGAGCAGATAACCTTCTCCTCTTCTGCAAACCACAATGAGCCCCTTAATAAGGAGGACTGCCATCACCTCCCCACCTGGGACCAGGCAGTGGCTGGTCTTGGTCACGTGTATTCTTTTTCATTCACTCCCCCTTGCCTCACCCTCACTACAACTCGAAGCAGAACACACACTCTAACAATGTATGTATCCTTCAGTGTTCCCTTCAAAATAGTAAAAACCCATTAATGCCAGCTGCATGGGCCAGTGAGATGGTATGGTGCAGGAGGTGGCTCTTGCTAAGAAAAAAGGGATCCTTCATGTCATTTTCATGAAGTAAATTTGACCCACTTACGAGAAATTTGCAAGAACAATGTCCCATTTTTTTACATGCAAGTGATGCTACCAATTCATCTTTGATACTTGTTAACATTTCTACCTGAAAAGACATTTGCCAGAAGCTAAAATGGCATAGACACATACGAATAACAGCTGCGTACTCTAAATGCAGAACTGACACATTCAGAGGGCTGTCTCCCCAGTGAGCTTTAGAACCGGAGCTTTGAGCTTTTGCTCTCTCCAAAATCGGGCATGAGCTCTTCCCAGAGGTTTCAGGCTTCGAGGGGACTGCCCTCATCTGTGACCTCATCAAGGCTTTCAGGTGAAATCCTATCATGGTATAACCCCCTCTGAGCCCATTGCTAAAGCCTTTCATGTGGCTATGGACCCATCTCGAAAGCCAAGGACCCTTGGAGGAGTCTCGGCATCTGTGCAAGGCCCCTTCACCCAGCCTGGCCAGCACACAATGCGTGTCTCACGTAGGCAGTGCACTCTGCTTCCTATGCCCAAGATACTCCAGAGATACATGCCAATTCACATGAAAACCATTTACTGAAGACGGAGTTACCTGTGGAGGTGTTAAATATGTTTATTGACTTTAGAGAGAGGAAGGGAAAGAGAAAGAGAGAAAGAAACATCGATGTGAGAGGCATACATCAATTAGTTGTCTCCTGTATGCACCCCAACCGGGGATGGAACCCGCAACCTAGGTGTGCGCCCTGACTGGGAATCGAACAGGTGACCTTTTGGTGTGCAGGACAATGCTCCAACCCACTGAGCCACACCAGCCAGGGCCGGAGCTACTTTTTGAATTAATGTGTTTTCTTAACAGATTAAAATATAACCATTGTGTGGAAAGGTCCGGGTAACACCTCCATTTAAAAACTGCAAAGAAGCCAGTCAGTGGGGGTGGGGACAGGAGCTAGAAATGCTGCCCAGAATCGTTAGCTTTCCTTCCCCGCTTTAGAAGCTGCACAGTGCTCTACTTTCTGAGAGTGTTATATAATGTCAGTCTATCAAGGCACGCAGGAAATACGGAACATGCAAATGTCATGAAATATGTCAACAAATCTGACCTTCCCATGCGTCTGCACCTTGTTCCAGGCCCAAGATCCCATCCATCGCCACGGGGATTGTGGGCGGCCTCCTCTTGGTGGTGGTGGTGGCCCTCGGGGTGGGCCTGTTCCTGCGCAGGCGCCACATCGTCCGGAAGCGCACGCTGCGAAGGCTGCTGCAGGAGCGTGAGGTGAGTGCACCAGACTACCGCGCCCCGCCCCCGACCCCCGTGCCCCGCCCCCCGCTCCTTCCAGGAACCCCCACTACCCCAGACCAGAAGAAGGACTCTCCCGTTCAGACACTGGACATTTTGTATTTCACATTTGTCACTGTATCCTTAGGCTTTCTGTCTGCATATCCCGTAACCCAGTGGGTTGCACGTCGGTGCTTCTCCACAGTGAAACGCGCGTGTTTCTGGGATAAATCACACAGCATGGGGGCACAGCTGCGTGGAGGCCTTCGGGAAGGACCGTCCCCGCGTCCATGCACAGGGCAAAGCCTTGTGCACAGTCACATCCTGACTTCCCGGAAGGGCGCTGTGGTCGAGGAGAAGTAGCTTTGAACAATGCCCTTGTCCACACCGGTGGCTGTTCCTTTCTGAGCTCTGCTTCTAACGGTGTTATTCCTGATGCTGTCAATCCCTAGGACGGTCCTCACCCGGCACCTTGTCCAGCAGTGTCAGAAGCCACTCCTGGGAGGAGAGACCCTCAGCCGCTGCGACATCGTGGCGCTTGTGTGTTAGGGGGCCTGGCAGACGACCAAAATGACCCCCCGCATAAACATGTTCCTCACCCAAATGTTCCCAATTCGACCAACTAGCCTAGAAACAGATAGGAATTGCATTTGTGGAACTGGGGCGGCTCCATGCAGGGACACCCGCGGCTTTTACGAAGGGCTTCAGAGAAGGTGGCCACGGTGGGTTCTCTGTGCTGGAGCCTGACCGCCCCTGCGTGTCTGGCCCCACCTGACCCCTCCCACATTCACTCACTCTTGTCTCTTCCAGCTTGTGGAGCCCCTTACGCCCAGCGGAGAAGCACCCAACCAAGCTCTCCTGCGGATCCTAAAGGAGACAGAATTCAAGAAAATCAAGGTGCTGGGCTCCGGTGCATTCGGCACGGTGTACAAGGTGAGGCCGCCAGAGACACAGCAGTGACGCTTCCAGGGACTCCGGTCGCAGCCCCACCCCCACCCATCCCCCGCTCTGGGCGAGCAACCCAGAGTCCTCAGCTGCCCTTTGCTCATGTCACCGGCTGTTTGTGTCCCCGAGGGTTTGGGAAATTCCAACATTTCTCCCAAGTTGTTGAGAAGAACTCTTTTATAGTCACAGTGACAAATAAGTGGTCCTCGGAGACTTGGACTCAGACATTTCTACAGAGGGTGGCAGTGACCTCTTAGAGGGGTGGGCGGCACAGAGGGGTCTCCAGGACAGCCAGCATCGGAATAAAGCCCAGGTCAGAACAGCTCCCCCTGAATCCGTTCTGTCTTCTAGACCATCTTTGCAGGAAGCCCCATTTCCGTTACAGGCCATATCTGAGAGTTCTGGGAGAAGTGACACTCGCTGACTGTATCATTGTCACGAGCTTTGGGCGTTTATCTAACTGCTCTGATCCCTGGGCCGTGATAGCTAAAGGGCTGCTGGGCTGTGGTGACTCCCGGCACCGGTGGCCTGGGCGTGCGGAGCTGAGCTCCTGGTCCCTGGCCCCTGGTGGACACTGTCACTAACGAAGTCCCACGGGGCATGGCAGGATGACTGCCAGTTCACGTCCACCCTCTCTCTCCATCCTAGGGACTCTGGATCCCCGAGGGCGAGAAGGTCAAAATCCCTGTGGCCATCAAGGAATTGAGAGAAGCCACGTCTCCGAAAGCCAACAAGGAAATTCTCGATGTGAGTCTCTGCTGTGGTCTCGCGTCGTCCACAGGCCTGGCTGGGTGTCAGGACCACTTTCTGCTGGCTCTGTTGCTCTGTTAGACTTCTTCATCACCACGTTCTAAACCAAAGGGCCGCCTTTCATGTCCTTTTTGGTCTGGCTCTAGTTGGTGCCAGTCCCTCTCAGGCCTTCTCTTCTCTTATGGAGAGGACTCACCTGTCCCATCCTGTTATCTCCCCAACGAGGATGGGCACTCACAGTCGCTAGGCAACCACCAGGGGCCAGTCTGCATCCTGGCTGCTTCATGCACACGGTCGCACCTGGTGCGCTCTGGCCTAGGAAGAGGCTCGACACTGTGAATGAAGAAATGGAGGCTTAAAGAACTTGCTCGGCATCACAGGGGTGGGGTAGGATTCCAGCTGCTGTCACTCCTGGCTCTGAAAGGTGAGGTCACTTGGCTCCATGAAGGCAGCAAGTCTTTGAGATGACTTTTTAAAGGTGCCCAGAACTAACAATATGGTGCTCTGCTAACTCTACAAACGGTCGCCCAACTTCTGTGTTTTCTCCCAAAACAATTTCACTCTTCTCCTTCCGCATCTTCAGATTGTTACTTGACGGAGGAGTCGCTGGAACACCCCACAGATAATTGCGTTTTTACTTTTGTGGACGTCAAAAGTGTCCAGAGCTGCAGAGAACTATTTTGAGTCTATCTGAGCCAAACTGACGACCGTTGCTAGGAAGCAAAATTCTCAAGGGATTGAGAAAGTGCTCCAGAGAAGGGCAGTTGGGCGACTTATTTTATACATTAGAATCAAAGGAGGAGACCGAAGGGGCAGTTAGTTATGTGAAGTCCATTGGTGGTAGCTTATTAAGGGGGCGGGGAAAACAGAGCCAGGAAATCTCAGGGATCGGATTCGAAGTAAAACGAAGAGACATCCACTTCTTTTACATACTTCTTTTATCCTCTGGGTGCAGGACAGTTCACTGCCATCTCCAGCACGTGGAGGTGGTGCTTGGGCAACGTGATAGCAATGAGGGGCCCTCTCCTGTTCTGGTGGGAGACTGGGCCCTGAAGGATCCAGAAGAGGGGATTCCGAGACTAGGGCCAGCCTCCCTAAGGTGAGGGCTGACCCCTGCCAGGGAGGCTGCCGGGCTGCCCGCCGTGACTCACTGGAGGTCAGGAAGTTTTGCGTTCCGTCCATCCTCACTGGTTTCCTTCAGTCCCACCACGCAGGCCTCCCCCACGCTCATCAGGTTCAGCATGCGGCCCCCTTCTCGTCCACACTTTCTGTTCTCTTAAACTCTCTCCACCTTCTCTGGCCCCTGCCTAGCCAGTGAGGTGCTGCGGACTCAGTGGCAGCTGCAAGCGGCCATCCAGGAGGTTGGCAGCGGCCACTCCAAGCAGAGGCTCGGGTAGCCCTAGCGGACTGCTCCCCAGGGCTTTGTGGGTCACAGGCCTCTGCCTGCTGGGCGGCGACGGACCCTCTTGCTCTTGTCCCGAGGCAGAGCCTGTGAACACGGAGGTGAAGGGGCTCGGCAGGGGTTAGGGAAACGGAGTTCAAGGAAAAGGACTCAAAAACCGAGGACAGTCCGTTCATCTTGCAGCCAAGGAGGACGAAGGTCAGATGTGGTGTCCCCGCTCAGGTCTCTAACCCACAGAACACAGTCAGCCAAGCCAACGGGGACCTTTCTCGGTGTGTTTGGGGACAGTGGGTTCCCCAGGGCCGTCCTGTTACCCCAGAGCAGATCAGCCCCAGTCCACCTCTTAATGGGACATGACACATTCACACAGTGTAGCCGAGAGCCTCCACGCTGAGGGTATCCTTATCAAACAAAACTGGCTTTCGCTGTAACGGTTCACTAATTAATGTGAAGTACTGTTAACATACTGTCGGCTCCTGTTAGTGTGGCCGCGAGGAACAGAGCGGAGGGCACATCTGTGAAGGCGTGTCCCTGGCAGCTCCAAACTCCTGCCCAGTTTTCTCGTCTAAGTCACGGTTTACCCACTCAGGGCATTCTAAGAAATCTCACAAAAGGCTGTTGAAATTCGAGTTTCAACAATGTTTGCATTGCAAAGTAAGGGCAGTTTTGAAGACAAGAGCTATGCTTTGGGAAGGAAGCAGGTTTCCCTGAAAAGGGGACCCCCAGGACCCCTAAAACTGGAGGAAATCTGCTTTTCTAGGGGCAGAGAGATAGAAGATAAAGGCCCCCCAACCCCGCCCTGGGGCTGAGCACCCTCATGCAAACTCGTGAGTGGTTCCCCTCGCCTGACCTCTCTCTCATCCATGCTTGATCGGGCCCTGAGACCCAGCAGCCTTGTGTCCTCTGCTGACCCTGCTCTCGGCAGCTCAGCTAACTGGTCAAGTTGCAAAAACGTGGGGTACCTACTCTTTATCCTTCGGTTAGACATGTCTCTGCTGAAGGAGTTTAACCTCCAGGGGAGTCCTTTCTCCCAACTCTTAACATGAAATAGTTCTCAGATGGGGAAAGCAAGCAAGCAGGAAGGAACCAGAAATCATTTTGGCAACTGGGACAAAGTAACAGACTTTCACGGTCCCCAGGCCCCAGAGAGGCCTGCGCCAGAGAGCGCGGCACCTGCCCTTGGGGCCTCGGAGTGCGGGCTTCGCCCGCGCCTGTCCGGGCTGCGGCCAGCGCGGAGATCGCGGTGGAATACCAGGCATGCTTGCCGTAGGTCACTGCACCTCCGGGACTCCAAAATAAACAGCCCAGAACAAAGCTCACTTTAACTTCTGTGCCTCTGAACAGGCCACGTGACCCGGCAGCGGCCCCATTGTGCCTGGGGGGTGCGGCGGAAGTGGCGGCCCGGTTCTGCGGCTCCATCAGATTCAGCTGCGATCGGGGACCTGGCGGGGCGCCAGGCCCTGTGTGGCCCGACACCCACAGCCGCACTCCGTTCCCTGATTCCCAGGTCCCGTCCAGTCCTCGCTGGCCCCACAGCAGATGGGCTGCCCGGACTGCTCCGGCGGCAGATTTCCCCCCTCCACAATGAATACAATATGTTCCCAAAGCTCAACCAGATCCTGAGAACGCGGGAGCCGCCAGAGGATTGCTTCGGTGTTTTGGTTGTCCCGGTTCCCAGACTCGGGGGAGGGCGTGATTTGTGCTTCTCTGGCAATCCCATGGCCTATTAATTTTTCCGTGGGCTTTCCAGTGTAAACTTAGGGCAGGCCATGGAAAGGGAATGCAAAACAGATTTATATACGTGCTGTGTGTGCCATAGCATCCAGAGTTTTCTGGTAGAGCTTCAGCCAGAGCACTTGGCCGGAGACCGGCCATGTGCCCAGCTCTCCCGCTGGGAATCGGGGTCTCAGGCTGGCCATTCGCTTCACTGGGCCTCAGTTCCCTCGTTAGGCAAAAAATGGCCTCCAAGGAAAGGTATCCTCAGCCAGTTCTCACTTTTTATAAATAGCCCTTCTCAAAGGTGAAGGGGTGTTCAAATGTCCCTGAGCATGAAACATCTACTCTTTAATGTGGTGATGTTAGGTTCACAAGAGAAAAGAAAAGAAATGCAGACTCCGCCCTGGCTGGGTGGCTTGGCTGATTGGAGCGTTGACCCGTACACCAAAAGGTTGCGGGTTTGATTCCCAGTCAGGGCGCAGACCTAGTTTGTGGGTTCGATCCCTGGTCTGGGCATTAATGGAGGCAACCGATCAATGTTCCCCTCTCACAATGATGTCTCTCTGTCTCTCTCTCTGTTTCTCTCTCTCAAATCAATAAACATTCCTTGGGTGAGGATTAAATTTTAAAAACATTAAATGAAAAGAAGTACAGACTGTACTTGCCCGGAGAGAGCCTAGCCACTCAGGAAAGCATCCAAACGGAAGGCCTGCCACCAGGGTAACACCTGCAGCATTCCTGTTGCTGTTCATGGAAGAAGGCGCGTGGTCTCCGCTGTGCTTTGGGTTTCTGGCTTGGCCAGATTTCGGTGGCGTTCTACCCTGCCGTTTCCGAGGCAGCTCCGTGCCTGGACGTCGGGCAGGCGCGGCTGGAGGGAAGAGAGAGAGAAAGAGCCAGGCACTCCCGCCAAAGTGCTGACCGCGCTCGCTGAGTCAGCACATGCAGGGGAAATCGAGGCAATAAATAACCGGGCGTCTGGCCCTGCGGTCGGGGTGGGGCTCTGGGCGTGGCCCTGGAGCGGATGTGCAGGCCCCAGAGACTGTGGGGGGGAGGAGGAGGGATCACACAGATGTGTCAGTGCGTCTCATGGGGAGCACTGCGAAGCCCTGGGTTCCCACAGATCGCTGGGCCCCGCCTCCCTGCAGCTCCAGGAGGCCAGAGAGTTTGCATCTGTAACTTAAAACTTCCAGGCTGTGCCGAGCCTGCTCCCCCAAGGAAAAGTGGGAGATGCGGGGGAGGGGGGAGTTTAACTCAGATTGGGGGTCAGGGAGGCCCCCTGAGAGGAGTAAGCGGGGGACGGGAGGCAGAGGGAACAGACCCAGGCCATCCCCTGGTGTGAGGGTAGGGGTGAGGGGTGGCTGAGGGAGGGTTGATGGAACTGGGCAGGAGGACCAGAGGGGCTCAAACCTGAGGCCCCCAGGGATGGCAAGACCAGGGCAAGGGGGGTTGGAGCCCTCACTGGTGCAGAGAGCCCGGCTGCCCTCTCCCTGCAGGAGCGGCCGAGAGGCACAGAGGAGCCAGCCCCTGGACAGTCTCCTGCAGACCATGTGGTCCCTTTCACAGCCCCCAGAAAGCCACTGCCCTTTGCGTTTTAAAGGGAAAGAGGCAGAATGGATGGGCGGAAATCCAGGAGGACCCCCGGTGCTCTCTCAGGCCGAAGAGGGGGCCCCGCTGTGTTTAGGGTCGTGAACAAAGCAGCCTCCCCTGCCCAGGAATGGCAGGGGGCCCAAGTCTCAGTGTGCTGACCTGTGTCCCAGACTCCTGCCTCTCGGCCGCCGACTTCAGGGGGGCAGGGGTGCCCTTTGCAGAGCAGCATGGTTCTGCCCTGACACTCAGGCAGGGGCCACGCAGACCACCCCCACCCCCTTCACAGTGAGTCCTGGGCAGCCAGCTGAGTCTGCCGTCCGGGTAGACTCAATGCCCTCTGTCCCATTCTGCTGGAAACAGGCACCCAGAAAGGGCTTCTTCGGCTCCACTTGACAGAGGCGGCCCGAAGACCACAGCAGTTCCCACGGCCCAGGCGGGGGCACAGAGTGCTCTGCTGAGATGGGAAGTCTCCCTCGCCACCTGCTGGCTCAGGTGGCCTCAGCTGGAGCTCCCACCGTCACTCCTGTGCGGTGCCTATGCCCAGCGTGGGGTCCCGGACAGCATTTTAACCGGCAGCCTCTTAGCCTTGAGGCGGAGGGATTCATCTGACGCCCTGGGGACCGCCCACACTGGGGAACCGCCCACACTGGGGGACCTGGGGTCTCTTTCTCAGCCAGTGTTTTGCTGGTGGAGAGGGGAATCTGCATGCGCCCCGAGGCAGGTACCGGCTCCGCAGAGTACCCGGCGGTTTCGCAGCCTGCGACGTAACAGGCCCTGCGGAAACGTCCGTCTCCATCTCCATCTCGTGGGTCAGCTTCCCCCGCCCTTCCACGGACACGTTTTCAAACTCAGAATCACGCCCGTGCTTTCTGCCCTGGAGCGGGGTCTGCGGGCCTCTCCCTCCAGCCCCGCGGGGATCCTCGCTGATCCTCGCCCTGTCCTCTGGTCCTCGCAGGAAGCCTACGTGATGGCCAGCGTGGACCACCCCCACGTGTGCCGCCTGCTGGGCATCTGCCTGACCTCCACGGTGCAGCTCATCACCCAGCTCATGCCCTTCGGCTGCCTGCTGGACTACGTCCGCGAGCACAAGGACAACATCGGCTCCCAGCACCTGCTCAACTGGTGTGTGCAGATCGCCAAGGTACGTCCGGGGGCACCTGCCCGCGGGTGGCGGCGCACGGCTTGGACAGCCGGACCCCGCAGCCTCCGCGGGCTGCCCGGTCCCTTAGCTCCGGGGGGCGTGCGATCGTTAGCAAGAGCCACACTTTCTTTTGGATGAAATTGAATTGTCTTCTGCGTCCAATCAGGGCCTGTCCCACTGCGCATTGAAAATCTCGTGATCCAGCTGCTTTTGAACAGTTTTCTCTTCACTGGGTGCTCAGGATGGCTGGGTGTTAGGGCTCGTATTTGTCTGGGGTTCTTCGGTAATTTGGTAATTTGTAGGAGCAGAGACATCTTTTCCCCATGTGGGACTTGATAACAAGGCGAGCACACCAAGCTGAGGCTAGAAGGACTGAGAGCCTGGTGGCTTCATGGGCGGGGCAGGTGCTGGGTGCAAGGCCTGGTGTGTAGGGCAGAGGGGGACTGACAGATGCTTCTGCCATGTCACCTCCGGTGGAGTTGTCCCTGTGTGGGTCCGGACCGCCCCCTCCTTTCTTCTGAAGGACAGCAGCCATCCCTGAATCCAGGATGAGTTCATCTCAAGATCTTTAATTCAGTTTGTGAAACCTTATGTTCAAATAAGGTCGCCCTCTGAAGTTGCAGGTAGACGTGGAATTTTGGGGACACTATTCAGCCCGCAGCCGCGGCCGCCCAGGGGAGGAGGGGGCTAGTCCCAAGTGGGCTGGAGTGAGTTCAGAACTACTCTGAGGGTCTGGCCGTGTCCTGACTCCCCACCCCAAAAACTCCTCCCTAGCTCAGGTTCCTGACCCTCCCCAGCGGGAAAGCAAAGGCCACCGCTGCCCTCCCAGGCATTCTCGGGGACCTTGATTTATTTTCCTTGTAGCACAGAACGCTCGCCGGGAAGGTGTGTGTTTTCTTGTTTGCAGTGGCTTGTGCCCACCCACCCCCACTGGGAGGGGGGCTCTGTGTGAGTGGATCCCTGGCGGCACCCACCAGCTGGTTCACACTTTTCTCTAATTATCTCGTGTGGATCCACAGCTCCCCAAAAGTGACGTGTCACGTGATGGGTCGCAGTGCCCGAGGCAGAACTGCACTTACGGTTCCGGGAGGTGAGCTGGCTGCGTGCAGGTTTAAATCTTGGTTCCGGCGCTCAGCCGCCGGGGGGGCCCGGGCAGGCGGCTCCGTGTGTTTGCCCGAGTCCCTTGGCAGCAGTGGGATTCTGCCACCTGTCTGCCCAGGTACGGGGACGACACCTGCCAGCCTCCGTGAAGCGCCTGCCACACATCTGGTGCTCACCAATGTCCCCTGCCCCTGAGTCTTTCCCCAGATGGTGGGCAGAGTGGGTGGGTGTGATGACTAAAATCGGACCGGAAACATCAGTTTCTGGCTAAGTCTGCACCTGCTTCGAGCAGCGTCCCCTGAAAGTGGCAGTGCCCGCACCAGGGACGGACCAAGCTCGCCCCCCTTTGCCCCCGCACCAGGGTCCAGTCGAGTGGGGGTCGCGACAGGTCCCGAGCTGCGTGTTCTGGGCCCGAACATTTTCCAGGCTGGTTCTTTCTCTATAGGATGCCACTCGCAATGTCTGCCCCTTTGTTAAGCCCCCCATTCTGCCTCATGTGCTCAGTAGAGCATCGCTTTGCACCAACGTCCTCTCACAGGTGGCTCTTCGCCCTTGGGCTAACGACCCACTTACTTTCTGAGAGATGCCGATCTCCAGTAGCTGCAGTGAGGGGCGTCTGTCCCCAGCGGGGTAGGGGGGAGGAAAGTCATCATTTTCTCAGCTGCGAAGAGAGAAACTGGCCCTTGGGTTCAGGACTATTTATCTAAGTATTAAACAATTTTCTTTGTGAAAAATTTAAGTGAAACTGACTACCCAGAAACACTTAGTGGCTGGCCAGGCATGACACTCCTGGCCTGTTTGGAGCGGGATTTACTGACTTGTAAATGTCCTCTGTTGCTTCACCAGGGCGGGGGCCGTCTTGGGAAGTTGTCTGCATATTGCGGGGAAGCTGGTTGATTGTCCTGGCTACACCGCCAAGAGGACAAATAAAATCGTCTCAGCCGGGCAAAGGGGGGAAAAGATAGAGCTGGCCGAGGCAGGAAGTGGGGGCAGGATTCAGGGTGCAGAAGCAAGCCATGCCCCTTGCTGCTTAGGGTAGAAATGGCTTCTGTCTACCACCTTACAGCCTCGCTCTCAGGAGCTTGGAGAAGCGTCACCTACCCACCTGCCCATGGGAAAGGTCATAGGTTGCTAAACTCCTGGCTCACAAGGTCCTGAGTGTCTGTCACTTACTAGGAGTGCCTCAGGGACTTCAGAGAGCGTATCCAACTCCTTCCGGCTCTTCGAGCCAGCTGGTAAACCCCAAACCGTCTTAGGAGGCGCGGCCGAGTCGTACAACGTTCTAATCCAAACAGAGCCTCTCGTCACGGAAGTTCGGAAAACAGTTCTACGGTGTCACCCATGTCCCTGCAGACACCGCAGTCACTTATTGCAAAGTTCTGCAATAAATAAAGCTGCCTAGGCTGTTGCTCAGCTGGCATTGCCCACACCTTTTGGACCCCACCCGGATGACGATCTCACAGAGTTGGGCTTGCAGAGAAGCGATTGAAGGTTAAGACCATTGAGAGTGGACCCTGGTGAAGTGTGAAGAGAGACAGCCAAGCAGCGGAAAGGTCTCAGAAGGCAACTCTTGTCTGCCTGTCATTCTCCGACCACAGCCTTATCGGCACCCAACTCTGCTCAGTTCAGTCTGCAAGATGAAACTGAATGAGGATCAACTTCCCAAAAGACAGAGTTCAGAGGATTCCTTCTCCAAGTCCACTTTACTGTGGGGAAACTGAGGCATGGGGCATCTAAGGGTCTGGCCACGGCCCCAGGCTTTGACACCAGGCAGCCCTGCTCCACATCCTTCGTGCTCCCTTGACCTCTCCGCTCCAAGTAGAGCCTACAGGCCGGTGAGTCCAGCCGGCTTCCCGTCCCCACACAGTAGGATGTCAGTTGCACATGATCTCTGTCCACAGGAGGACATTCGGACACCGTCCTGCCTCCCCTGAGGACAGGGCTCAGCCATGGGGACGCTGTCCACATCGCCCATCCACTGTGTCGGTGCCCACCCAGACTTTTCCACGTGCTGATCTGTCTCACTCTGGACTCCTCCCAAGAGCCACAGGACACGGCAGCCCCCCGGGAACAGACTCTGTAGTGTCCGGCACAGCCACCCTGCCAGAAGAAACTTCCCTGCGGTGGGAGGCGTGTCCTGGGGCTGCTTTTGTGTGTTCAGGTTCTAGGTTGGCATGTCAGAGTCCCTTGAACCTCAGTCTTTCAAAATTCATCCTCGCCATCCTGCAGTAATTAGCAAAAATAAATACGCTGAGCTAAACTGCAGTCAGGATCTCGCATCAGGAAATGAGTTTCCCACAGGGCCCCGAGGAGGAGCTGCTGATACTGCTTCCTGCAGCGTCTCCGCTGAGCCCCTGGGAGTTCACGAGCATGTCACGCTCGGCTCTTATCTTTGGTGACTGGTTAAAGTATAACCGTGCCGGGCACCGAGGTGGCCTTTCAAAGTGCCTCCGGAGTGTGGGACAGAGACCGAAGAATATAGCCTTATCTAAGTTCAAAAGAGTCTAATCTCCGAGTCCCAGAATTATCTCCGATTCAAAGCTCTCTTGGCTGGTTAGCCGTGGCTCCAGAATCTGGAAACTGCCCTTCCCTCCCCTTTCCCAAGCCTGCTTCTGAGAAAACATCACAGTTCAGTCGACTTGCTCTGGTCCTTTAAGGGCCTGCGGGCGAGGAGTGGGCTGGGGTGGAGCTCAGCGCCGTTTATTAGGTTTGCACATGAGCTTGCTCAGCGGCTCGGGGCCAACGGGCTGGGCAGTGAGTCCTCGTTTCAGTTCGGTTTGGGTTTTTTGTCACAACCCAAGCAGCCTTTGGGCCAGCAGGCGAGTTTCCCTCGGAGACCCCAGCCAGAAACTCAGGACACGGTCCCGATGGTGGACTCGGGGACTCAGAGGACTCGGTCTGTGAAGCATCTCAGTCCCTGGACTTTCTGGGTCAGCTCTCAGGGCAGCCATGTGGCTGCCAGGATTTCCAGAACCTTCCAGAACAGGCTTGAAATGCCTGGCACATCCGGAGTGCTCCAGACTGTCAGCTGCTATTATCATTTATTTGCTCGTTCATTCTTCAGCAAACTTTTGTAAAAACATGCCCAGCGTTTTACCAGATTCTCTGCGGGGCCTTCACAGAGGCAGAAGGACGTGAGTGAGGATATGAAGTGCAGCTGGAAACACCCTCTGAAGCCCTCCTTGTGTATTCAGCGCGCTCACGAGAACACCGGGAGCTTTAAATAAAGGGAGAGGGTGGCAGGTCCCCGCAGGCAGGGACCTGGTGGGATTGTCACTACACGTATGCACAGCACCTGCACGGGAGCTCCCACGGAGCTGTCTGCCAGAAACGTGTGCGGAGGCAGTGAGTGAGCAACGGGGTGGAAGGCGAGAGAGTGAGCAAGGGGGCAGAGAAAGGAGGGGAGGGAGGAAGAGGAGGAGGAGGAAGGAGAGAGAGGAGAGAACATTGAGGGAGTACGGACTTGGCGCCCAACCAGGCAAGGCACCAAGCATAACTAACCCTTTTTGAACGGGTGAGTCCATCCTATTTAAAAACGGAGAAATTCCCCTTTCGTAAGAGACGGGGGGACCCAGCACACATCACCGTTGGGCCCCAGGGCTCAATGGGGAGACTGAGCCCATGGAAGGAGCCCGGGGAAGGGGGTCCCCGGGGAGGGGACAAGGAGCAGCAGGTCAGCCCTCTCTCTGTCCAGAAGCATTTTCTCAGGCTCCGCCCCCGAGCTCTCCCTCCCCGAGCACCATCCCTGAACAATCACCCCCAGTGTGGACATGCCGGTCGGGTCCGGAGAAGACCTGCACTGGCCGCCCCCTAAGGGGACCTGAGCGCCGTCCGTCTTCCTTCCTGGCACCTGAGAACTCTTAGGAAAGGAAGCATTTCAGTCCAACAGCATCTTAAACGCTCATTCGGGACCTTTCTGGATAATACCAGGGAGAGGGGAGATGGGGGAATCCATCGTTTTTTTCTGAAGAAAAGAAAAACATGGAAGGCCTCAGAAAGAGCCCTCAATGACCGATTTAAGTGTGCTAGCATGGCTAGTTTTGCTGCAGAAAGAACGTTTTTTCAATTTCACTCTGCTGTGATAAGCTAACTAATAATTTTCACCTCATACCTATGTGAAAGAAAGCAAATTCGCCAGGAAATTGGGGTGGGGGATTTCGTCCCCACTGTTGCCCCAAAACGGAGGGGACAAGCCCCCGCCACAGCCGCAGACAAATGAGCGGGTAACAAGGGGCTGGTTAAACCCACGGGCATCCTTCTCATGCACTTCGGGCGGCATTCCTGTGGCGCCTACTCTGTGCTGCAGAGTTCTTCAGTATCAGCCCTAAAGGAAGGGGGAAATGTCCCCTGTGCTGGCTGCAGGGGGAGGGGTGCCTGGGTGGGTGGGTGGGAGAGGTCTGCAGGGCCGGACCCCTCCCCCACGGCTTGTCCCTCCTGCCACCTGGCCCTGCACAGAGGGGAGGGCCGCCAGCCATGTCGACAGCCTGGAGCTCAGTAGGACAAGTAGGCGTCGAGCAAGCAGGAGAGGAGGCCAGGAGGGCCCACCTGCCAGCTGGAGGACGCGTGCGAGCAAGGGCCAGATGTCTGGGTGACAGCCCGGGAGTCCGCTGTGTGCCGGGCCCTGCACTGGGACTTCTCGGCTGGATTTCTCAGTTTCTCCCACGGCAGGGATTCCGACTGCCGGAGAGGGCGCAGGGCATGGCACCTGGTAGAAGCCAGGTCCGTAGCCATGTGGCTCCCATTTAAAATGAGACAGAATAAAACTGGACAGACCTTCTGCACTGGCAGGGAGACTGGGAGGGGCAGCTGAGCCGGGAGCAAGCCTGCAGGACACCACTGGGAAGCCTCTGTCCGCCCGCCGCAGGGCCAGGAGGCCAGCCAGGTGGCGGCCCAGTGGGCAGCTCCCGCTCCCTGACTGTCCTCTCCTGCTCGGTCCCTCTGGGGCTGAAACTCGGGTATCACCAGGCCAGGGGAGGGTCAGTGAGTCGGCAGCTCGTGATGCTCACCGCACGGCCCTGTGTTCCAGGGCATGAACTACCTGGAGGACCGGCGCCTGGTGCACCGGGACTTGGCGGCCAGGAACGTCCTGGTGAAGACGCCGCAGCACGTCAAGATCACCGACTTCGGGCTGGCCAAACTGCTGGGCGCGGAGGAGAAAGAGTACCACGCAGAGGGGGGCAAGGTAAGGGCCCGACTAGGACCCGGCAGCATGTTCCCACCCGCTGACTGACTGGCTGACATGGGGGACATCCTCAGGACGTCCTGGGCGACGTGACAGCCACTGCCACCGACACCTGGGTCTAGCTGGGGTCTGCTGTACCTGCAAGCCAAGCAGCTTGGGATGAGGATTTGCTGGGCGAGAGAGTAAGGATGATTCTGACGCATCCAGGGAATCAAAAGCAGTTGCGGGCTCAGCTCTGTGGCTGGTTAGCCGAGGTGAGGTTTCAGCCGTCCCCTGTGGGAGAAGTCCCCTTCAGGGAGACCTCTGGGAGACGCACCGCTGGTTGGTGGCCGCTGCCACCGAGAACATGTCAGAAATTCGGAGAGCTCTGAGGTGTTCCCAGACACCCCGAGGGCGGCTGTGACATGCACCAGGTACCGGTGTGGTGGAGCGTGCTCCCTCCTCTCACACAGGTTTCGGGGCTCCCCAGGGGTCCCTCCCCAAGTGGGGAGACACACAGCTCTCCTGTCAGGCCTCCCGGGATGCTCTAGATCAGCCATACCCCTCTTTAGTTTCACTCTGGCCTGCATGGCCCCAGCAAGCACCCCCACACACAGGGTGGATTGGACCATAGGGCAGGACCAGGTCCCCAGCTGCCAACACGTGCCCCAGCTCTGCAGGACACACCCCGACCAGAGGCCCTCAGCCGCCAGCTCGGGGCCCTGGCACGACAGCACGACCGCCTCTCCTGCCGGGACAGCACTTGGCCGGGGGACGTGTGTCACTCATCATTTGTCCCAGCGTGTCTGAACGTTTCCCAGCAGAGGGAAGCTAATAGTTGTCTCTTCTCATTGTCTCTCTGAAACCCAAGGTGCCCATCAAGTGGATGGCCTTGGAGTCTATTTTACACCGGATCTATACCCACCAGAGTGACGTCTGGAGCTACGGTGAGTCCAGGTCCCGAGGCGGGTGGCCCTGTCCTGGGGCCGCGCTGGCTCGTACTGTCTGCTGAGTTACGGTTTACACTCTGCCTTCCCAGCGTTTTCTTCCGAGACAATGACTAACAGCCACCGAACAGCTGCTGTGTGTCTTTTGTGCTAAGAAAACATGACACAGGAAATTGAGTCTAACTATCACACTGGACACCGCCGGATGTCAGGGAACTTGTCAGGGGGCGGGGGCAATGGGGGGAGAGAGACAACTTGGACTTGGGAAATGCCTGCATCTGGGAAATCAAACCAAACCCCACCTCTTGCCGTGAATCTGAAGGGAACAGGAGGGAGGCAGCAAAGGAGGCTCCACGGGGAAAGGGCTCCAGTGGGGACATGAGGTTCAGTGCTGACACTCGGGGACCAGCGCTTTGTGGAGGGAAGGATTCCGAGCTGTGCGTCTTAGAGAGAAAGGCTCGACCGAAGGGCCCCCAGGAGGATGCTCTGGAAGACAGCAGAAATAGGAGGTCCTTATGCTCCCAGACTTCGTTAATTCCCCCTGCAAATCCCACCCCCTGAAAACGCCACCCTCTCTGAACACCACCCCCTGCGAATCTCACTGTCCCTGCACAGGCCTGAGCGCTGTCCTCCAGCATTTGCCCCTTCGCCAGTGCCCCTCGCCTTCTTGCCCTCTTGCCCCTGTCCGGGGGTTTCCTGAGCCTTGCCTTTGAAGGAAGTGTCACTGAAGCGTTCGACCAACCACTGTGCTGGGCACGTTCAGCGTTGTGACCACACCATGGCCTCCCAAGTCACCCAGCCATCTGCTGAAAGTGTTATGTTGGCTTGTAACCTGTCGGTCTGTCCCCAGCTACGGAAGCAATGGGGGTGAACGGGGGGAGTCACCCCACCTCCGTAGAAGTGTGTATTTGGGGAGAACAATATTGAAAGGAATTTCCAAGGGGAATCTAGTCATCATCACAAAACCAAAATCATTCAGGGCAGCGTCCACTGAGTATGTTTTTTCACAGCATTGTCAACTTCCTAATATCTCCAGATGCACTTTTTTAATGTCATGGGTCTTTGCCTCTTCGATGAGAAGGCCAGCGTTACAAAGGCAGGGAGGTCTGTGTGAGAGAATAAGTGAATTTTCACAGGGACGGGTGAGCTGAGTGGCTTGGGATCAGCGAACAAGATAAGGAAATTAGGCTCTTCTGACGCCTTGTTATTTTCAGTCACTGTCCAGATAAGTCTACCCCTGCAAGACAGGTGGAAAGAAGGGCGTTTCTCCCAGTCCTGGACCCTGCCCTGGGTCCTCCTCTTCGACACCCCACCAGCCCGAGCCACCCGCCCCCCTCAGTCAGACTATAGCAGGGGCCCTGGGGGTCTCCCCACTTCCCGCTTTGCCCGCTCTCCTCTAGTCCCAAGCAGGCAGAACATGTTTCTAACCGTATCAGGCTTGTTCTTCACCTGACATCTTTCTCTGGTTTCCCAGTATGTTCCCAATAAAATCTGAGCCCCTAGCCAGGATCAATGAACTGGCGGGTGATGCTCCGGTGCTTCCCGCCTTTCCAGCCCTGCAACCCTGGTTGTGTTCCGCTCCCCACCCTGCACCCCGCCCCTGCCCACCCACAGCTCACACTAGGTCCACATTTGCCCGGTAACCAAACACTCTTCAGCTCAGCGACTTCATGCCTCAGAGCGATTACAGCCGGGGTCAGAAATTCAGCGTCACGGCAGTGAGTGTGCAGTTTTCGTTTTGCTGGGGATCGCATCGTCAGTGATCAAAGCCTGCCACACGCTGGAATTGTTAGATCGTGAGCCTGAAGTTTTCGTGTAAAGAACATATCCCGTCACTTCACTCTCTAGTGTCCGGTCCAGGCAGAGTATTTTAATAAATTGGGGACCTGGGTGCCCCACTGAGGAGATGGAAGACAGAGCATTCGTACCACCTCCGGTCCCACTCACAGCCACAGCCCGGGGCATGCACTCCCCTTCGCCATTTGTCCCAGTGCTGGAAAGCGTGCCTTCCCACAGGGATTCCACGTGCACATGGAGACACGGCGCTCAAACCACGTAGATGAGAATTCGTGGATCTCCTCGATCCGGGCAGGAGATCGCCTTTTTCGCACCAAGTCCATACCGACTAGGTAGCAGCAAAGGACCAGAGAACCTCTTTCCTAGCCCCTGGCCCATTGCTTTTCTCCGTGTCCCAGCCCTGCATTCTGTGTGTCAGTTCCCGTCACCCGTTTGGGAATGGCCTCTGGAAATCCAAGCAGACTGGTGACAATCTGTATCTGAAAACCAGCTCTGAAGGAAAGGGGTCACTGGTCCCACTGGAGATCAGGCCTAGCCTGTGTCTGATGCCTCCGTGTGGAGACTGGGGGCCCCGGCTCAGTCCCACTGGGGGCATCTCTCGTGGCACCACAGGGCACGTTGGTATCCAGGTGCGGTCAGGCCCCCTAGGGTGTTGGTTTGTTTCTAGAGCACGGAATTCCAGACACAGAGGCGCAGAGGTGGAGAGACCGTGGGACTGGGGCACGGTCTAAAAACAACACCCACTCTAAAATCAATGCTGCTTTGATCTGTTTTTTAACATGATGTTTGATTGTGAAACAAAAAAAAAAAGTATAGGGTTTTGTGTTTACCAAAAGGACATAGGGGAATTTTTGTTTCTAACTTTTCTCTTGTCTGAACACCCAGTTTCTACCCTTGTCTGTCATGCCCGCATTTCCTCTTCCCAGTCGCTCAGGGCAGGTGTCTGGGGGTCTCCCCCACTCCGTGAACAACATTCATGCCAATCCCGTGGCTGTGTTGCCCTCGTGGTTGAGACCAGGGTTTGCCGTTCATCGGCCCCTGGCTGTGTGCCCGGGGTTGACTGAACGTTTCCGTGGCGTTACTACCTGTTTGACCCTCACAACCACGTGAGGAGATGCTCACTCTCATGGTCCCACTTTACAGAGAGGTAAACTGAGGCTCCCCAAGACCACAGGAACCTAGGTGTTTTAAACCTCAGGAGTGGCATCCACCGTGATGACTAAGGACAAGGGGTCGTGATTACTGACTCACATTGTGGCCGCGACTTCATCCCCCCAGGGGTCACCGTCTGGGAGCTGATGACCTTTGGGTCCAAGCCTTACGACGGGATCCCGGCGAGTGAGATCTCAACCGTCCTGGAGAAAGGAGAGCGCCTCCCGCAGCCGCCCATCTGCACCATCGACGTCTACATGATCATGGTCAAGTGTGAGTGACCGCTGTGGCCGTCCCCCTCGCGTAACTGGGCCTCGGCCAGACTCTCTGTGCCTGGACAGGCATTGCCGCCCGTAGCCAACAATGGAGACCTTAGATTCTAACTCCGCAAAATGCTGTCACATTCTTTTTTTTAAAGATTGTATTTATTTATTCTCAGAGAGAGGAGAAGGGAGGGAAAAAAGACGGAAAGAAACATCAATGTGTGGTTGCCTCTCATGCACCCCCACTGAGGACCTGGCCTGCAACTCAGGCATGTGCCCTGACTGGGAATCGAACCTGCGACCCTTTGGTTTGCAGGCTGGCAGTCCGTCCACTGAGCCACACCAGCCAGGGCTGCTGTCACATTCTTTATGGCGGGCAGTCAAGTCCAGAGACAGCTGTCACTGTGCCCCTCAAACATTCCTCAGGAAGCCGGAGCCTGACTCACTGGGCGCTGTGACCCGGCATTTGCCCGTGGTTGGCAGCAAATACACAGAGTGGAAGTCCTCCGTGAGCCCGGACACCGAGATACTCGAGTGTGAGTCGCTCCGGGGAAAGCCAGCCCACATTTTGTTACCAGAGAGACTGAATGTTGTTAAATGCCTAATAACGAGGAACCACATGAGGCTAATAGAATCAACATTTCTGCTGTGATGTGGATCTTTCGCAGGGCGGGTTTCCGTGAGGTCTGACTCCAGTGTAGCAAGTAAACATCTTAATCCAGGTCAGAGTGTGTGGCTTAGTTGACGCTGGGACTGCCCCAGAAGTCCCCTGTCCAGGGGGCCCTGGAGGTGACAGGGCATGTGTGCTGAGTGTTTACACAAGAAGGGACCACAGGGTGCGCCCAGGGAGCAAAGTCAGTGTAAATGTTAATGCCTCTGCGAACTTTGAACGGCAGGTCTCCCGTTTTAACCTCCTTGCTCCGGGCTGAGGAAGCTGGGATTCTGACGGGGTTGTGACTTGTGTGAGGTCACCTCCCCGTTGGGCCTAAAATAGCCTGACATCCCACTGAGAGGAAATAAAGATGAACCCCCCTCCCCCAGAGACAGGAGGATTTCCAGCTCACAGCCGCTCCTCCAGCTTGTTAGTGCAGGCTGGGTGGCAGTGTGCCGGGACGCCCCGCACAGCTAACAACAGTGTCCCCCTAGGGAGGGCCCTGAAGGCCTGCCGCTCCCCGCCCTGTCACATGTGACTCCTGGGTACGTGCTCCTGGGACGGCACCAGGGAGGGGAAATCCCAAGTCCCGAGGTTCTTAGAGAAAGTCCCTAAATTTCCCTAAACGGAATCCGGTTTCAAACGTGCAAGCTTGCTGAGTGACCGTAGATGAGGCTGGCTGTCGCCGGACGGCTTGAAGCCACATCCCGGACCGTCAGAGCAGGTCACAAGAAGCAACGAGCATGACAAGGCCACCGGGTCACCGGCGGGCACCAGAGGGGATGGCACCGGAGTGCCAGCTCTCAGCAGAGCGGGCGCAGAGAAAGCAGGGGCGTGAGCGCCCCTCGGGTCCACATCCGTCCTGGCCCGAGGGGCTTCAGACAGGCCGGTGCTCCTCGGCCCGGGCTGGAGGGTCCTTTGCCCAGCGAGGGTGTCCTGGGCACACGTTCGTCTAAGCGGGTCTCACCGCAAACGCTCGCTCTCAGCGTGCCATCGTCACACACTCTCAGGCTTCTCACGAGCCGCTTTCCCTCGCCCCCTCTCCAGGCTGGATGATAGACGCAGACAGCCGCCCCAAGTTCCGGGAGCTGATCCACGAGTTCTCCAAGATGGCCCGGGACCCCCAGCGCTACCTTGTCATCCAGGTACCCGACCTCCGCCTGCTCGGGCGTCGGGAAAAGTCCCTGTTGTGAGGGCCGCGTGGCGCCATGCCCCAGCGAGTCAGAGGAACCAAACCAAGGTCACGGGCACTGTTTAAGACGCAGTGAGATATCCGTGCAAAACCCATGGCTCAGCACCTCAGGGGCTGTTCCGTGGGCCCACCCCGAACATCAGGATAAATCCCGATGTCACAGCCACTGAGAGCCTAAGCCACACTCAGTGCAGGCTGTCGCCTCCTGCCCTTCTTTTCCCTCCTGAGCTGTTCGAGCTTCACCCGGGGGTGCTTTTGCACATCGAGGAATTTTTAATGTTTAGTTAATTCCAGGTCAGGGGAGGGAGGAAGCGACCATGCGTGAGAGAGCGGGGCAATGGTATGGTTACTAACGAGGCAAACATGCAGGCGCCTGCCCACAGAGACCCCCGTCCCCCGCCGCCCCCCACCTGGGCCTCACTGAGGGTCTCAAACCTCTGCCCCAGGGGGACGAGAGGATGCACCTGCCCAGCCCTACCGACTCCAACTTCTACCGCGCCCTGATGGACGAAGAGGACATGGAGGACGTGGTGGACGCGGACGAGTACCTCATCCCCCAGCAGGCCTTCTTCCACAGCCCCTCCACCTCCCGGACGCCCCTGATGAGCTCCCTGGTAAGAAGCTTCACTCTTTCTCACACTTGGGCTCCTGGTTTAAATGCCTGGAGTTTCCGAGAAAATGATCCCCGTCTGGTGGAACCCACCCAGACACCGAGAAGTGCATTTTCACCAAATGGCAAAGCCAGACTCCGAACGAACCCATTTAGTGCGTCAGCTTTTCCACCGCATCATGACGGCTGAATCGGAACCTTCTGAGGTTTCCTAAGGGATAGGATTCAATCAGAACTAAGCCTGGTTTTTCTAAAGCTAATGGGTCCAGACGAAATGAAGCACCTTTACCTGCCTCCACTTCGTGAGATGCTCCTCGCACATTCAGCGAGGCGGGTGAGACACGCAAGCGTCCTATAAACACCTTCACTTCCTTTGCAGAGTGCCACCAGCAACAACTCCACCGTGGCTTGCGTCGACAGGAACGGGGTATGTATGGAAGCCAGGAAACCGGAACTCAGTGACAGCACTGAGGCATGGCTCTGTCACACACAGAACAACGCCCAGATCGCCCTGGCCGGTGTGGCGCAGTTGGTTGGAGCATCATCCCGTGGCCGAGGGGTTATGGGTTCAGTTCCCAGTCAGGGCACTTACCTAGGTTGTGAGTTCAATCTGCAATCTGGAGCGTATGGGAGGCGATTGATCAGTGTTTCTCTCTTGCATCAATGTTTCTCTCTCTCCCTTCCTCTCTTTCTAAAAGCAGTGAAAAAAAAAATGTCCTTGGGTAAGGATAAAAAAAGAGAAAGGGAAATGCCCAGACTCGCCCAGAGAACCCTGGTCTTCCCCGCATGGCTCCTTGGCCGCCGCCCCGCGGCCCACAGTGAGGCCTTGCTTCACTGCAGGGCAGCTCAGAAAGTGGCCCACGGGCCAGCGGCCCCGGCCTCACCTGGCCGTCGGTGACACACGCAAGCTGCGGGGCTCCTGCCCCAGACCACGAAGCATGATGCCCTCCAGGTGATGCCAGTGCTCGAAGGTGGGGAGCCTCCATCGAGACGCTCCCCGACCAGTGCGGACGCTACGGGCCACATGTGGTCACTTCCCCCTACATATCCATTAATTACAATTAAATGGAACTTAACGTCCAGTTCCTCACATGAGTGGCCCTGGCTGCCGTATTGACGAGCACAGACTAGAGGCCCTTGCATGCAGGCCGCTGGGCGTCGCTGATGGGGGCCTCACCCCTCGCCCATGGTCAGTGTTACAAACGCGCAGCCTCATGCCCTGTCCCCAACCTGCTGAGTCAGAGTCTGCACTGAGACGGGGCACACGCCGCCGTCTGAGGGGCCCTGACTAACGTGACCTTGCCTCCCGCCCCCCAGCAGAGCTGCCCCCTGAAGGAAGACAGCTTCTTGCAGCGGTACAGCTCCGACCCCACTGGTGCCTTGACTGAGGACATCAACGGCACCTTCCTCCCAGTGCCAGGTCAGTGGCTTGCCCTGGAGTCGGTCGCGCTCGGCAACCTCCAGCCCCAGTGTCCTGGCTGGTGGCTTCGTCCGGGCTGACCGTGAGGTGGAGACGGTGGCACATTTTCAGACACAGAACAGGGAGGGAGAGAGAGACGAACAGCGCACGACCGAGCCGACAGAGCCCAGCACGAGGGGCCCGGGCCGTGAACACATGGCGTGTCCAGGGGTTCGGTTGGAGCTTCGGTTATAGAATGAACCTGCTGATTCTCTAGACTTTGAAGCAAACCACCCAGATGTCCGTGTGTGAGAGGGTGTGTGAGTATGTGAGTGTGTGAGCATTGTTGTGTGTGGCTGTGTGTGCACAGGTGTGAGTGTGTGCCGGTGTGCATATGTGCGTGGGGTAGATTTGGTCTCCGTTTTCTCGCCTCCATCCATTCTTGCCTGTGAACCATGGGTTTTTCTGCTCTACGCTTTTTCCCAAACACACCCCCCCCCCGTCTGCACACACCCACCCCCCAAGGCAGGCGTCCTCTCCGAACTTGGCGTGGGCGAAAGATCAGTGTGCCTGCTGCTTTGAGACGTACAGACTCAAAGGACAGGACTTGCTTTGCAGGGATAGCAGCCCGGTGGTCTCCCCAGCCTCCCCCAACCCCTGTCACTGGCCGTGACATTGAGGAACGTTCGCAGGCTTCAGAGCAAACCGTGGTGGTCTGCCTGCAGGATGCTTTGCTGACGCTCTCTGCTGTCTTCTCCGTTTCAGAATACATAAACCAGCTGGTTCCCAAAAGGCCGGCGGGCTCCGTGCAGAACCCCGTCTACCACAATCAGCCCCTAAACCTGGCTCCGGGCCGAGACCCCCACTACCAGAACCCCCACAGCACCGCCGTGGGCAACCCCGAGTATCTCAACACCATCCCTCCTCCCGCCGTCAGCGGTGTCTCCGACGGCCCCGCCCTCTGGGTGCAGAAAGGCAGCCACCAAATTAGCCTGGACAACCCCGACTACCAGCAGGACTTCTTCCCCAAGGAAGCCAAGTCCAATGGCATCTTTAAGGGGCCGACAGCTGAAAATGCAGACTACCTGAGGGCAGGCGCCCCGAGCAGTGAATTTATTGGGGCATGACCGTGGAGGGAGCGACAACGGTAACAACCCCAGACTCCTCAGCCCCCAGGACCAGCGGCGCTGCCCCGTGCATCCCCACGCCGCGCCCACAGGAGTCCTGGACCTCCCGACTGGTTCAGCCGTATCTGCTCTGATCAACTCACCTTTCAACCAGGAAGTGCCCCTACTCCGATGCACATTGGGAAGCTGCAGGGACACCCCTTTGTCCTCAAACTGGGAGGCTCTGGTGCAGAGCACCCAGGAGAGAATGCTACCCATCGGACCGAAGTTCACTTTACAATGAGGTATATTTGAGGAAAAAGAAAACTACATATATACGGAGTGTTATTGCTTGGGGACCTTTGGGGGTTTGGTAGTCATTGTCGGTTCTGAACGGGCGTTTCCGATGAGGAGGAAGCTTGTCCGTCTCTCTCACTTGCTGCCCAGAGTGCACGGAGCCCCAGGGGGACCGAGAAGCAAGGGCCAGTCTTCGAGCTGACACTCGATCGACGCGCTGGCTCCGCTTCCAGACTCTTCCACTGCCGGGCAGCTCAGACAGGAAGGCCTCCGTGACCCGAGCAGGCCTGACGGTCACGGCGTCCGGTCACAGCAGGTGCAGAGGATAAGCCACTCGGACCCCTTTCTGGGCCAGGAGGGACCAGAAGGGTTAGAAGTCCTCGTCAGACTGACTTTTATACAAACGCCTCCACGGTACTTACTCTCTACTGGTTGGCCAGTGTTTCCTAACTGTCAGCGTCAAGATTTCCTTGTTTATTTTTGCATTCCACTATTTTTTAAACCCAGTCTGGTTTCCCCACCCACAAGTCAGGACAGTACGGCAAAGGATAAAGGATAAAAGATAGAAGGACAGCCCGGGCAGCTGCCGAAGAATGGCAGCCTTTAACCAAGATGCACAAGTTCGGACAAGAGCCCTTGCCCCCAGAGTTGAGTCTCAGGAAATCCATCAAGTCCTTGGAGGGCCAGGGGGTGAGCGCATAATTCACAGACTGCAGAAATGAAGCTGTGCTTAAAACTCATTTAACCTTCCCTCCCCCCCAAAATTAGTTTAGGCTACTCATAGAAGATAATTTTCTTTTTATTTCACTTCAAAATTATTTTTTGCTCAAAGGGTACTTTATTCTTCCTTGGTAAGCTGTCCCCAAAGCTCCCCCCTCTCCCACCCATAGTCCCGCATCAATAAAAGGATCAGGCAACTACTTATGGCCACGCTGGGCACATTTTACAGGTGCCAGGCAGTAAAGATGATGTTATGTAGAGGGTGGAATTCAAGTGGCCAACAAGACATTTGAGTTTGAAATTGAAGATACTGCCTTTGCAACATCTACAGGTGTATTAGAAGAAAAAATATTTTTTCTTCTTAAAAAAGATATGTCTGTCATTGGAGGAGGACCCGGGTCGGTGGGACGCTAACGTTTGTTCCAATCTGCATGTCCCTGCAACCTGACCTGGCAATGGTGGCATTCTGCACCCACTTCACCGACCCCCTCCCGCCCTTTCACCCAGGAAGAAACACTGCCGAGAACTTTCCCCGCCCGTGGGTGTGTTCCACCACCTCGTATCTCGTCTCAGTGGAAATACACACTCTACTCAAGTCCCTTCCATCACGTTCTCACCTAGTCTTGAGCACCTACCCCAGCCAGCCCAGCAAAGGTACTGAAGGCACAAAAATAATTAAAACATCATCCCTGATCCCAAGGCACTGACCATAGAGCAAAGCAAACAGACTCACAAATACTGAACGTAGAGCAACGTGACAAGTGCTAGACGAGTCGCGTCAGCCGAGCCCTGGGACAGAAGGGGGCGGGCGGGCAGGCTGCTCCTGGGGAGGCCCGGGGTTCGTCAAGGACTCCGAGTGGGGGCGAAAAGGGAGCCGAGGTCTGAGGCCGGAGGAGGTGGGGAGTGCGCTCCCGGTGGCGGCAGTGGGAACTGCAGCCAGCACCCCGCTGGCGACCCGCTGAGTCAGGTCCCCAGGCGGCCCCTTTACACCTGGGGTTTCCATGGGCTTGGGTCCCCAGGTCCCCCGTGGGGATGTGGTGTCCCCACCAGCGATTTTAAAATGACTAGTGAGATGATTAGACAACATTTCTAAGAATCTGCAATTTGAGGCCATTATCATTAAATCGCTTATTCTTAGTTCACTACAGAATGTCAGTATTTTAGTCAGATGTGTATTCGGCTCTGGGAAACAATGATCCACATTCCACTGTCTCTTTTATTTGCCGAAAAACAGGTGATCGGCAAGGGAGGGGGCCTGTCCCCAGTCGTATTGTAGCAGTTAAATCCTAGTATTTTTGTAATTTGAAATAGTTTACTATAACATAATAAAACAGCAAAAACTATTCAAGCTGTTGCTTCTCCTTTGGATTTCAGTTTTCCTGCATGAAATCTAGTTGCCAAATTCTCTTAAGGTTGCATTTCTCACCCCATCTCTTCAGGAAGGTACAGGGGGCTTGTTGATGCTTCCGAGCCTGAGAAAGTGGAGCTCCCGTGGTGGGGGGGTCCCTGTGGCTGGCCTGGAGAGGGGGTCCAAGGAGGCAGTGTTTGCAGATGATGGTCCTGGTGTGATGGGCCAGATTCCAGAGCTCACCCTCTGTTCTGCACCCATGCTGACAGCCGGCCCACTGATTCCCCCTCGGTCAGTCCCTGCAGCCTCACCCACAGCCCAGCCTCAGCTCCGGCCTCGGGACATGGAGTCAGGGACCGGAAGAGCTGGACGCTAACAGCACACGTGACGGGCCGCTGTCCTCATGGACACGCCCTCTCAGATCATCCCTAAGGTGGCCCTATGACCGAGCTCCATGAAAACCTCTTCTGTCACCTGGTGAGGTAAAACGGAGATGAATCTTCACGGCTTAAGTACCTGCTGAAAGTTCTTCATTAGGGGTGTCATGCCCACCCCTTGCTCTGCAGGAGGAAGGGAACCCCGGATTGCACAGCAAGCCCACGGGCACCCAGTCCTCCAGCGTGGCTGCCCTGGGACTCCCTGAGGTCCTCTCCTCGAAGTTCGAGCGAGGTATCTCAGGGGCATCCTGGGCCCAGGGACTCTCCCAAGCTCCCCCAGGCTATTCTGGGGACCCCTGGGGTGAAGGAAAGCTCTGCTGCGGGACTCAGCCCTCAGCTGATGGGCAGCCACTCAGGACTCACTGGCCATGGGGCTCAGGCTGCACAAGCATCACACAAGTCTTACAGGTCACAGTGACCCAAGGTCCCCACCTCACTGCCCACTAGAGTCACCCAGTGAGTTTGAAGGGAAGAGGGCCAAGGTCCCCTCAGACAGATTTAACCAAAATCTCAGGGGCTCCCTATGGGAGTCGAATGGCAGGCAGAGTTAAAACTCCCACCTCCGAGGTTACCCTCGGCCGGCCATACAAGGCCGGGTGTCTGCCCCATGCCCCCAAGTCAGGGCAGAATAAAACAACCCACATGCAGTAAAGACCCCCAGAGGCAACGGGTGGGACAATTTGCAGTCTCTAATGTGCCAACAGCCTCTACTTCCTTGTCACCAGCAGCTCACTTATCCTGAAAGTGCCAGGTACCCAGGTCTGAGCCTTGCTCAGCCCATGTACATTTCCAAGAAGGGAGTTAGGCACGCAGTCCCCTCCACCAGCGAATGAGCTGCTCGCTCGGAGGGACAGCTGAAGGAAGCGGCCTTAATGTCCACTCGGCACTCTTTCTTTGCAGAAGCACGCGGTCACAGAGTGGTCATTTCTCCCCTGGGGCTGTCACTGACCAGAAGCCTGCCTCCATCCCAGAGCCGCACGAGGGGCGTGCACCTTTGTGCTGGTCAGGCAGGGTGTTTTCTGTAAATCCGTTTCTGTAACTATAAAATCTATTTTATAGGGAGGAATATTGTCCTTCTCTGTAGCACTAAACGTTGTAAGGTTTCTTTTAGAAGTCCTTTTTTCCTGCAAAAGGAAATAGTTTAGTTTAGAGAGGCTGCAAGAGAATCAACATTTGAAACCGAAATCTTTGTTTTCAGAGGGGTTTCACTGAAGCAGGAGCAAGTCTCCTCTCGCTCGCTCTCTCACAGTGTCATTGCAGGCCTAAGCTTAGGCCGTTATCCTGATGAAAATGAGAACCATATTTTTCTATTTCTAAAAGTGGGGAGGTGGAAAAGCACATTTAGCTTAGTCTGGGTGTGAAGTGGGTTCTGTTGAGTCTGTTTGGGGCTGTTATTGGAAGAGAATTCATGTCTGTGAAGACTAAGAGACAGATCCAACCATGTACCACCCTCCACCCCTCTGCTAATATGACCCTGGAGGTGTAAAAAAGGCAGTAACAGAGCATGTTGTTGCAAATTATTTGATTGGTATTTTTACAATCGACACGCAATTGGTGCAAATGGTTTTACTTGCCTGTTTACAATGGATATGCATCGAGCAACACGGACTGGAGAATCTGCAGGGCCCCACAGATTTGGTCACTGCCCTGCAGGTGGAGGCTGCCCACGGTCTCACCGTCCTGAGCAGGTCCGCCCACGGTGGGCGGTTCTCAGCCCAGTGCACAGTGAAGTCACCGGCAGATTTGCACAATCCTGAGGCAAGCTGTGCCTCAGGACACGTCAGTACCAATCTCTAGCTGCAAATCCAGATTTTGCACTTTTTCGAGCTCCCAGAGCCCTTCTGAGGTGCAGCCGAGGCTGAGAACCAGCACCTGGGGACCCACCACAGGTGTGTGGGTTTGCAGGCAAATTCTGTTCACGCAGGGACCGCAGGAGGGAGAGCACACTGAGCCACCAAGACCTCAGCATCCTTCCTGAGTGCCAGGGACCTGGACGGTCGCAGATCCCGGGAGAGCTGCCCAAGCATCAGAGGGGAAAGGGTGCAACCGGTCGATGAAAAGGAAGGAGCTGGAGAACAGATTCCTTTCTCCCACTTTCTCTGTTAAACAGTGGGCTGGAGTGAAATAAAGAGAGCATTCCTGCCACCGTGCCACCCCCTGCTGACCCCCCTCTGGCACCAGGCCCCCTTTATCTCTAGGGCGGAAGGACACGGCAACTTGCCAAACAGCAGACGTCAAGAGGATTCCCTAAGCAGTTGGGTGGCTTCTAAAGAAACAAGGATTCTTGCTTTAAGAAGCAGGTTTTATACCCTTTCATAAATAATATCTGGGATGAAAACAAGCCATTTACGGACACAGGCGACCAGCAGAAGTGCTGAGAATCCGCACCCTGGAACCTGGCAGACACATTTCTACCTGTACTTGCTTTTTTTCTTTTTTAAAAAGGAAACCTTTTGACCTAACTTGGCTACAAAGTAATCTTGCTGTATACTACCGTCTCCTGGAAATGAAGAGACCCCTTGGGTTAGAGGTGACAACGTGACTCAGTAGCTTAACAGGCAGCAATAACTTCCTTTTGTTTTGAAACAAGCAGTAGCTACACAGCCTCTAGACATGGTACATTTTAACATTGCAAATGTTTGCTGTGATGAAGCAACGTTTGTACACACAAAAAGGAAGGTTCTCTTTTATACGGTTTACACGTGGGATCAGAACACGTTGATTGTATGTTGCATATTAAACAATTAGTTGTTGTATATTACTCATTGTTCTTTTACTGGTACGTACCTTATGAGAATTACTGTATTCTTGGCTAACAATGTTGGTATTAGTTATTGATCATATCTGACCTACTGTCCATGTTCTTTTCTGACTTTTTAAAATTCATCAATAAACTTTATTTTTAGAGCAGTTTCAGGTTCAAAAAGTGCAAAATTGGGCAGAAAGTCGGAAGCTCCCAAATCTACCCTGCCTCCCCCCGCCACCCTCCCTCACTATCACCGCCCCCACCCCAGTGGCCTGGCCACAGCCGAAGGTCTGGAGGTTCCCGTGTGTGAGCGGGATGAGGACACACACTCCTTTCCACTCGAGGGTCGCTCTCGGGCCGCTCCGAAGGCTGCACTACCCCCGGCACATTCTGACTCAAGGTCTGGACTCCACGGTCATTGCACAGACCGTCCTCTGGTCTCTCCTTCCCAGACTTCCTCCGTGGTCCTCCTGCTCCACATTGCCCCGAAGGTCGCGTTTCCTGAGAGCACCACACCAGCCGGAGTCCTGCTGAGATGCCGCATGATCCTGCTGAGGGATTCATGAACTGCATCCTTGTGCACGAGGGCCGCAGACTCGGCTGCTGGCCGTCACCCTCCACCCCCCTTGCCTCTGGAAGGCTTGCCCTGTCCACGGTGACGCTCGGGGCCTGGGCACTCTTACCTAGCCCCTTCCCTACTGACCCTTCAACGCGCTGCCGGGGGTCCAGGCAGAAGCATTGAAAAGCCCAGGTTCCATGCTGTGGTGCTCGGCCAGATAAATGGTGGGGAGGGTTTTCTCCTTGGTACTAGCCGTAAGGGCGAAACCTCGGAGATTCAAGCTCATCTCAACAACTGAAAAAAAGCAAACTTCCTGAGGATGCAGACGATGCCTCTGAGGAGGCGAGAACAGCTTCCAGGGGGCCAGTGTCACCTCACCACTGAGCTCCTGGATGGCCCCGGGGGTGGGGGGTGCAGAGGGCCGGAGAAGCGGAGTGGGGCTCACTGACCTCATTTTCCAGGGGACTAGCACCTGGGGGCCTGTGGGGTCGTCCACCAGGCTCGACTTCTCTGATATCCCAGTGGGCTCGGACCCCAGAGGAAAAGAAGCCCAGCCCTCCACCCACTGCTCTCTCCCCCAGCTGTCCCCATGGTGCCCCCTGGTGTCTTCACACAGGGCGGTGGTTGGTGAGAGCAGGAGTTGGGTAGGGCTCTGCAGGCTCACAGCTGCCTGTAAGCGGGCAGTGTTGACTCACGCCCCGGAAAATCACAGCTCAGCTGGTGGTGTTCCTTCTGAAGACCAGCGATCGCCTCTGTGCCGAGGCAGAGCTGAGAGTGAAGTCTAAGCTCTGTGGGGGCAGAACTTTAGGGGAACGAGGTCCTGGAGGAAGAAGCCAATCAGGATGTTGTTGGTGCCCCCCACTGGGGTCCCCCCACCGCCCTGATGTCCTGGCGTCCAGAGCCTCCACACCCGGTGGTGCAAGGCCCCCTGGGAAGGGACTCAACCCCTCGGAGCCCAGCGCCTTCCATGGGGGGTTTAGCCCCGCATACAGGAAGGCCAGGCCCAGCAAACGGGGCAGACGCAGGGAGTGTCCTGGGGCCATGGCTGCCGGGACCCTGAGCCACCGTCCTCGAGGGGAGGCCACGACTCCCAATGCACCCCCTGACCTCAGGGCGAGCTCACCAGCACCCCGTCTCCCCATCTGTCCCCATCATTCTAACTGAAGCTCCGTGCAGAGGGGCTGCAGCTGGACAAGATTCTGTTGGGGGCCAAATCTTGTCAAAGTAATCACAGCTCTGTGCGGAGAGAAAAGCTTCCCAAGAACAGAGGGTCTGGAAAGGGGGAGGAATGGCTCTTTTTTTTAGATTTTCGAAGAAAAACAATAATAAACACAGCAAAAGAAAAAAAAGTACCAAATTCATATAAAGAAAAACACTTTGAAATACATCAAAGATTAATGTTTTAAAATATGAAGAATTCCATAAAATCCATAAAAGGGTCCCTAAAAGAAGGTAAACCCACTGCTAAAACTTTGCAAGTGCATAAATGGACAAATCATGGAAAAATACAAATGACTAATACCACGTACAAACATACATACATTTGACTAACGAACAAGAAAAGGCCAATTAAACAAAATGATAAACCCTTTTCACCACACAGTTTGGTGGGGACACAAGTGCCACAAGCTTTCTGGACAACAACGGACATTTTAAACACGTGCAGCCTGCAACGTGGCAATTGTCCTTGAACGAATAGCCTCCTGAAGTACTGTTATCGACTGAACGTGCCACCCCTTAAACACACGTGTTGAGGCCCTAACCCCCAATGTGATGGCCGTAGGAGGCCGGGCCTTCGGAAGGTCAGCAGGGCTACAGCAGACTCTGAGGGTGCGGCCGCACGGTGGGACTCCTGTCCTCGTAAGGAGAGGAAGGGACCGGAGCTGACTCGCCACAGGAAGGAAGCAGCCCTCTGCACGCCAGACGGGAGCTCCCGCCAGAACCCGACCACCCCGGCACCCCGACCTCAGACTCCCAGCCGCCGGAGCCGTGAGAAATACATCTGTTGTCGAAACTGCCTGGTCTACGGTGTTTTGTTTTGGCAGCCTGCGCTGACTGAGCCAATATCCCAGCAACTGTACAAACACCTACGAATGAGAAAGTTCTCTGAAACATGACGGGCAACACGGGAAAAAATGGAAAGGTTTTAACCTTCAACCAAAGGGAAATTATTAAATACGTCGTGAAGCATCGTCGCATGGAGCTCCACGCAGTTGTTTAAAAGAACAGGATAAAGCCATAAGCCACATTGCAGAGCTATGTCCCCATAATATAGTCTTAAATACAATAGCGCAAATTGCTGAACACTCTTTTTTGTTTTCCCGAAAAGCTCGCATTTGTGAGCACACACGTGTGCTCACCGGGGCACAATCTGCAAACCGTCTGGAAACGGTGCTGCCGACCCGTTCACGGCGGGGACCTGGGGCCAGCAGAGGCTGAAGTCTGTAAGCACGAAGCAGCGAGGAGGGGATTCCTCTTTTTACTTTCTGCCCCTCCACGCTGTCTGGACTTCCCTAACGAACACGCACAGTCACGTTGGGGTGAGGTGTGATGCGTGTCCGTGCCTAGGTTTTCCCTCCCGGCCATTCTGTGTTTTGCTTTCCCGTCCTCCTGAGCTCTCTCCCCAGAACAAAACCCTCTGGGGAAGAGTCTCCCAGGAAAGCCGTGGATGGAGGGAGAAGGCAGTCGGGCCCCGTGGGTGGCAGGGAGGATGTGGTGGGCAGGGGACGTTGTGGGCTGAGCGCACAGGTTCTTGGATGACCGGGGGCGGCTCGCAGCGTGGGACAGCAGAACTCGAGAGTGAGCGTCTTGGTCAGCTCGGCGGCCGCAGGAAAACACCACTGCCTGGGCAGCTGAAACAGCACACGCTCGTTCTCACAGTCCTGGGCCTGAGAAGTCCAAGGGCGCCCTGCTGCCTGGTGGCGTGTCTACGGAGCGCCTCCTGCTGGATGCCGGGAGCCACCTCCCGGCTGCGTCTTCCTCGCACCGCCCAGGGAAAGGGAGAGGGCGCTGTCTGCTGTCTCTTCTTAGGAGGGCACTGACGCCTGCTCCAGGGCCCCACCCGGAGGACCTCAGCTGACCCTCATTGTCCCCCAAAGGCCCCATCTCCAAAGACCGAGGATAGAGCACTCCCCGTGGGGGCCGTGAACTCCCTGGTTTGTTACCCGGAGTTTCTGTTGGGATCTTGGTTCTTTAAATGAGATATCGACCCAAGTCTTGGCCATTATAGGTCCAAGTTCCAATACACAACATTTTAAAGCTTAAGAAACCAAACAATATTTTTCAGTGGATTGGCTACAGGCACCAGCAACGGAAGGATCTGTAGCGTGTTTTTAAAAGTGCTTTGGAGCAGGAGGGCGTTAGGAAAGGCTTCCTTACACGTGTTAGCGTTCAGCAGCACGTGCTGAAGCCGGTCCCAGCCCCGTTGCAGGAGAGCACCCTGCACAGGCTCGCCTGGGGAGGGGCCCTGGCCCAGCCGGGAACCCAGCCGTCCCGGGCACATCTGGGAGCCGTCGCACAATCTCTGGGCGGGTCCTGGGAGGCAGTCTCTGTTCCAGCCCAGGCGAGTGGCATCTAGCTGGAGGGCCCCCGTGGTGGCCACCTCCCGGAACAGTGTCTCCTCCACGCTCTCACCAGGCCTAGCGTCGTCTAACAAAGCCCAGGCTTCCTCTCCCTCTTCTTCACAAGCTCTAAGCAAGTCCAGACTTCCTGTCATCTCTCCGTGGACCCCTGGGCCACCCACCCACTAGTCTCCTCAACCTCAAAGATGGATCCTCCCATTCGGCCGCTGCTCCACCGTTGCCCGGGTGACATATCTGAAACGCAGCCCTGACCCCAGCTCTGCCCCCTTCACCCTCTGGGTCACCCAGACAGGGACGTCCATGTTCCAGAGCCCTCCTGACCAGCCTCTCCACCTGCCCACTCGTCCCTCTCCCCCGTGCTGCCCTGTCCAAGTGCTGCCCTGTCCAAGAGCGGCTTTTGCTGTCTCTCCTGCCACCCCCGCCTCTTCCCCTCGGCCTCCCCGGATCCGGCTGTCACCCCTCCAGAATCCCCCTCCGGACCTCAGGTGGGCAAATGCCCCTTGTCGTGGCGTCATGGGCCCCTGCACCCCGACCCTGACCCATCACGTGCGTACTGGACGTCCACTCGTACGGAGTTTTCCCTCCTAGAAAGGGGCTCCTCGAATCAGGTGCCATCTTCATTGCCACCTCTCTGGTGCCCAGAGCAGTCCCAGCTCCCTAGTCTGTGCACAGTAACAGTCCCTGGAATGGACTAACCCAGTCCCTGCTGTCACCCCGCCTCGCCCCTCTTCCCGTGACACCCCACCCCTCACCTACAGCCCAAATGGGGAAGCTCCCCGCGCCTTTCCCCTCGCACCATGGAATTGGTGTCTCAACAACCCAAGGGATAGCTAGCCAAGTGGGATGGCCAGCGCAGTGCCCGCGGACACCGCCCCTCGTGAGCTGTCCTGTGCCACACCGCCCTTTCCCAACCTGTGTCAGGAACACGCCGCCCGTTTCCGCCCACCTGGTGCACAGCGGGCGATTCCTGCCTCTCTCCTCCTCTGTCCTTCGGTCTCTGTGCAACACCTGTGGGCAGCCATTAACACTTGTATCCGTGGAATGTGTGTTTACGTGAATTCATCCTTCTTTCTAAAAACTAAAATACTGCGAGTGGTGATGGATGTTTCTTTTTGGTGGGGAGGGGTAGTTACTCTTTTCATGACTCTGGAGCCTGCTCTTTTTCCCTTGGCGACATTTTTCGGAGGCCTCTCTCTATTACAACATAGAAATCTAGCTTATTCTATCTCAATATTGCCTCGTTCTCCATGGTGCCACCACCGCTTCTGTTAAGGCAACTGTCTTCCTACGGACGGACCGTTTGCCGTGAATGAAATTTTGCATGTGCTCCGCTGCTTTCTTGTAAGGCGCTTGCGTGCTCTCTCTCCCTCTCTCTCTCTCGCTCTCTCTCTCTGCAATAGGAGATTGCTTTGTCAAATGACGGGACATTCTGTGTAAGAGACTGTCAAGTTGCCAGAAGACTATGAGGACCCATTTCTTCATACCTCTGCCAATTCTTACTATCATCAAATTTTATAATTCGCACAACTTAAATGTCTGGTTTGTTTTTGCTTTCTTTGTTTGGGGTTTTTGCATTTTCCTAGTGAAAATGGGCATCTTTTGCATTTTTATATTTACATATAAAAATGTCTAGTTTATATAAAACAAATATAAAAGCATAAACAAATATAAAATAAAATGTCTTTATTTTTCTTATTTTATTGCCCATGCAAACTTTGTTTGACCTTCTATTAGGATGTCTGTCTCCTTCCTACTGACTTACAGAAGTTCATTTGGACACTCGTGTTCAATGTTCTCATCATGTACATGGCATGTTGAAAACATTATCATCGATGAAACATGACTTTAACACTTTTATGCAGTATGTATCTTTCATGGCGCTTGCTCTGGGCGTGTTGCTCTAGGAGGCCTTTTCCCATGTTTCTCTGTCTCCAGAGTATTTCACGCCCATATTCTCACTCTCAGAGTATCGACCCGCTGGCGCCAAACCACACACCCTCCTGACGGGGCTGCTCCCCAGTTGGCACCCAGCAGGCCCGCTGCACCCCCTCACCCCCCTTCCCACCCACCCTCACAGCCTCCTCCTGCTCCCGAGTCCGGGCTCCTGGTGAGAGAAGTCCAGGGGGCCGTCCTGACCCAGCCACCCACGGACCGGAAACCCGAGCCGCAGCCCTGGGACTTCGTGGGCAGGGGCTCCGTGTGCTTCCTGGACGGCCCTGGAAAGTGCGTCTCCTGCGTTTCCCAGCAGAGCCATTAGCAGGAGTGGGTGGCAGGAGGGACCTGAAGCCTCTTGCCAGATTCTGTCACGGCCCGGACAGCTCTTGGACACTGCTGGCTGCCAGGGTGGTGCTCAGCCGCCCCCGTGTGAAAGAATAACCCCAGAAGCAAGCCCCTCTCCCTCCCAGGGCCAGGGCGCAGCTCCCTGCCACCCCCGAGGGTCTGGGAGATCCTCGGGGGTGGCCCACTCCTCCAGAGCCCCGCAAGCTTCCAACACTGCACTTGGCCATCAGGAGAGACTTCCCCTCTGTCAGACCTCCCGCTTCTCAGAAAACAACTGAACCCCAAGACTTGCAAGCCTTAAACCATAAGGGGTTTAGTGTCCTCACCTCCGGGGTACCTGCAGGTAGGGAGCCCAGAGCTGGTGCATCAGCACCAACCTCGCCTCAACCTCGCCTCTGGCGCCAGACCCTCTTCCCACGCCCCACCCTTATTGCGTTGGCTCCGTGGGCATCGTCACGCCAGCTCGCAGGACGGCTGCTCTGCCGCCTCCGGAGGA
>CM052549.1:2939100-2960838 GCA_028533065.1 Trachops cirrhosus
GGGGGACAGTTCGGCCTGGCCCACGTGGCCATCAGTGGAGAATCGACACCTGGTCTGACATCAACATTGAGGGGAGTTTAGAAATGTCACCCCACAGAGGAAAATTTCCTAGGTAGACACTCAGATCGTCAGCTCTGTCAGTAATCCGGAGGCACCAACTCTTCAGGAGAACTGGGCTAAAACTGCGAAATGACAGAAACACGGAGAACCTCCTGAACGGAAAGACTGCACTGCAAACTCACCCCAGTCCAGGCAAAGGCCAAATGAAGCCAGAGGTTGAGACGTTACTCGCAGGGAGAGAAGATTCGGCTGCGAGCCTCAAGCAAGGTGAGCAACCAAACGCGTGTGGATCACAGCAAATGATCACCCTCGGACCCCAGGAGGACTTCGAGAGCTCATGCCGACGTGAGACAGACAGACATGAGACAAACAGACAAAGGAGAAGGGAGCGTTCTCCCTTAGTAAATGCCGACTCATACGAGCAGAATGAAGGCGGACATTCCACGGGGTCGGTACTCACACTGATGGTACAAAAGCAGTGAGAGCCAAGACCCAGTGCCCCCCAACCCGACAAGCACGTGCCCCGGGGAGCCCATCCGCTGCAGGGCTAATGTGGGACCTGCCTTAGGCTGCTCCCCCAGCATCCCTTCCGATGCTCCGGGGCCCACGCCAGGCGTTAAGTGTGTAGAACACCACTGCTGGGTGCTGGGACTTTGTTGTTATTACTGTTTTTGTTTATGTTACACTCGGAGCTGTTAGTATTTTCTTTGGTCCTGTGAGTTCTGGGCTTCACAGTCAAGGGGACAGGTGCGCCCTGTTCCCTTCCTTTGTGCTGGCCCCCCACCTGGAGGTCTCCCTTCAGTCTAGGAAATCACCCCCGGCCTCTTCTACCAGAAGGCTGGCTCTGATTTTGATACACATCCAGCCCGAGATGGATTATAAATTCCTTCCTTAGGGAATGTGCCCGAGACTGCCAAGTCCACTGACTGCCAGTTTCCTTCCAGAAAACTCTGCGCACAATTAAACAGAAAGCGCGCCACCCCCCACGGCCACCTCGCCCCGCCCCATCCTTCCTAAACCGGCACAGGCTGTCCCTTTCCTTCCTTCCACGTCTCCCCCCACACCACCAGTGGGACGCGGGGACTTGCACTCCTTGGCAGTCTGTGTGTTTTACGTCCTCCTCTCACACACAGATGCTCACCTGCTACTTCTGTCTCCTGGAACTGCACACAGCTGTCCTTTGTGTCCCAAATACCGGCCGCGGGGTTCGAAGCTCTCCGGAAAGCGTCCCCAGGCTGGCTTCTAGATGCGTGTGGCAATGTCTGCCGTCACCAGTGCCACCTCTCACCACCTCCTGCTTGGCTGCTCAGCCCCAGGATCTGCTGGCTCTGCCCGGGACGACCTTCATCCCCCTCCATCCTGGAGGGCTCACCCCCACAGCACAGATGCGAACAGCCCCCTGCCCAGCCCAACTACCCTCTTCCCTAGCCACGCTCCCACTGGCGGCTGCTTGCACCGCTCTTGCCTGGGTCCCCGCAGGTCCCAGTCTCCCCCCAGGTTGTGAGCTTCTGCAGGCGACAAACTCCACCTGGCTGCTGGCCCCAGGGTCTACACGTTACATAATATCTATCGTGTAATCGGAGAGGAGGAAAGGAGAGTTTGTCCTGTGAGCGGCCCCGCCTGGGGAGAACAGACTCCCGCGTATTGTTTACAGCGGAGGCGGAACTCTATTTTGGGTCTGCCGGGACTCGCGTCTGGGAATCTCAGAACACCAGGAGAGGGGAAACGAGGACAGCAAGAGCCGCTTCGTTCTGGTTTTTCCATCAGGTGCGACGGCAGAGCCGCCTCCTTTCAGAACAGGACCCCCGTCTAAGGGTCGCGGAGGAGGGTCGGGCAAAGGGACCTCTCCCCGACCCACTAAGATGGGAAAAACAGGAGGCCGCCCACGTGGCCCACCGCATGCTAGAACCTGGCCGTTGTCCGCCCTGGTGATTGCAAATGGTTTCCGCCCGGGACTCGGGGGCCAGCTTGTCGTCAGCCAGTCTCCCAGCCCCACTACCTCCCCCGAGGTGGGGAGCGCTCAGCCGGGGCTCTGAGCCATATCAGTCCAGGGCCAAGCCTGAGGATGGGAAGAAGGTGAAGCCCTCTATTTTTTTTTTTAAGATTTTATTTATTTTTAGAGAGAGGGGAAGGGAGGAAGAAAGAGAGGGAGAGAAACATCAATGCGTGGTTGCCTCTCCAGCGCCCCCTACTGGCAACCTGGCCTGCAACCCAGGCATGTGCCCCAACCGGGAATGGAACAGGTGACCCCCTGGTTCACAGGCTGGCACTCAATCCACTGAGCCACACCAGCCAGGGCAAGGCGAAGCACTTTATATGCCCATTGTTTTTGTTTAAGTTTGATGGCGAGTGAGTAAAAGGCCCATCAACCACCTTCTCTCACAATGAAAACTGTTTATCAGCTCCCCGAAAAGCAGGCATAGAGAAAAGAGTTGGGTGTTTTCTCCCCCTACTAACCCTACCCTTCGCAGGCCTGCTGATCCGTGTCTCCTTCACTCCCAGAGGCTGCAGGGAAGAGAAACCTCAGAGCTCAGATCTTTTCCAGGACAGCAGCACCAGCCAAGTGTGGGGCTCCGTGAAAGACTGAAATATTTAAAGAGGAAAAATGGGGGACATAAATCTAACTTCTGCTACCAGCATCCCAATACCTTTGGCTTTTTTTAATCAAAATAGTGGAATATTTTAAGAATTACATTGGCAATTATTTTATTTATTTTCTTTGATATGAGAAAATAATGGAACTCTTAAAAGAGAAAGTGAAATTTTTAATAGACCCCAACTGGTGGCATTTTAGGTTTTCTTTTTCTGAGTATAAAAATGAGACATGTAGGAAAAAAAAACAATAAAAAAACCCTAGAGATTTTCTTTTAATTTAAATAAAATGTTGAATCACCCATCAGGGAGGGGCCGCTGCCTTTTCCCTCCGTTGTACCTGCGCTGCTGGGCACGCAGCTCCCACCCCTTAATCTCAGATGACCGTTCCACTTCCAGTCCCAACATCCACATTCCAGGCACAAGGGGGACAAAGGCAGGAAAGGCGTGTGCCCATAAGAACACTTCTCGGAAGTCGAGTCCGGGCTTCACTTGCATCCCATTGGTATGACGCACTCCCACGCCACACCTCTCCACGACGGGGACCCTGGGGAATGCGGTCTGTTCCGGTGGCCACGCGCCCAGCCAAAAATCCCGAGTTTGTTTATTGCAGAAAAATGGGAGAACAGACGTTGTTGCTGCCAACAGCCTTTGGCGCAGGTCGTGAGTTCCGCGGAGAACCCTTGCGGGGCCAGCAAAGGGCTGAATGCAAAGACCCAAGCGGGGGCTGGAATCACTGCGTCTGGGGCCTGGGAGGCACGGGTCAGGGCGTGCCGAGGCGTGGCTTTGGGAATAGCAGAGCGCGTGGCATGTTTCCTTGCAGGGGGTCAGGCACAGGTGCAAGGAAAGAGTCATTCATCCATGCTTGCGTGAAGAGATCTCTCCAGGCCTGGCCACAGTGTGGGGAGACAGGTGCGGAGACCATCTCCAGCCCTCCTCATCCACGCTTCGGGTTGGGCCCGGAGTTTGCAGGCCTGGAGGGAATTCCAGCCGCACTACCCAGAGCTGCCGACAGAGGGCAGTGTGAGTCCCCACCGTCTTCGCCCCACCTCTGGGCGGAGTAGGGTAAGCGCGCACCATTCAGAACACTTTCTCAGTCGGTTGCCCTGAACACAGACCTGAGTGGAAGAGTCCCTGGAAACTGGGAGATGGTCTTCTTTGGCGGCCACCCTCCAGAGCTGTTGCCCGTGTTCGTCTTCCATGGATCCTTCCTGGTCTCCTGCCGGAAGCCAGTGAGCTCACATTGCTCGAGGCGGGAGAAGATCAACCCTTGACTGGAGGACTTGTTGGGTGTTGGGCAGAGCATCCCAGGCAGAAATAACAACAGGAGCAAAGAGAGGGGGTGAGGAAGGTGAAGCCCAAAATCGGGGATCAGGAGCAAAGTGAGGTCACAGGGTGGAGTCAAGGCAAGCTTGGAGAGACCTAAGGCCCTGCAGAAAAACAAGTCTCCAGTCAGGCGCCAGCTCCTGTCACCTGACAACAGCTGCCCAGCTGGGCTCCCCTTCGCAGGGCACCGTGGGGGCACCTTGATTCTCCAGGGATGTTTGCCCCCAAGGTGCAGAGTGAAAGAGGCAAGAAAGGTCACAGATCTGTGGCCACAGTGGAAGGGCCTTTGGGGACTGGTCACACAGCATGTGTCAAAAGGGCATCTGAGGGCTCAGGGAGCAGGGGCTGCTTTTGCTCGACAGCTAAGCTGAAACACCCCACTTTTCAAGTGAGGAGGGGCGTGGGGAATAGAAAGCCTGGGAGTGTTTTGCCCCAGGAAGAGCCCTGAAGAGCTGGGGCAGATGGGACAGGTGCAGGAGAGACGGGGCGGGGCGATGCGGGCTGGGAGGGGAGGGCTTTCAGCCGTTCACCTGGATGGCAATGGTGGTAGTGACAGGGAAGCAAGGCTGCTTGGAGGATGGCAGGACGGTGCAGAGGGACACGGGGAAGAAAGGAGAGTTTCTGGCTTCACTCCAGCTGCCCTCCCCTTTCCACCCACTGTGGTTCCAGCCCCAGCTTAAACCTTGCTGACCTTTGGCCTCTGGAAGGCAGCTCTGCTATTCCAGTTTGCTGGCCTTTCTGCGGAAGATTTTTAAGCCACTCTGGGGTCGGGCTGACAGCATGGAAGTGTCCCCACCACATTCTCCAAGCGTTCTTTTTCAAAGCTGGTGTTCCTGGACGAGGCCCATGAAATTCCGAGTGTTCCTGGAGGCTCCTGCCCGCCCAAGGGTAAAGCAACTGTCACTGCTCCACCACGTCCCCGAGTTTTGCCCCCAGGGCCTGTGGGCCCTGACTTGGGCCGCCTCTCCGAGAGCTCAGGGACTCCCACAGACCGACTCCTCCTGGTGGCCACCCTGGCCGCTCAGCCCTCCTCGAGGCCACATTCATGACAGACCGCCCTCTTCATAGCGGGACTTTAGAAATATAACAGTTTGAAGCTTTCACATTCCAATTTCCCGCACATATCAAAAAAAAATCTCAAAGATGCAACAGTGTCTTCAAACATTGAGCCACCTGTTCCTAGACGTTAACCCAACTCCCTCACATGGGCAGAGTGCCTGGGAAGGACAGTAAAGACGCCTTCAAAGCGATTTTTTTTCAGATGAAAAGATGAATGAAATGCCTTGGCTTTTAGTGGAAGCCGCCCCTATGGTGCCCATTTAGTATTTCCCCTCCCTGACTACACGTTTCCGCAGCGAAAGCCTCCCAACCTTGGGCCACGTCCCTGCTTTGCTGTCTGTTCTAACGTCGACCTGCAGGCGCCGAGCGCACGCAGCGGTGGCGGGTGAGAACTGCAGCCCGCTGGCCTGTTTACTCGCTTACTTGTTACATGTGAAGCTCAGCCCTTCCGCCCAAGGGCACGATGGAAAAAGTTGCCCCCCAAGCTCTGATGCCTAACTGGCCTCACTCGGCCACATGGTCTTGAGTTGCCATGACCGGGGTCAGGGAGCCAGGCCTCTGACTGCTGAACTCCGACGTTCACACCCAAGTTGCACACCTCGCCCAGTTGTGACCCACCTGGGTCAAGGACCAAGCAGGGGTCCACGTTCAAGGTGCCCGGCCTCTGCTTTTATCCTGACCCCAAGCCCAGGGGACTGGCTGCCTCCAACCCAACCTCGTAGCCGAAGGGCCTCACTGGGAGACAAGAGCTGTTCCTTCTGTTTATCATCCTCGGGGTCGGCACTGACTCCCACCCGTGCGTTTTGTTCCCACCACAGCCCTGCCCGGCGGCCTCACCATCGCCTCTGTCAATCACCAGCTCTGCCTGCGGCACTGACCGGCGAGAGCTGCATCGGAACGGCGCGTGTTCGTTTCAACGTCATAACGTTAGGGCAGTGGATTGTTCTAAATAGGGAACGAGTCCAGTTCTTGCCACCTCTTTTCATCTTTTCGACTCGGGTTCAACGGTGGTGCGTTTCTGCGCCTGGATAATAACAAGGGGCGGGGCTATCCAGGGACTTCCTTGCGCTCAGCCAGCGCCAACTTGAGTCTTAATCTGGTTTTTCCATGAGGGTCCCCTGTCTCAGGTGCATCTGTTTCCACATTAGAGTGCAGCAGGACGTTTCATATTCTTTCATAAAGCCAACGCCTTCAAATACTCACAATCTGTGGATGCAAGATCGCCTGTTATATTTTTTTCATTATTCACGGCCTCTTAATGCCTGGACCAGACACCCAAGTTCTTAGAAACACCAGCAGGTCAATGGTGCCCTCTGCTGGTGGACTGTGGCACGTACAACGCCGACCTTCGGACGGTGTTTAATCCTAGATTCAGACGGAAATGGCAGCGGGACGGGTTGGCCCTAAACTCCGACGGGAAGAAGCTGAATTCCAGCCCCACCTCTTCTTCCAAGTGACTTCCTGGCGTCACACAAGTGCCGCCCCTCCTGGGCCTCCGTAGTGAGCTCTGGGATGAAGAGTTTGAGCAGAGGGACCCTGGTACTTCCCAGGTCTCTTGTCACCGTTTGGAAACTGGCGTCTCACACGTGGAGCAGAGGCAATAAAACCTCCCGAACCCACCGACTTCCTCTTGGCTTGCGACTTCATCTGAGACTGGGGAGAAACCAGGGACGAAAGGGACAGAGCCCGCTGAAAGTTTTGAGCGTGTGTGACAGGTTGTGGCCATCTTTCCGGCCGTCTTCCTCTTTGGAGGCAGTGAGCCACCCCTTTGCCGCGCTCTTCAATTTTTTCACTTGCAGGTGTGTGGACTGTGTGTTGTAACAGGAGACTTGCTGCAGGTGTGGGCCACGGTCAAAGGGTCCCTTAGACCGTGTGGTTCATCACCGATGTGCCCTGGGCTGCACCCAGGTGCCAGCTCTGCTTCTGCCACATACCAGCCATGTCCCGAGTCCCCACCTCCACGAGGCTGAAGAACTAGGGGTTTTGCTGAGGACTGAATGAGAAAATGAACACGTAACGGCTTCGGGAGCCCTGAAGAATTCTTACAGACGCTGGGGCTAGAATTGTAATTTGAAGAGTAACTTGTAATTTGAGAGGCTTGGGTAAAACCAAACAAGTGTACACAGTATTTCTCTATGAAATATTGCCACACCCCAATGTTTGGGGGACAGCGGATATTTCGAGCAACAAACCGTGTGCCACCCAAAGTGAGGTTGGCACGCTGTTCGGAGCAAAATCTATTCCATTTGAAAATATTGCAAATGGGAGAGTCTATCAGGTGGGCAGAGACATCTGTGATATTTACGCACAGGTAAAGTGGTCAAGGCCGAGCAATAAGTTATCTTTCTAAAGCCTGCGGTTATTTTTTCTTCCTGCCGCTGCAGAATCCGAGTGAATAGCCCTACCTAATGTGATTTCCCATAAGCTTTTGCTCTTCCAGAGCCGTCATTTCCAGCACTCCGGAACTCCTTTTCGTGAGATGATTTCATTCAGACAGATAATTTTTTTCATTTTAATATTCCAGCCGCAAACAACTAGAGTGCCCACTAAGGACACTTAAAGGCCCTGTCTCTCCTGCTCCATCACCAAGGCTCTGAGCCGTGGCCAACACACAAGGGAAACCGGGCAACGGTGGGTTTGTCCGTGCGGTGGTGGTAAAACACGGGAGGCGGCTCCAAGGCCCTGGGCGTCCCTGCCCCTCCACCCCACGGCCCACTCACACACTGGTCGACCCATCAGCCTTCCCTGCTCCAGTTCCTGGTTCTGGGGAACTCGGGTCAAGGGCAGGTTCACACCAAGTCCTCCCAGCCCCGGGCTTCTACTCTGAACACCTGTGTGTGTAAGCACGCACCTTTTCAAACCAGGATTATTTCTTCTCGTTTTGAAAAGACTGCGAAGGACGTGAGTGGTTTCACTGGGCAGCAGCAGAACTTTCCTAAGAGGCTGCGGGCACCAAGGATGAGCCATGGCCTCTCCACCGTCACACAATGAGGGCCCTCCGTTCAATTCTACTTCTCTTTGCCGAAGGAACGTCTTGGTGGGAAAGCGCGCTGCCACAGCCGCTGCGGAATCTGCCTAGGACCGAATGAAAGACCCGAAGGCCAATAATGGAAGGAAATACGCTATGATTTTGTTTTCATGTAAGCTAGTTGTCCAGCCCCATACAAATTATTTCACCTCCGTGGGCCCCAGCTTCCTTATGTGGGAAAGCAGGAAGCCGGAGGAGATGGAGCAAGTCAGGAGACTGCTTTCCAATCCCAGCTCCGCCGTCAGCCACCCTAGTGCCTGTGGGCGCATCCCGGCACCTCTCCGAATGGGACTGTCACCGCCAGTCATTCAGATATTAGCGACTCTCATGTTCGATCAAACCAGAAAATGAATGTCAAAGTCCTTTTAAAAATGGAAAAGTCATGTACAAGTAAGTCAGCTGAACCTCATCCTCCAAAGTCCCTTCCGGAAGATGGGATTTCTCCTTCATTCACTCACTCATTCATCCACTCATTCATGAAATATCTTGAATGCCTACTATGTGCCCCACCCTGCATGAGGCCACAGTAATCATCGGCACAAACACAACACCCGCCCTCATGGTGCCTGTGAGGTCACGGGGAAGAAACGCAATTAAATGACCACACAAATGTTTTGGTGATCCTGTAACGCAGCCTCTTTCCTTCCGCGCTCTTCCCTCCCCATCAAGGCTAACCCCATACCGCCTCTCCACAGTGCTGTGTGTAGGGGGAGGAGTCCTCATCGTGGACGTCATGTGAAATTTCCGGCGAACAGCGACAACAAAAAGCACGTGAACTTTTTATGACTGTAAATGCTCTTGAGGCAGTCCACCCCTTAGGGCCTGAGCCCAGAACAGACCAGTCCCTACGCACAGGATCCCCGTGCATTTCTGTCTTTTCCACGGGCTCCAACTTGGCCCACGCCTCCCCACCTCTATGAGGAGGGTATCTCTTTGTGGTGGAGAATCCACCAGTGCTCAGAAATCCTAGCTCAGCCCCAGTGCCCTCTCCGGCACAAACACCGGCTGGCCCCCAGGGGCCCATGCTGAAGCTCCTTGCCATTGAGAGGTTCTGGTCCCCTTGGTTCATCCAAGCCCTTCAGTGCTTACAGGCCTCTGGCTTCTCTGGCCCCCCCAAGAAAAATGAGAGTGGCACTTCCCAGACACACTAGACATGGGCAAAACGTAGGCCAGGGCCTCTGCTGTTCCCTTCATCTACCAACTCTGGCTTTATGTGTCCTCCTTTTTCTACCAGTTTCTTGAAGTGTAAAGTTAGGTTGATCGTTTTTGAGATTTAGTGAGAGGCATTTATCACTATCAACTTCCCTCTAAGAACTCTTGGGTTGCATTCCTTAAATTCCGATATGTTGTACTTCCATTTTCTTTTCTTTCTTTCCTTCTTTTTTATCTTCACCAGAGGACATGATTATTGATGTTTAGGGTGAGGGGAAAGGAGGGAGAGTGAAAGGGAGAGAAACATCAATATGAGAGAGAAAGGCCCACTGGTTGGGCATGGGCCCCAACCAGGACCAGAGACCAAACATGCAACCTAGGCATGTGCCCTGACTGGGAATCGAACCTGTGACCTTTTAGTTTACAGGACAATGTTCCAACCCACGGAGCCACACCAGCCAGGGCTATATTTCCATGTTCATTTGTCTCAAGGTGTGTTTTATTTGCCCATTGATTTCTTCTTTGACTCTTTCCTGCACCCCCCCATCTCTAGCCAATGTAAATTCTTTTTTAAAAACTTAGTATCTTTCCTCTCCAAACTGGTCGACACTAGAGCCCTGTCAGCTCCAGGATGGTGGACATGTGACCTCTCCACCCAACCCCACTGCTGCTGCTTTGGACTGCATACCCCCCCACCCTGGTCCTTTTGCTGACTAGCACATAGCTCAATAAACCCTTTCTTTCAGAAAAGCTTGTGGCTGGGGAGGTTTTTTGTTTAACACTCCGAAGGCAGGTGAGCATCCAGGGCATGAAAACTTGGAACCAGTGAGGAAGTTTCCTCCACTGAGGGTGGGAAAGAGAGGGACCCCAGGACAGAGAATGAAGCACGGAAGTGGGGCCTCCTTAGCAGGTATCCTGTTGTAACTCGGAGGGTATTATGCCAGGTAACCCCTACAGAATGATCTTCCCCTACAAGGTCCTTCCCCCGGAGTCAGTAGGGGAGTCTCACCAGCACAGCCCTGGGCAGCGCGCCAGGCACTGAGAGAGGCGGGAGTGGGAAGCCAGGCCTCAGAGAGGAGGATGGGTGCTCCCCAGCGCTCCGGCTGTTTGTCATTCCAATGGATCCCTTGCTTGGCTCCAGGAAAGTATCCACCCCACACTGTGCTGCAATCCTTACCTTTCTCACCCACTGCCTCGGAATCTGAAGGCAGAAACTGTCTTTCTAATCTCTGTTTTGTCATTGCCTAGGACCATCTGGCATGCAATCAGTGATGAAATGGGGGGGGGACGTCAAATAAGATTGTTTCCTCGAGGAGGAGAAACCATTGCATCGATTTGGCTTCAAACAATTAACGAAACAAGAACAAAGAGCACCAGTGAGGACTGTTAAATAGCCATGTTGTATTTACATAAAAGCAGACATTTGTCCATGTCCTCGGATTACACCCGGTATGCTCCTGGAATTAATGCTGGAGGAATATTTCGGCCAATTAAATATTTGGATGATTAAGTATGCTTTCCAATTCTGTCTTGTAACCAAATATATCCATTTATTCAAAACAAAGGGACTTCATGAAAATAGAACATAAGACAAAAAAAAAAAAAGGCCTGTGGCTCCTCCCCCTCGACACCCCCTCCCAACTATGATGAAAAGGAGGGACAGCTCCGCTCCCCCCGGGAGGCACTACACAATCTTCGCAGTGTTTGGGGCTATTTTGCAATTTTTTTTTAGAGGAGGGTTGTTTTTTTTCCGCCCGTATTATTGAACAAAGAGCTGTTGTTGTGCCCGGCGCTTCGGGGGGCCGAGGGCGGCGGCGGCCCCGCCCGGCTGGAGAGAATGCAGGTGGATGACGGCGCGTCTGGGGACCGCAGACACCTTGAATGACAGCGAATTCTCTCTCCAGGTTTCCAGCGGGAACCTGCCCCGCACGGTCGCCCGGTTTTCCCTAGAGAATCGTGCAAGGGGCTCGGCCGCAGGAGGCGCTTCAGGAACGGGGCTCCGGCCTGCCGAGCGCGTCGCCCAGAGCAGGCCGAGGCGGGCGGCGAAGGGACCGGGCGGTCGGCCGTGACCGGGCTCGGAGCCGCCGAGGGCTCCCCGCGGGCCCGGCTGCCCAGGCGGCGTCCGGCCGGGCGGGCACCACGTGGAGCGCACCAGCTGCGCCCAGATGTGCCCGCCGCCCGCGGCCCGGCAGGCCCCGTGGAGAGGCTCCTGCGCGCCCCAAGGCCCCGCTCGCCCTCCCAGCTCGCGGCTCGCCTAAAGGGAGACCCCGGCCCGCCGCGCGGGGTCCCGGAGCGCCGCTCCAGGGGAAACGCCGCGCAGGAGGTTTGTCCCCGCGCGCGCGCCGTACCGCGCGGCCCCGGCGCTGGGGAAAGCGCGCGGCGGCGATGGGCGAGACCATGTCGAAGAGACTCAAGTTGCACCTGAGTGGGGAGACGGAGATGGAGGAGCGCGCGTTCCCCAACCCCTTCCCGGACTACGAGGCCGCGGCCTCCACCGCGGCGACGGAGGAGACGGGCTCTGCTCGCCCCGCACCCTCCCCCGACGAGCTCGGCCTCCCTTTCCACGACGATGGGAAGGTGAGTTGGCGGCCGAGTCCGGCCAGGCCCTGGGCCGCGCCGGGTGGGGGGAGCGCGAGTGGTGGTAGTGTCCACCCGGCCCCGCCCATCGACGGGCTGACGTTACCCTCCCCGCCCATTGGGGGCGTGGCGTCACCCGCGCACCGCCCCTAGGGTGCGCCCTCCGTCCCCGCCTGGAAGGAGTCCGGGCGCGCGCACATGCTGGGTCCCCGTCTCGCTGGTGCCCGGCAGAGTCCTTCCCCGGAGGCCTGGGCGCTGCTCCTGTGTTAGCCACTTGTTCGTGTTGAGTGCCTCCGTGCCTGTGAAGTGCCATGGTGGAGCGCTCCGTTTCTGGGCACTTGGAGGTGGCTTTGCGGGCTCTAGTGGCGGTTGAAAAACGCAGATCAGATGACAGTCGATGCCCTCTAGCAAATTCAGCCAGTGCACGTGCAAAACAGACCTGCTGGAAACCTGCCCTCAGCTTTCCCGTCCGATGGTGTCATCAGCCTGGCCCCGGGGCCGCTGCCCTGGGAATTGACCTCAAAAAAGCATTTCTCACGAGCAGCATTGACGTTTTGAGTGCCCTTGTCTGTGTGCCCAGGCGTTGGAAAGGGGATGGCCGCAAAACAGTTAACTTGGTAGGGAAAGAGTGGGGCAGACCGAACAAACAGGTAAACGGGCAAGCTCAAAAAGTTGAGTTTAATTTGGGGAAAGCAGAGGCACTGCAGTTCGGGACGTGCAGAATGTAGCAAGTCCGAAGACGCTAAGGAAGGTCAGCTTTTTTGGGTTTCAGGAGGAAAATGGCAGCGGTGGTTTTTGAACAGAAGTTCGTTGGAGAACGAAGTCAAGGTTGTGGTTAGTGCTGTTGCTGGGGCGGGAAGGATCTTCTCTTTTTCTCACAAGCAGGAGATGAAGTTCCAATATGAAGAATGCTGTCCTTTGTTTAAATTATCTCTGCCTTCCCTCTCCTTGCTGGTAATACCGGCTGCAGTGAATGAATGTGCGAGTGCGATCTTTTTCCTCATGGCCTCCTGGCTCCATTTAGAACAAGGTGTCCTTTATAGATGTTGATGGTGGAAATAAAGGACGAAATGAACGCCAGCACAACCGTTTTCGGGTTTGGTAAAGCCGCACGTTTACCACTTCCCCGCCCTGGTTCTGCGTGTGCTATGTATTCCAAGAGGTACAAGTTTGCCGAAACTGAGAAGGCAGTTTTGAAAGAGCCCTTGGTCTGAATCATAGGCAAGTGCGTTCTCCAAGCCTGCATGTTCTGAGACGTGGTTATCACCCCCATGGCTGTTAGTGGTCGCATTAGCTAAACAGCTAGGAACGTCCTGGCCAGTGGCCTTTGTTTGTGGCACCCCGTGGACCCCCAGGAAGTTCCCCCCTCCTTCCCTTGAAAACTCAGGGTGTAGAATGCACATGTCAGTGTGGATGTCTCTCCATGTCTTCTCTTTACACATATGTTATCCTTTTGACTTAGAGTTCAAAGTTTTTAATAAAAAATGTTATACTTAATGTTGATGAGCATTAAAAAATCCATCGTTTGCACCCTCGATGTTACCCTTACAGTAAGGAGGTTGGTGCGAGTTTGGGTGAGAGATGGGGGAGAAAAGCACCTGACCCCGTGGGGGTCTCCACCGGGACGGTAAAGCCAGGGACAGCGGAGTCCCAGTTTCTACCTCACAGCCCGAGAGAAACACCAATCCTGAAATTGCGTTTTTTTCTTTTTACCCTTTGGATCTGGTAAATGAGATTTTGCAACCCTGTACCAAACTGATTCATATAAAAGAAAATTAAAACACAAATGACTGATGGGGCTTGTGTTATCCTGTGTGGTTAAATAATTAAAACGCGCCAGGTGGGGGCCCACGCCAGTGGCTGTGGTTACTACTCAAGGAAAGGGGAGGTGGAAATTGTGCTGATCTTGAACTTGAAAAAGAGAGGGGAATTGTGATTTTAAAAGGCGGAAAGAACGCTTCTTAGTCGTGTAAAATCACAAGATAAAATGAACATGAACTACATCCCACTACCTTCTCTATAGATTCATTATGATTGGCCAGTTATCACATTTTTATTTTTAAAAATATTGTTAAAATGTAGTTAAGATAGATAATATCAAGGTGTGCATTTGTTTGATAGACATGAAATTTCATGAAAATGAGGGTGTTATGGGTCGAACTGTCTCCCAGAAAGGTATGTCCAAGTCCTAACCATCCTCGGGATGCGATCTTACTTCCATGTAAGAAAGTGGAATTAGTCAAGAAGGTTTTTTCCTACCCGAGGAAGAGGACCCGCCTCCTCTCCCCTCTGAAAAGGTGTCATGGGGTGTACCTTACTCTAAGTCTCTGGAATGTAAATGAGAGACTTATCTTATTACAGGAGAAGGTGTCTTCTTCTTCCCGAGAAGAAGATAAACCCTTTGGCATCCAGTTCTAGGGCCTCGAGTCCCGTGAACCGCAAACTGACACCTCCAGCGCCAGGCAGACCCCTACAGAGTTCGCACACCTTGTGCACCGCTAACTCATCTTCGGAGGTTTGCGTTCGTCACGACCCCAAATTTCAGGGAAATCTGCCCTGCAAGCCCTAAACGTGCAGTAGCATAAAAGCCTTTTTGTTTTCTTCCCTGGACTTTTTATTTACAGGGTGCAATGAATTTTTTTATTCTTTTTTTAAATTTTTCAATTACATAAGCGTTTCGTCTATCATCCCACAGAGGGGCCTTTCATTATGATAATGAGTCAGTCCATGAGGGACATACAACAGTGTCCATTGGTCTACACCTAATAACAGAACTATAAAGCACACAAAAGCAAAAAAAAAAAAAAAAAAGTACAGAATTAAAGGAAGAAATACTCAGTAGACAAGGCTACATTTATGATGAGGGGTTTTAACACACCTCAGCAGTTGGTATTGCAACTAGATTTTTCCAAAAGCACAAGACAGAAAAATCTGAACAAATTCATGCTTGAGAACGTGGCCAAATTTCCCCTGGGGAAGACTACCTACCAGCATCGGGTAAGAATACCTGCTTCCCTAGCCCTGAGCAGGATTGGTACATCGTAATAGTTTTAAATATTTATTACTTATCCATCTAACAGACAAACCGTGATACTTGTACTTACTTGCATTGTGTCACTTGCTAAGTGATTGACGATTTTTGCATATGCTTGTCCTTTTACTTTTTTCTTTTTACAAAGCACAGTGTTAATTTTAGGTATATTTCTATATTGTTATGGTCTTTTTAGTTTATAATGTTTTATATTACAAGTATTTCCCTTTTGTCATTAACTTTGTAAATGTATTGGGATGACACTGGTTAATACATTACATAGATTTCAAGTGCATGATTATGTCACACATCGCCCCTATAGTGTCTTGTGTGTTCACCGCCCACAGTCCAGCCCCTTCCGTCACCATGTATTTGAGTCCCTTTTCCTCCCGCTGCCTGTCTTCCCTCGGGCATCCACCATCCTGCTGCCGGTGTCTGCGAGTTTTTGTCATTAACTTTCACACCACCTTTCTTATCTTCTTTAATGCATAGAAGTTAAAATGTTTCTATGGTCAAATCCGCCATTTTTTTTAATGTCTTTTCCCTTTCATTTCTGAAACTTATTTTTTGAGGTCCTGCTGAAGACTCGTTGTCTGTGCGGGGCATTATCTCGTTTTACAACTTACTTGTAAGACCACGGTAACGCTCCACACAGGGAAGCGTTGAGACTGGCCGTGCAGTGTGATTTCTGCCGGTCGGTTTCACCACCTAGACTGTCGGAGTGCTTTCTACAGCGCTGTCTGCTCTGGTTCTCAGATCGTCCAGAACTTCACACGGCGGATCCAGACCAAAATCAAAGACCTTCTGCAGCAGATGGAAGAAGGGCTGAAGACAGCCGACCCGCACGATTGCTCCGCCTACACCGGCTGGACAGGTGAGGGTGCGCGTGCGCGCGATCCGTCTCCTTCATTCTCGGGTTACACGAACCGTTAGGCTGGGGTTTGAAATTTCTCTTACAAAATGGTAAAGTTTTATACCCTTCAAGCTGTCTTCATAGATGGGATGCTTTGGAATTTCATTTCCAAAGAAATTCTGCCTGGAAGTTTGAACTTTACTATATAGACCGTCATATTTTTGTGACAGTATTTGATGAAACGCATGATGGTTTGTGAAAATATGTCAAAAGAGCAAACTCGCCCGAGGGCCAGTTTCTTTTTGCAGTGAGAGTCACGTGAGCTGACCCCGGGGTTGGCCCCCGGTGGCCCTGGGCGGCCCTGATCTTTTTATTTCCGTTTAGACACATCTTCATACTCTTTGCCTGTGGTGAATACAACATTGACATAGTGACAGTAAAAGCAAAATTTCCAGACTTTTAAATCCAGACATGGAGCTAGTCCACTTACAGAGCCAAAGAAGTTTATCGGAAATGTAAAATTTTGGCTACCTTGAAACAAAATACAAAGAATAAAGATATTTTGAAAAGGAAAATAACGCAGTTATCAGCAGACAGTTTTCCCCTGAGAAGTCTCCCTCTGAAAGCATCTCTTTACCGAAAGTGGCTTTACTCTGTGACATCAGGCCCTAAGTCGGGCCGCATCAGATCCGTCGGCGAGCTCTGTGATGCACGAGGATTCCCAGCCTCCACCCCAGAACGGCTGTGTCAGGAAATCTGGGGAGGACACTAAGAATCAGTTTTTGGTTTTGTTTTTTAATCTCCTTTTGTTGTCATCTTTCGGCATCACCGATAGAGCCATCTTGGACAGTGCAGAGCCACGGTGGAGTAGCAGGTGCGGGAGGCCAAGGCCCCAGGGTGGCAAAAGCCGCCCTCCTTGCCCTTCCAGGTCAGTAAATGGCCATTCCCCAGAGGGACCCGACCTCGGGGGGGAGCTCGGAGGGCGTATCTGAGTGCGAAGTGGGCAAGGAGCGCTGGTGCAGGCAGGGAGAAGAGGTGCGGAGGGTGTTCCGGGAACGGAGACTGGAGACTTTTTTAGAAGCACCATTCAATGAAAGAGGGCATGGGGTCACAAGGCAGAAGCCACCGCTCAGTGGCACTGGCGGACGTCGTGGGTAAGGAGGGAACGCGCCGAGTGCTCCCGAAACACCGAGGCCGGGGGAATCGGGGGAGCCTGGCCCGGGATTGAAATGTGTTAATATGTTTGTATTAAATTCACTGTTCGTCACTGGAAGAGGCTGCCGTTGGAATTTTACAAACTGGGAAAGCTGCCTAACCACTTTCCTCTTCTAGAGAGCCTTCCATAGTTGATCCAGAAAAATCCATCGAATTCAAATTTAAGAAGAAAGTTCAACAGTTGTATACGTAATACTAGAAAAAAGGGAAATCACACTTTGTCAATGGAAGAAGAAAACACAACAGGAAAATCCCACTACAATGTGGACAGAAATCACAGCACTTTTAACATCAGTTTGGAAACTTAGTTACTCAATCAGTTCACAAGCAGAACTAAAAAACATAAAAAAAAATCTCCTGTGTAATTTCTTTGATGTTCCCCTTCAGAAATGTAGGTTTCTACGTAGGTTTTTCATATAATCATACAAATTATGCCCTAAAGGTTAAGAGACAAGGTAACAATGGTGTGTTCTTGGGGCTGGGGGGATTTTTCCAGGCATAGCCCTCTTGTACCTGCAGTTGCACCGGGTCACGAGTGACCAGACCTACCTGCTGCGGTCCCTGGACTATGTGAAGAGGACGCTTCGGAACCTGAATGGCCGCAGGGTCACCTTCCTCTGTGGGGATGCTGGGCCGCTCGCCGTGGGGGCCGTGGTCTACCACAAACTCAAAAGTGACAACGAGTCCCGGGAATGCATCACCAAGTGAGTCCGAGTGCGCGGCCGGAGGTCTTGCTGGAGAGAGGTGTTCGAGAGGGAAATCTTTCAAATTCCTCTTCTCCTACGAGCAGGTCTCTGCAAGCAGCTTTGTGTGTTCATCCTGAGCAGAGTGGTAGGATCCCGTGCCCCCTTCCGACCCAAGCTGCGTTTGCCTTAATTCGGGGGGATACGCGTGTTTCCTTGTGTTACTTTAATCATTTTTCTCAAGTGCTGTTTGGCGGCCATCAGTGCCTGCAGATTAGCTCACTCTCAGGCTCAGTGGTCATGAACGGTGAGGGGGGGTCAGCCCTCTGCTGCGCCTGCTGGCTTCCCGTTCCTTCCGAGGAAGCAGGCGCCGGGGCTCACCCCACCGTGCACTGGCCTGCGGCTCACGAGCCGTTCACGTTTGTTGGGAGACGGGGGGACTCAACCTAGTTCCCAAGCAACAGCCACATTTACTGCTACCTCATGTTGACTTTAAGTCACTTTCTTCTAATGCCGGATTTCAAAATTGAGTATCTTCTCTTACATGGTTTAGAGTAGTTGTAAGGTCGACATTTTGAACACAAAGATGTTTTGTTATGTATCTGAGAGACAAATTAAGTAGAGAAGTTTTTGTTTCCTGTTTGGGTTTTTTTAATATATTTTTTAAATCAGCTTTAAATTAAAAATCCAGGGCAGACAGCCCCCGCGGGCACAGGGTTATTCGCAGTGGCAGGAGGCGTGTGCGGGGCATTCTCTGGGAAAACGGTTTTCTCCTCGGGCAGACTGCTGCAGCTCCAGAGAACCGTCGTGGGCCGGGACTCGGACCTCCCGGACGAGCTGCTCTACGGGCGGGCCGGGTACCTGTATGCCTTACTCTACCTGAACACGGAGATCGGGCCGGGCGCCGTGTGCGAGTCGGCGATTAAAGAGGTACGGTGGGGCCGCCCCCCCAGATCTACCTGTGGGCACAGTCACAGCAGAGGCTGCCCTCGGCTCTGAGGCAGCAGGAGCTCCTTAAAGCACCTCATCAAATCAATCAGTAGCTCCATGTTGTCCTCTCCAGGGATTTTTTACAAATCTGTACTCTTAGGCCTGTGCCGGTCCAGCTGCCTTTACTAGAATCAGACCACCACAGTTCCAGAAAGATGGCATGTTCATTTCTCTTTCGTGGGCTGTCTGAGCTGGCAGCGGTCCTGGGGGTGTGGCGAGGGACCCTCTGCCTCCTGCTCCTGTGTCCCAGGGGTGTGCCCTTGTCCGCGGGACCAAAGCTAGGTGAGCACCTGCACCCAGGGACAGGCGAGGAAGCGGAGGATGAACCGCTTCCTTCTTAAGGCCAAGCACCACCAATTGCCACCTCCCTCCTGCTCACATCCCCCTTACAGAACTTGGGTGACTGTGTCCAGTCGTCTGGGGCTCAGAGGCCGCTGCCCAGCTAAAACTCGGAGCTCGGTTTCCAAAAGTAGGAAGAGAGTCGGGGTGTCCAGAGCCAGTCGGGGTCTGCACCGCAGATGCGTCACAGCGCGATTCTGCCCATGATCTAGCAAAGCGCTGTGCACGCAGCAGAGTTCGCCCGGTTGCCGCGCACACACGCAGCCCTGTCCGCCCGGCTCCCGCGGGAGCCTGCCAGGCTTTGGGGGAACAGCCAGCAGCTGCAAAGCCACCAAGCAGTCTAGAATATTTTTAGAGGAAGCGTTTCTAGATTCTCGTAAACTGTTGATACAGAGAACTTTTGGTTTCCTGGTCTGACTTCATGTCTTTCTGTACTCCGAAGTTGTTGTCTGACTCCCCTCTGCCGGTATTTATTACACTCCACGGGGTTAGGGCTCATCAGACTAAGACAGGACACCTGTGTTTCGATGGCTGCGGTCTCATTGTCCCTGCAGGTCGTCACTGCTATTGTCGAGTCGGGCAAGGCCCTGTCTCGGGAGGAGAGGAAGACGGAGCGCTGTCCCCTCCTGTACCAGTGGCACCGGAAGCAGTATGTCGGCGCGGCGCACGGCATGGCGGGGATTTACTACATGTTGATGCAGGTCAGTGGGGCCCCTGGAGATGCTGGCACAGTGGCGCGTCATAAAATAGTCCATTGATGGGGCGCGTGGAGCTAAAAGGCGGATGCAGACGTGCGGGCTGAAATGAAGTACGGCTCCACTTTTGGATCCCATTGCTCAAGCTTTGCTTCTATGTTGCGATTAGCCACAAAACAGAGGTTTAAAAAAATAGAAAAAACATATTTAATATTTTTTTATGTGTAAAGCCAGCAGCAAAAGTGGACCAGGAAACCCTGGCAGAAATGGTGAAGCCCAGCATCGACTACGTGCGCCACAAGCGGTTCCGGTCTGGGAACTACCCGTCGTCGCTGAGCAACGAGACAGACCGGCTGGTGCACTGGTGCCACGGGGCCCCGGGCGTCGTGCACATGCTGATGCAGGCTCACAAGGTCGGTGCCCCGTCATGGCAGCGGTGCCCGGGGTCCCCTGCTCGCCGCCAGCGCCTCAGTTACACGTGGATGGGCATTTTAATTGGTTAAAATCGACAGTCAGCATTGCCTCTGCGGAGTCCTGAGCTGGGAGGAGGGCCGGGCAGGAGACAGGCAGATGGAGACCACGGGGGCTGCACCCGGGGCTGCTGGTGGTGCGTTTTTCTCCCCGGGGCCAGTTCAGGTTTTCTAACCAGATGGGAAACCGCTTTGCTTCTCGTCGCCCAGGTTTTTAAGGAGGAGAAATACCTGAAGGACGCCATGGAGTGCAGCGACGTGATCTGGCAGCGCGGCTTGCTGCGGAAGGGCTACGGGATCTGCCACGGCACAGCCGGAAACGGCTACTCCTTCCTCTCCCTGTACCGCCTCACCCAGGACAAGAAGTACCTCTACCGGGCTTGCAAGGTGAGGCCATCCCTGCCCAGCAGCGTCTGGGCTCCCTGGGACGGGCAGCGCCCACAGCCGGCCCCTCGGCCTCTTCACCTGCTACTCCAGCTCTGCGGCTTCGTCCGCTCCTCCGGCACAGCCTGACCTGGCCCGTCTCCGCTGCCCTGGGAGTTAGGCCCGCCCGGCTTCTCCACCCTCCTCTCCTCCCCTTCTGCTCTCTGCAGCCCACCGCCCGCCTCCCGCAGCGGGCAGCAGAGCAGGCCTGTTGCGCCCTCCCAGCCTTGTGTTAGCGGGTCCGCCCACCATAGACGCCCTTCCCCCGAAATCTGCAGGGCGACCCCTTAGCGCCGGTCTCAGCTCAGGGATGAGCTTGGTGACGGGCCCACAGCTGAGCAGGGGGCCTGGCGGTCCAGCCCAGAGCACAGGCGCCTGACCTCCCCGCAGCCCGGAACCCCCTTGCTGCGGGTCTTGGAGAGGTCACTGTGGCAGCTCATCGGTTGCCTTCTCACAAAGTGGAGTCTCCAGTCGTCAAAAGGAACAGCTGTCGTCTTCTTAGTTTGCAGAGTGGTGTCTCGACTATGGAGCCCACGGGTGCCGCATCCCCGACAGACCCTACTCTCTCTTTGAAGGTAAGGGAGGGCGAAGTCCACACCCTGGGTGCTTGCATCTGGGCCCTGTCTCTGCGTGCCCGGCACCCGCCCCTTCACCCCCACCGCTGTGGATAATTCGGAGTAGTTTGTACTGGAAATCACAGTGAGTCTCTTCACTGCGCCTGTCCTCGGCTCCTGTGAGTGTCTCCCAGGGGTGTTTGGGTCTCTCGTGAGGTGGCTATGCAGACAGAGCGCAGAGTGTCCGCTCCCTGGTAACGGGAGAGGACGGGCTTCCGGTATTAACTGTTGATCTGCTCGCAGGAAGCTTGTCAGTTACACACGTGTAATTGTTTAACTTATATAAAGTAGCGTGAGTAATTTACTCTAGCAGTTGAAAAGCATTAGTAATTAGAAATGTTAATAGTTGGAAAAGTAATAAGAAAGTTCCGAAAAACAAGAGCAGTGACAGGGAATGAGCAAGCACAGCGTTCACTAATGGTCTGCTGCGGGCACCGTGTGTAGGACACAACTCCGGGAAACCAGTGGAGTTCTACAGAGATGGCCCACTCTCACGGTCCTGGTGCGTGAGAGGGAGAGGTGGGGGGAGAACTGGGGGACTGGAACACAAGCCACAGAAATCCGAGGACAGCGATGAACAGCACCTGGGGCAGGAGCGGCCTACTCCACCAATGCCGGCCCCCCCCCCCCC
>CM052549.1:2961338-3004220 GCA_028533065.1 Trachops cirrhosus
CTCCGGGAAACCAGTGGAGTTCTACAGAGATGGCCCACTCTCACGGTCCTGGTGCGTGAGAGGGAGAGGTGGGGGGAGAACTGGGGGACTGGAACACAAGCCACAGAAATCCGAGGACAGCGATGAACAGCACCTGGGGCAGGAGCGGCCTACTCCACCAATGCCGGCCCCCCCCCCCCCGCTTGCCTTCAGGAGCTCCCATGCCTCAGCGTGGGACCCCAGGCTCATTCACTGCAGAGGGGAGGGGTTGGGGGGATTTTGACGGAAGCAAATAAAGTTCACTTCTAAATAACATTCTTAAAACCTAGAGAAGATACAAAATGCAACTTTTTCTTTGGGCTAGCATGCAAAGGCTCTGGTAGAGGAAGTTTGTAAGTTGGAATGTCTCAAGAGCAGCACTAGGTAACTTTTCTGGTAGTGATTCTGTAAGACCTCCTGGAAGTGTCGAAATAGACTATTAAAGCCCAGAAAGCAATGTTTCTAAATAAGAGAGTCAAGAAAACTGGCGTCCTCACCTGCTGGGTTTCGGCGATTTTTGTGAAGCCATTGCTGAAGTCCCCCGCTCCTTCCCCAGACCCCGCCACCCAGGGAAGGAGGTGGCAGAGGGCGCCCTGTGTCCTGAAGGACCCCTCTTTGACCTTGCAGGCATGGCCGGCGCCATCCACTTCCTCTCCGACGTCCTGGAACCAGAGACCGCTCGGTTTCCCGCCTTTGAACTTGCATCTTCACAGCGGGATAAAAAGGTGTAAAGAGACCAAGAGACCCGTCTGGACCAAAAGCCAGCAGACCGCTCAGCTCAGTGCCGGACGGAGAACCGACTGCACGTCCTGAGAGAGGGACAGAGGAGCAGCAGCCCCTCCCGGCCCCCGAGTCAGAGCCCGAGTGACAGTGGCCTCCCCCCACCCCCCACGGCTGTCACGGAGCCCCTGGCCGGTGTGGAACACGAACCCCTCACCCAGTTCTCCGTAGCGTTGCATGTCTCCTGGTGTGTGTTGTCCATAGGTGCGAGCCGAGCTAAACAGGACGCCCTCTGCGCCCACAGCAGGGCTGACCGTGCGGGCACGCTCGCAGCCCCTCTCTGTACATAACCTTCACGGGGGCTGTCGCCGCATCCGTGGGGCAGGCGGGCCGCGGTCAGAGAGTCTGTGGGGTGATGCCCCGTGGTCACACGTGTTCACACTCGGCGGGCCCCGGTCAGGTCAGACAGGCAGGGATCAGCTGGACTGGCTGGAGGGCCAAGCCCGCCCTGGTGGTGGACCGCCTCTGCTTTGTGCTCACCCGGCATTTTGAAGAAGCCAGAGGGGCGCAGTGCAGTCCCCCAGGGCTCCCGCCCTCACGGAAGGCGCAGGCTGTGTGTGTGGGGTGCCAGAGGCCCCTCGCAGGCGCGGGCGGCGGTGCCCCGGGGATCGGGCTTCAGAACAGCTCCAAGGAGAGCCTTTCCTCGGCCACGCCCAGGAGCCGGAGCAGCGACCCCTCGGTGGCGGTCCAGACTCTCGTGTGTTACCGAAGCAGGCGGCACCTCCCTGTCCTAAGCATTACACAGTGTTGTTTCAAGTTCAGTGAATAAAATCCCAGAAGGGTGATAAGCAGAGAGACACTCAGCTGTTCCTGTGTCCCTGCAGTTAACTTATGTCAAAACCTGGTAAGTTTCCAAAAAGGGCAAGTTCGGGATTAATACAGCCCTTCCATTCGGTCCACTGTTGGGTGACACAAACCTCACACTTGATGAAGTGTAGTAAGCATGAAAGCACTAGTCCTCACTCACGCACTCGGGGAACAAGCTGTTCTAACCAAGGAAACGACAGTCCTGACATTTTGATTTTAAAAACGGGAGTTTGGATGAGCCCACACCCAGTAACTCCATCCCAGAGATTTCAGTTTTTGGAAGAGTTTTCTCATCATGGGAGGATCTAGGGCTTCTCATCTCTCGAGCGGAGGCACGGGTCCTGGAGGACACTCCGGGTCTCTGGCGGTCTGGTCCTTGTCCGAGCATCGGTCAGCCCTCCAGTCCCCCTTGCCCCACAGGAGCAAGACTGTCGGTGCGGAGGACGGGTCTCCGTCCACAGGGAATCCCAGGGTGTCACGGAGCCTCCCTTTAGGGGCTGGCAGACACCGACATGGGGCCTTTGTTTCTAAATGATGGCTCCTGAGTCACATACTCTGTTCCTGAGTCATGGCTACTTTCTTCCAGGTTGGGTTGGTGACTCCCGTGGACATAAATCCTCATGGTTGTATTTGAAGGGACTTTCTGGGCCTGCTCCTGCGTATCTCACCTGTTACCTGCAGGTGGGCGTGCTGTCCTGAATGAGCTGGGTGGGGGGAGGGGGATGTTCCGCAGAAGAGCTCACCACCTGAAGTCCCAGCCCGCAGGCCAGGCCACCCCTGCCTGCTGCCCCCCATCCAGACCACACACAGCAGGACACACATCGGGGCCTGCCGAGGCCCAAGGCTTTGCCAGCTGTCCCCTCCCAGGGGTGGGGGCTGCCTGGGACTCCTCCAAGGACAGCCTGTCTCAGCCAGAGGGGGCAGCTCACAGAAGCCCCCATTCTGGCCACGTGTCCCAAACCAGAAATTTGAGGGTGACACTGCTTCTTGGGTGTCTCACTGCATGTAGAAAAACCCTCGTTAGGCTTGTTTCTGAACAGCACACCAAGAGAGAATACATGTGGAATAAATAGAGATCTTACCTGCAAGTTGGCGTAAGCCAGCTGAGTGGACACCTTCCCACCCACCCACCAGATGCTACAGGTGTACAGTGTGTGACTGTTCCCCTGGCGCTCGCAAGTCCCAGGGGCTGCTGGGTAACGCTGGCTCCGGCTCTCAGGCCCCCAGGGCCGAGGAGAGAGGTGGACATCAAAGAGCACAGGACATCCGGGAGGTCGGGGTCAGGGCCGTGTCTGCACGGAGGTCTCAGAACATCTCACCATGGTTTCTTGGGTGCATCTCTGTCCTCCAAACCTGTCTGCACTTGAAAGTGTGTGCATCCCCAAACCTTCTTAAAACTTGAAAGAAGAAAAGTTGGTGCCCACAGAGGGTCTGTGGGTTCTCTGGTTTTGCCAGTAAAGACCATTTTGTGGTGATGCCTCTCGGCGTCTGCCCCAAGACAGAGAAGGTAAGGAACCGAGACCTGGGAGAGGCCCCGTGACCTGGCCCGGAGCAGGGGACTAGGAGGAGGACCGGGGACGCAAGCAGGGCCTTCCCGCCCCTGCCATGGGTACTTCCCATGGCGCTCTTGGCTGGCAGGGCCCCTCTGGCCATTCCCTGCTTGTAAGTTGGGGAGGCAAGTTCACATCTCCTACTACATCATTTGCTAAGTTCACAGAAGCAGAGATTCCAAGTTCAAAGTCCAGGTTCCCTAGACACTTCTACAGTTTTGAGGGGCCCTTCCCTTCATGGGCCTCCATGTGGCATAGGCCGGGTGTGTCGTGGGGACGAGGCAGCAGGGAGTCTCCGGGCGCAGAGCCCCCTACATCGTGTGCCAAGCTCCCCAGGCACCTGAACGCTTATCCACAGGGAGTAGCGTGTCGGGTTCCAGGCTGAAGAATGCGTGTGGGCAAGTTGGGCTTCAAAGCAGGGATGCTGTGGAAGACAGGCAGGGCCCTGGGGTGGGAACTGGGGCACCTGCTCTTCCAGAAAGACCCCCACTATGTTGGGATCAGGGAACAAAACCGAGATCCTAACCCTGTGGTGGGTGCAGCACGGCCTGGAGAGACCACGTAACTCAACTCTCCCCTCCGGTAACAACTGACGCAGGAAATGATGAAGCGGGAGAGGCGGGAGCAGTGGTGGTGCAGGGGGCACTGACCACTGTTTGAAACAGGACTTGGAGGCAGCGAGGAGGCTGGCCACGTGGGCCTGTGTGGGGAGAGCACCCGGGCTGGGGCTTGCCACTCACAGTCAAGGAGGGTGGGAGCACCGGGGGGGACTGGGGTGAGGAGGAAGACCGAGGAAGGCCAGGCCTCTGGCCCTCCCGAGGAACGCAGCTGCTTTCACTCTGGGTGAATAGGGAGCCACTGGGGGGATCTGAGCAAAGGAGGATCTCACCTGGCTAATAGGGATCACCTGGGGGACTACAGGGTAGACTCCAGGTGGGGGACTGGGGGCTCACCTGGGCAGCTGGCAGGAGGAGAGGCAGTGAGGGGTGGTCAGACTCTCGACGTGTCCCGGAGCTGGAGCCAGCAAGAGTTGCTGGCAATCGGTGCAGAGGAGGAAGAGACGAGGATGCCTGGGCCGGTGGGAGGGAGGAGATGCTGGGGGTGGAGATGTGGACGAGGCCTGGCAGGAGGGCCGGGGCTCAGGTTCAGGCACATGGAGCCGGAGATGGGCGAGACACGGGAGGTGCGGAGTTTGGAGAGAAGTCTGGGAGGGGGCTGCCACCGAGGAGTCGTTTGCACATTGGTGGCATTTGAAGCTAGGAGAGTGGATGGGCTCACCAAGGCAGCGGGCAGGGAGAGAACAGGGAAGGGGCTGAGGACGGAGCAGAGCAGCCCCCGTAGGCTGGGAGGAGAGAGAAGCAACCCCTGGGGCAGGCAGCGTTCTCCAGGAAGCAGTGTGGGGGGAGCAGAGCGAGTGACTGTTTAAGGTGCCTGTGACCCGTGAGAAAGACCAGGGACTGGCCAGGAGATTCGGCAGCCTGGGGGCCACTGGGGAACCTGCCCAGGGTACAGACAACGTCTGAAAGGACCTTTATTGCACAAGCGAGGAAGGACACGCGGCCACGGTGAGAGATCTCGGATCGAGGACACACTGCAAGTTCAGAGAAGTGACGGCCCGGTTGTAAATCCGTGCGCGTGACCCATCGGGCATTTTGAAACCCCGGGGTGGGGGGATGGGAGCTGGGGCCTGCGCCGCAGACTGGGGAGGTCCGCCGCAGATGGGCGCAGACGGTGGTGGGCGCGGACGGACACGGTTCTCGGGGAGGCAGCATCTGCGGAGCGGAGATGGCGGAGGAGGTGGTGTGGGGATGGAAAGCGAGAAGAGAAAGTGTGAATGCTGCCAGGAGAAAGAACGAACGCACGGGCCTCGAACGTCAGCAGCACGCTCAGCAGTCCCTTGGAGGGCGGTTTGAACACGGGTTTCTGGGCTAGTGTCTGGAGGAGTGAGTGAGGCCTGAGAGTGTCTCCTGCCCAGTCCCGGGGCGACGCTGCCGCTGGGCACTGGGGGCCCCCCTCGGCAGGAAAACATGCCCTCGGTTCTCGTCCCAGTTCCGCGGGTCTGGATGGGGAGTGGGGCAGGTGGGGGTGGGGGCGGTGCCTGGCAGGACAGCCCCCGGGGCCCACGTGGTTGGGAACACAGGGGAGACCAGTCCGTGGCTTGTGTGTGTTTTCCCCACCACCTGCAGCTTGCTTTTTAGTTTGATTTTTCCGAATGGGCTCGTCCTGTTTGCTGACTTTCGTTTTCCTCTCTCTCACCTGAGAGGGTTCGTACACTAGTAGCTCCGCGCTGTGCGAAGCCTCGCAGAGGGGTGGGGTGGGGGACTCAAGCGGGTTGTAAATCCTGTCCACAGGCTCCATCTCTCCATTGGGGAAGCGCTGGGCAGGGGCAGGAATCGCCTACGCAGCCAATCCCCAGTCTCCGGCTACAGGTGGCAGGAGGGAATGGCGGAAGGGAGCTGGTGGCCATCCTCACTAGGTGGCACCCCTGACCTTCAACCAGACCTACTGTCCTCTGGGCCGAAGACCAGAGCTCTGTCCAGAAAAGACGCTCGAGGAAGGCAGACGGGCCGTGGTGCTGCAGGGTAGCAGAAAAGGCCTCTGCAGAGCTGACTGGTGTCTAAACCGCCACTGACCGAACCTCCTGCTGCCTCCGGGAAACCCTGGGTGTTGCCTGTCCCACGGCCCGGGGCCAGGGCCTGGGTGATGGCCTGGGTGGCTCCCGCTGGCGTAGCTGTGGCTCAGGGCTCCCATTGCCACATTCAGCTCTGCCTCCCAGGGCTACTGGGAAGGCAGGATAAAATAATCCAAGTGGAGCTCCATAGCAAAGAAGCAGCTGGCCTCAGCTGGCTCCGGGGAAAGGGTTTGGCAGAGTGACCTGGATTCCGCTGTAGCAGGCACCGCCTCCAAGCGGCAGGCCAGCCCCGCCCCCAGGGAAGGCGGCTCTCAGGAGCTGGTCACGGCTCCAGCCCCACACCCGTTTTTTTCTGGAGTCACCTTCCTTCAGGGAGCTGCTGGCCGCTCCCACTTAGGTGCTGAGCTTCAGCTGCACCCGCCCACGGACGACCAGCTCTGCCAGGGAGCTGTGGTATTTAATTCAAAATCAGCACACTGAGTCATCGGGAACCTTCCCGGTGGCCTACTCACGGAAGACAGCCACCGAGACTCCCCACATTCTTCATTCTGGGCTCTCCCACGTTTAACAGATTTAATCTCTTACGGGCATGTCATTTCTAGTGTATAATGACAGTATCGACCAGTGATGAGCTGGGCCCCATGTGAAGTACTTGATAAGCATATTGCAGTTGGTAACTTCATCCGGCTCTTACAAAAGCCTGTGTGTCATGATAGAAAAAATAAAAAATATATAATAGCCTGTGCAGAGGCTTCTCTGCCAAATTTCTCTACCTGTGAGGCAGCACAGGGCAGGGACAGCTGCCCAAGGTCATACAGCAGCTAAGCTGTGGGGCACAGATGCCACCAGACCCGAATTTATGGCAGTAGCATCGCCTAGTTCCAGGTCAAGGATGAAATGGAACCACCTCCCATTCTCGCTGAAGGATGAGGGTACTGGAGGAAGACTGGCCATGGGAATGGGCAGTGACGTGCCCGTACAGCATCTGAAGTGGACAGGGACAGCCCAGCTGTGCTCAGACTCAATGCATTATATCATTCGCGTGAGCTTTACAGTCCTGTGTTAGACTGTGTCAGACAGGCGTGGTTCTCGGTGCTTCCATCTATGATAGAGTTCAAGGCACAGTAGAACATAAATGCTACTGCTCTGCCCCCCAATCCACAGTGCACCCAGCAGTGACCAGCATGGCTGCCTGCACACCAGAGACAGCGTGGTCCTCCCGCTGGAAATACACACCACCACCTCTGACCTGCTCCTTCCTAACAAAACAAGGACCCGAGTCCAATCACACTTCTCCATGCACAAGAACTACCAGCGTACAAGAAATACGAGTACCATGGACACGCAGTCTGCAAATTCCAGACTGTGGGTATAGACAAAGAACAGGGTTTCTTTGAACAAAAAAAAAAAAAAGAAAGACAAAGGAATATAAAAGGTAAAGAGATGTGTAACCTTAGAGCCCACTCAAAACAGTCCTGTCCTGTTTATGGAGACACTGAGTTGCTTTTCAGACATTACAGAACAAAACCCATGTCATATAGGCAAAGCATGTTTAGAGGACAGAACTTGGACCTCAGCTGCCCCAGGAACCAAAGTCTCGCCCCCAGACACACACGCGCGGAACCGAAGGTCCAGGACACAGCCGGAACTTGAACACTGGGACCGGAAGCACAGGGGCTGCTGTCCGGGAGGACCTGGTGTTGACGCCCCACAGACCACTTTTCAAAATTAAATAATGACAGCAGCAGCTCACGTCCCAGCCCCTCACCGCGCAGGATGCCTGTCCAGGGGAAAGCGGCCTCAGGTGCACTGATTCCTGCTGCCAGACCCTCCCACCCCCGGGCTCAGGTGGGAGACGGTGAGGGCATGGTGATGGTGCCCCCAGCAGCCGGTCTGTACAGCACCTGTGGGTTCCTCACCCTGGCACCTGCGTGCACCGCCACTCCTGCCCAACGTACCTGCTGGGCCTCACTGTGGAGTTTCTCTATCAGTTCTCCCCTCCCCAGCCGAGTTTTCTGCACAAATTCATCTTCCACCCTCCCAGATTCATTTTCTCCTCAATAAGCCGCCACTCAAAATTTCTGTTCTTGCACTTCCGTGCCTCGAGGGCCACTGTGGATTCTTTGCAATTCAGTGTCAGGAAGACAGATAAAAGGGACACTAAAATCATGGCCTTGGACTCCTAAACGACCCTGCTTCCATTTTGCTGGGGAAGCTGATGCTCAGGGGGCTGTCCAGGTAAGATGTGTAACCTAGCGCTGACTTGGCGACGAGCAAGCTGCCCGACCGCTTCTGGCTGACTTCCCGACCTGTCTTCAGATGCCACCTTACAAAATGCTTCTGTTTAAACATTATCTCTGTTACTGATTCATCAAAAATGCCGCTCACCATAGCAGATACATCCTTCCATAGGCCCGGGAGACATCTGGTTTCTGAGCAAGCAGAGCTGGGGTTTAAGCTTAAATTAAGGCTGTGGAAGTAGATCCAGGCCCCAGGGTGACTTGTGTCTCTATCAGCCGTGGTTTTACCCAGTTACTGCTTCTCACTTCCCACTCACTTCGGGTGGCTTTTCCTTAGCTAGACTTCAAATGTGTTGGTGAACCGCCACTTCCTCCTAGTCTCTGACAGCATGTAATTTCTGGTTCTCCCGCCCCGCCCCACCCCCACCCGGCTGCAGGCGCTTCCTCCTGAGGGGCTTCACCTCTGCCCTCTTTCCCGCTCCCCAGCAGAAGTCAAAGCACACGTCCAAATTGACTTTTATTTCGCACACCTAGGAAACAGGACCCTACTGAAGAGAACGGAAAGGAGAAATGAGCCGGGTGCTGCAGAGAAGCATACACGAGTCTGCTCCGAGTTTCCTCCCAACCACTGACTCCGCGGGGCCCTGCTCGCTGGGAACCTGGGCACGAGCCCCCCGCAGCTCGGCGAGTTCCACGCCGGGGTCAGGGTTCTCTGGAGCAGGGCTGTCCCCCAGGTGCTGGGGACGACAGAACGTGCCTTACACAGACATGGGAGTATAAAATTGCTGGGTGCGACCGGAGTCATCCAGTCTCTTAAGACCACTTGCTGTCAAAAAGATACACAAGGTTTTGTCACGGACATGTGGCGCCACGTCAGCCACACCTGGTCCGGTGCTGGGGCAGCTCTGAGTATGCTCACTATTTAATTAAAAAAAAAAAAAAGCAAAGGGAGATATTGCAATTAAAAATGAAAAACAAATGGCCTGGAGGAAGAGGAACTAAGATTTAGACCCAGGTATTGTCGTCCGTTGTAAACAGCAAATGTTGTGCTTTGTCAGCTCATTTCACAGGAGGGCCTGGGGGTGGCGAGGGTCAGGGCCGGGAGTTCACAGGCCACACGAGGGGGTCAAAGCCACACTCACGGACTGTGTCCCCAGGGCACTGGTTTGGCTGCAGGTGTTTCCTGCAGAACTCCCCGCGAGGCTGCACCTGAGGGTCGCTGTGGCCCCATCCCGCCTCCTCACCACTGGCCCACAGAGACACCCAGGAGACCAGGGACACCAGACCCCGCCCTGTCTGGGGCATGGCAAACACCCAGGACCCACTCCAGTGAGACGTCCTGATGCTCCAGTTGAACAAGGAACAATTTCTCAAGATGCTCCGTTAGTTCATTTAAAAAAAAAGGCTCCCGCCACCCCGCACCCCGCACCCACGGTCCGACCACCACGCACACAGCAATCTACACGTCTTGGCTACACTGCTTCGCCCTCCCTGTGCCCGACCAGCAGGTCTCCATCTGGGTGTGAGTACTGCACTGTCCGAATTACTAGCTGCGCAGCGGAACAGGACCCCGCTCACTGTCACTGCCCTGGGGACCACTCGCAGGATCCCAGGGTGACAGAGGTTTCTCAGTCAGGGTTTGCATCTCCAACCATGTCTTCTTCATTCGAGTGTTGATGAAGTCGTCAGTGAAGTCTGTTGGGTGCTTCTGGAAGAGATCTGCCTGCAGCCCTTTTTCTTAGCAAGCTCCTCTTCAGAGCCCAACCCCCACCTGCTGACGCTCAGACGCCCGTCCCCAAAGGGTTGACGTGACTTCCGCTTGGGAAGTGTCCTTTATCAAAGCCCATGGCCAGAACTGCCTGGGGGAGGGTGTGGAGACCACAGGTCCCAATCAGAAACCAGAGAGCTGCTGACATTCAGTTAAGACACTCAAGTCACACGGCAAAGGACAGGACGCTACACAAACTTCTATAAAAGCACTAAAAAGGGGGGAACATTCTCTTTCCCCAAGTCAGACCAAGAGCTCCTAAAATGCATGTCCCAGTGTGAGGCAAGGAGCAATTTCCCACGAACATACAGGACCTTCCTTAGGGACCATCAGGTCACTGCAGACTGCACCTTGGCCTGGTTCTGGGCCGGCATCGCCCTGCGGGGACAGCGGTGCCTAGCACTCCCAGCCCCGGCCACACAGAAGGGGTGCTGCCCTCATCTCTGGAAAGTGATGGAGATAGGAAAGTGTGCAGAGGCTTCTTGTCCACCAAGCGTCTCTCTAGCAGCTTCTTGAAGAGGAAGACAGACAGGACGGGGGGCCTCAACCGCTGAGCCTGTGAGGCCTCGTTTCAAGGCTTCCCAGCTGATGGGAGGAGCCTCCCCCAGGCGCTCACCTGAGCACAAACACTGGCCCTCGCTGGCCTGGTCCTCTTAGTCTCTGTCCTGAGGATCTGGGCACGCCACCCTAAGGTGCCAGCCCTCGGAGTCCGTCCACACTCCGCCAGAGCACAGACAACATCAGAAACAGAAGGACACGGGACGAATTCAAACACCAGGTGTCTACGGGACACCTGGAAGGAAGCTGCGCCTGCTCGAAGACGTCAGAGAAGCATTTGCCCTTGGTGGCTCACGAGACCGTTCCGGAAGCGAACGCTGACGGGGACAGGAAAGGCAGGCCGGAAAAGCTTCTCCCTGTCTCCCCTGCACCGTCACCCAGGCAGGCTCCGGGCGCACCCCCACTACTTGGCCTTCACCACCTGCTCGTAGGGGGGCGGGGGCGTGTTGCAGTAGGAAGGGGGCGGGGGGTAGGCCATGCTTCCGTGCGGCGAGTTGGGTTGGACCTGGAAAGCCATCGGCACGGGGTTGCCAGCAGGATTCATCCCTGGTCCTCCGGGGTCGGTGTAGTAGGGCAGCCCCGGCGGCTGGGCTCCTAGAAGGCAGAGGAGCCGGTGTGAGCATGGCAGAGAAAACCCACCACGCTTTGCCCCGGAGCTCTGCCAGGGCAGGCGTGAGAGGCCCCCGGTGTGGGAGCGGCCTCTACACCGAGCGCCACTGGGAGCTCGCTTGTTTGACCGGCTGGATTCCTGCGTCCTCAGAGAAGAGGTGGTCACAGGTGACAGCACCATAGTGACAAGGAGGGACACAGTCGGCTGGTCTGGGATCCAGTGTGGTGGGGACTTCACACACAGGGGCGGAAGAACAGGAAAGTGACATCCACAGCCAAGGGCACGCCAGCCCCACCTCCTCACCTTACTCACAAGGGGTGGATCATTCGACAGGTGAACTGGCCCTTCAAACTGAGGGTTATGGTGGCTGGCCCCGTTAGAGAGAGAAAACATAGAAACGTGGCCCGAGTTTTTTCTTCCAGCACATTCTGGAGGGTTCCCTCCTCGAACGCTTATGGGGAATGCGTGCACGGCAGGGAGGGGCGGGGACGGAGGGCTGGCTGACCTGTCGCAGGGTTCGGGGGCTGCCTGGTGTAGGACACGTTGAAGGCCGGCTCCTCGATCAGCGGCGGGGGGTACATGCGCCTCCGGATGAAGAAGCCAGCTCCGCAGCAGAAGAGGACGCCCATCATCAGGAGGAACCTGGGCGAGAGGCAGCGGTGAGGTGCCTGGGCACGGGGGCCGGGGCACCCGAGGCCGCTCAGACGCAGGGGCAAAGTGTGCTGAGGCCCCTGCTCTCAGGCAGGCTGGTCCTGCCCTGGCTGTTTGCCCCGGGACGTCCCCGGGTGGATGACCACAGGGAGACCCTTAGCTGCCAACCTGGGGATGCCACTGGGCAGAGGCCACCCGCGCTCAGAAGCTAGGTGAGAAGCTAGGTGAGCGCTCGGTCTCAGAGAGCCGCACAGGGCAAGCTGGCTTCACAGGGCTGCGGCCTCGCTTTCCCGCCACTGCCCTGACCTTCGCTGGACACTGCCACCTAAACAGGAAGTGACTTCTCAGTGCTGTCAGAGCACCGGGCTGGCCCAGCCTTCGCCTCGCTCCCAGTTTCCCCCTGGCGGGAGTGACTGCGGTGAACAACACAGCGTCCCTCCTAGCTGTCTTCTCCCCATCGGTGTGTGAACATCCATGCAGAAATGTCAGGCGGTGCCCCTCCCACGGCACTCTGCAGTCACAGAAAAGCCACAGGCATGGGGACAATACTCGAGAGAGAAGCTGCACGTTTGTGATCCAGGCTCTAGGAGCGGCCGGGCGCTTCCCTCCCACGACCCCTGCGTCTGCGGGACAGCAGAGCTGACTGCCGCAAGGACAGGGGTTGTGCGGCCCATCCGAGGACCCTCGGCGACTCGCCACACCCCTGACGCTGCAGATGTGACTGACGGACAAAGGAGCGACTACCGTCATCTTCGAATCTGACAGCATCTGTGTTTCTGCAAACAAGAGAGTCGTTCAGAGAGCGCCGGGCTGTCCTCCCTGCAAGGACGTGAAAGGGAAACTCCTGCCCACACGTGAGCTTGTGTGATGGAACCTTCCCGGACCTCCCACGATACGTCACGCCGTGTGGGGGCCGCACATTGCCTCGTGAAGAATGAGCACATCACAGAGCCGGCCGTGTCGCCGTCAAAGGCATCTGTCCACACGGGAATGAAACTTAAGAGTGGCTGAGAAAGCCTTCGAGACTTAGCAAGATGTTAGGGTCAGTCTGGCCATCCGTCGATATGTATTTACTGGACAACCAGAGACGTTGACCGGGACGAGAGATCAAGGACACAGGCAGGAGAGGACCAGGAAAGGGCTCCCATTGTGGCATCTGGTCTGTCTTCTAACCCGGTTCATTCCCCAGGTGACTTTGCAGCACCTGCCGAGCTCCCAGCACCGGCTGAGCTCCCAGCACCGGCTGCCTTACAGGGAGGAAGACAGGCAAGGTCGCTCCCCCACCCATGAACTTGGCCTCCAGTAGGGGAGGAGCACAGTGATCAACCCACTCTGAAATGACTGATTCACAGTGCTGGTCGTACGTGCTAAGAGGGGAAACCAGGGGCACAGCCGTAGGGCTGGGCTCTCGTGGTCGAGTGAATGCCCACTGGGGCCATCTTTAAGTGTTCCGTGCAGGACAGCAAGGGTTTTTACAAGCGTGTCTCCCACAGTCAGGAAGATCAAAAGAGCTTCCTCTCCTTGGAAGCAGCATGTGAGCTGAGTCGGAAGGATGCAAAGAAAGAGGCAAGTTGAAGGGACGGCAAGGAGCTTTCTGGGTGGATGGGGCAGCCCAGGCGTCCGGCCAGAAGGTCAGGCGAGCGGGAGGCCCGGAGAGGCCGGCTGCCGCTGCAGGGGAGGGCAGTGGAGGTGGCGGGCTGGTGGTGGGGTGGGGAGTGCCCTCCTGGGAGCTGATGGAACCCAGCTGTGCAGACTCTGCAAGGCCCGTAATCTCCGAGTGAGGTGCTCGAGCATCAGAGAGAACAGCTTCGTCTGCAACCTAACCTCCCTCAGGTGGGCTAGGTGACTGCACTACACTCAGCGCTGCCTCCAGCTGTCACATCGGAGCCGAAACTTAAAGCAGCGCAGGGCTTGAGTGCCCTCAGGGTTCGCCTTCTCACATAACCGGCGGCTCACTCCCAGGAGACCCGGCCCCCATCCCGGGATGGGAAATGCAGGAGCCCCCCAAGGTCTTGGTCTCTCCCATGAGAAAAGCCAAGATGTTGGGTAGGCTGTCAAATGCACCCCGCGCCCCCTCCAGACCAGTAGAAAGGATGCTGCACCAGACACCTCGGACCGATGCAGAGCAAGTGAGTACTCGGCCAGGATGGAACTGAGGCACGTGGCTGGAGGCCAAGGTCGGCTCCAGTGACAACCACCGGCGGACTCGCTCCTTATTGAAACAGGAGTCTGAGGACATCTCAGTTCAGAGGGAAGCTGGCGGGGAGAGGGGCGGGAGGCAGAGCCGGTGTGAGTGAGGGGACTTGGGGACAGGGAGAAGAGCAGATCTGAGCTCCGGGGGAAGGTTCTCCCCACGTCTCCCCGTCTCTGCTGGGCGGGTTTGGAGAGCTCTCCGGGGCTTAGGAGGTCTGTGCCGTTGCTGCCATCGAAGGTGGTCTGATGACCTCATTCAGACCTTGCCGGTTCAGGATCACTCCAGAGCCCAGAGCGGGCAGGGACTTCTGGAAGCACTCTCCTTCATAACTTCGGTTTTAGAGGGAGGAGACAGGAGTCCCCAGAAGCCGAGTGGGAGCCAGGCTGGAGAGCAGCCCCTCCTTCGCTCCAGGTCTAGCTCCGTGGACCCCTCCTCTGGGCCCTCCCCACACACCTCCACACGGCTTTCCCAGCAGGCTCTCAGCCAGGCCCATTCTTCCTGCGTCCCCATCCCTGCAACGTACAGGCCCCACGCAGCTTCCGGGGCACGGCGCACAGGTGCCCCGGGTACTTGTGCTCAGACGTCTGTCTCCTTGGGGGGCCCGACCTCTGTAGGGGCCTCTCCAGGGGACGCGGGTGCACACTGATGACAACGGTGGTGATGGAGGGACACACGGAGCAGAGCCGAGCATCCTCTGACGTGGGCTGGGGCACCGAGGACCACCCCCCGCCCCCCGACTCAGGATTAGAAACTGGTGTCTCAACGCCAATAATCCGAGCGAGTCCTCGGGCATCGGGCACTCCAACCTCATGGGACTTGCCCTCATTCTCTGGGACCTGCAAGGTGCCCCCACCCTGACGAGGGACCCTGGCCAGCAGCTCAGAAGCACCTGCTACAGGCTCAGGAAAATTCTCCTGGGTCAGAAGCCACAGCTCCTTTCTACACAGTCGAACAAACTCTCAGACACGCCACTGAGCGGGCAAACTGCGGGGGATCCCCCCTGTTAGTGGAGACTCGGGCACCCCCCTTCTCCCAGGGCACTGTTAGCATTGCTCCCTTGTCCCCTCTCATCGTACAGCTTTACGGATGTCAGACAGCTCTCCCAGCTTCGCTCAGGAGAGCCGGGCGTGGAAGCTGCCACTTGGGCCGGGGGAAGCCTGCGAGGCAGCAGAAACTTGACCGTAAGATTTGCAGGTTCCCCGGTTCACCGTCATTCCAGGAACTGGCAAGGAGCTGCCGCCCCGCCCACCGCCCAGAAGCATCTGTCTTTGTCCCTGGCCCCCGGCCTGTGGCGGTGGAAGCAGCTCCTGCCCTTCAGGGAGCAGAAATGCCACCGGGAAGCCAACCACACCTGCCCACTTGCCGACAGAGGCCATCCCCGAGACGGTGACCCCAGTGAAGGTGACGCCGCCGTGGTGGTGACAGTCCTGGCTGTGGGCAGAGCCCCTGGGCGGGGAGCAAGCCCTCCAGACAGGGAGGGGCGTGACCTACCAGAAGTACCACAGCCGCTGGATGGACAGGGCCCGCACACAGCACCGGGAGCCGCAGCAGTCCTCGTAGGGGCGGCATCTGTGGGGAGAGGGCGCAGGCTGGTCAGCGTCCGGCACGGGAAGGGCCTGACCGGTCCCAAGACCCAGGCGGGGCTCAGGGCAAAGGACAGAACGCCACCAGTGCGTGTAAACTAGCCCGGCTGACCGCTGTCCGTCTGGAGGCCTGAAGAGAAGGAGCCGAGACGGGTGCGGTCAGTGCCAGTCAAAGCACCCCACTTCCACCCGTGCCGCTGTGCGAAATCCAGACAGTTCCTTCTGGGGAGGCGCCCGAGCGAGGAGCAGCGGACCCCCGGCCATCCTGCCACAGGCCGGTGCGGACAGGCTGTGGGTGCCGCTCAGGGCGCGATCCCCGAGGGGACACGAGATGGGCATGTGGCCTGACAGTCCCGTGAGGTTGAAGACAGAGCTTCCAGGGCCAGACAAGCAAGGAGGTTAGGCCTGGTCTGTCCACTCACTAAACGGGGTTTTTAAAAGAATCTGACAGCCTGACCACACCATCCTGGCTGCCGAGGGGATGATTAAATGCTGCGTTGAGGAACGCTGCTTTAAACGTTACAGTAACAGAGAAAACTGTGGGCCTTTGATGGTAAAAACCAACAACAGGGAGCCCGAAAGCACAGCAACAACAGGGGAACGCGCGTCACCATGGAACACAACCGGGTTGCCCCGAGTGCTAATTTAGAAGAACATTTACAAAGTAGTTAGGGCAAAAAATCCAGTTACAGAATATATATCTGGACAGATGGCATTTTAGCAACTGTCTTAGTCTGCTCTGGCCGCTATAAAAACACCACTGGCCGAGCAGCTTATAAACAAGAGAAGTTTATGTCTCACAGTTCTGGAGACTGGAAGTCCAAGGTCAGGGTCACATCCCTGAGTGCTCTCTTTCTGGTCCCATGCCGGTGCCTTCTCGCCGTGAGCTCCCACAACAGAAGCAGCAAGGCAACCTCTCTGTAAGAGCATTAGCTGCTAACACCACCGTATTTGGGGGGGTCAGAACTGAACGCATGCAGGCGGGGGCACCCAAACATCCAGATGCAGCAGGAAGATAGAGTTCCTAAGCAACCATTACCAGCAAAACCTTTCTCCCTGTTCTGGGAACAAGAAAGCACCTTCAACTTGCACCAGGAATCTTCACCGATCAACTCAACCATGCAGAGAGAAGAGACATTCTGCTGTAGAGTATCTGTCCCCAGACCAGACGCCTCCCCTCCCCAGAGGCTGTGCTCAGCTGGCTCTGCCAAGGAGAACAGCAGGGGTTCAGAAGAGGGGCACATGGAGGAAATGCCCTGCCCGACTCCCCTCTTTCCAGTCTCGAGGGGAGCCGACCTCAGCAGAGGGACCTGCACTGGCCCCGGTCTGCCATCGGAGCCAGCCGTGGCTTCTCCAGCGCCAGCAGGCAGGTCGGCAGCCTGGCCAGACCCTGGCTCTAGGGAGTCTGCTTCCGGGATCCTGCTTGGACACACGCCAACACTTCACCCACTCACCCCATTAATTATTCACAGCGGACGAGGGAGCCCAGGGAGACACAATCAAGAGGGGTAAGGCGAGTACTTGATACAAGACGCTTCACACTCCAGTGGGAGACTTGAGAGTAGGGTCTGGAAGTGACTCGGGGACAGACTGCCCTGCCAGGAAGGAGGGGCTAAGCCAGGGGCGGGAGCTTCTGCAGGGCGCCCCGCTCCCTCGCCTTCAGTCCCCACGGTCCACACACATTCGCTCCCTGCCCCTTACCAGTGGTGTGGAAGACGCTGGAGGAATTAAGGCAGGGCCCGGCTGGGTGTGCCCACTCACTCTGTTATTAATTCACACCTCCTGTCTCCCTTTTACATTCGAGCAAACGTTTTCCATGCATCAGCTCCCACCTATCCTCTCCCTCCGTGGGCTCCCGCCAGTCTCTGTGCTGCTGACTTCTGAGGTTCCCCACCGTCTCTCCTCCTACAGCACGTAGGTCCGAACCCAGAAGCACCTGGCACCCAGCTGCCCTGGGCCCTTGGCTCCATCTGGGTGGCGTCGGGATGTGACCCTGTCATGCACAAGACCCCAGCGAGTGGCTTCACATCTCCCACCATTGGCTGTGTCATTTGTAAAACCAAGTCCAGACGGTCCTGAGATTTTCTTATTATTGATAGATAGAGAGAACAGAGATAAAGCAAGGCCCAGCTCTGGGGTCAAAGCTTCCCACTCACCCCTCCACCAGCTCTCCAGAGGGCCCCTGGGTTCTTCTCACATTTAATATAAATCGATTTACTTGTGTCTAGTGAGGAAGACCCAGCCACCTTCTAACCTACCCTCCATTTTCCAGGCACAATGACCAGACTCACTTCTCGTCAGAAAGAAGAGGAACTGGGCACCTCTGAGTCACCAGCTTTCTCTGGCTCATTTAAAGTCACACGAAAGAGTCACAGCCTCAAAAACGCCCGCGTCCCTGGCTGTCAGAAAGCCCCTGCTCCACTGCTGAGCCTCGGGCTGCCAACCAGAAAAGGGGGGCAGGCCCTGGGGGCAGGGGAGACACTGTTCCTGATTGAGAGGCTCCCGCTGCCCAAGACAGGGTCACTCATGGCCCTGGGGGTGCCCACTCAGGCACCAAGGGGGCCCCTGACCTCTGCACACTGGAGATGCACTGGGAAGGGGCCCTCCCAGAATCTCTAAAGGCAGACCTGGCAGCGAGACACGTGCGTCCAGTCGTCCTGCCCCTCTGGGAAGCAGTCCCCGAGTCTAAAGCCACGGCTCCCACCCGTCCGTCTCTGGACACAGACCCACTGACCCCCTCCAGGCCACGAGACAGCAGACACTAGTGACGTGTGAACAGGAATGCACCCTCCCAGCAATGGAAACTGGCAGCTCCCACAACCACATCGACTTTGTAAGGGGACAACTAAGGCAAAAGGCCACCTGACCCACCAAGATGGCCGCTGGTGAGAGCAGGGGGCTCTGACCTGCTGCCCCCTCTGCAGCTGCAGGTGCCCCACCCAAAGCAGGACACGCTGCCGGTCATCCGGTAAGGGACACGGAGCTGCGGAGCTCAGCGCATGCTGCAGCTCCCTGCTCATCGAAGCCAGCTCCGGGACCTGCAGCCACATTCAGACCTGTCTCTGACACACGTCCCCTTGGCCAGCAGCACTATCCAAATGCAAAGGGAACAGGGAGCAGAGAGAACAGCGCCTTCGCTCCGGGCAGCCCTGAGCCGCCAGCGCCCCAGGCTGTGCTGCTGTTCCCGAGGTCACGTGGATCTAAGCAGGAGGACTAGGCAGGTGGAGAACAAGGAAGGAAGCTGAAGGAAGTGGACTGGGGTGGGGGGGAGGCATGTGACCGCCCTGCTATTTTTATATCACACTGTTGCTAAGAGGAGACACCTAGTAGCATAGTACTCAAAGGAGCACACTTAATTAAAAGCTTTGGAAAGGGCAGAAGGTAGACAGGAGAGAGAGATAGCAAAGGGGAGGAGGAAAGAAAAAATAACAGAAGAAAGATCTGAACTGTGTGTTGCTTCTCTGTTTGAGCTCCAAAGGGCTCTTATTTTTCTTCAAAAATAAGAACACGAGCCCTGTCTAGTGGGTTGAGCACCGGCCTGCAAACCAAAAGGTCGCCAGTTCGATTCCCAGTCAGGGCACATGCCTGGGTGGCGGGCCAGGTCCCTGGATAGGGGCTTGCAAGAGGCACCGGTTGATGTATCCCTCACACATCCATGCTTTTCTTTCTGTCTCTTTCTCCCTCCCTTCCCATCTTTGTAAATAATTAAATAAAATCAAAAACACAAGACTCTTTTGTGCGTGCAGGTACAAATGCAGCCTTCCAGCTCAACACCGGTAAGATAACAAACTAAAGAAAGCCCCACACCTGCAGGAGGGAGAGGACAGACAGCGCGCTATCACTTGGCATAAAGACATCAACACAGGTGAGAGTAATTTTGTATGTCTGGGTAGCGACAGCCGAAACCTAATTGTCTTACAAAACTGCGGCCTCTGTTAGCTTGATAACTGTAACTCGAGAGCGAAATTCAAGAACACGCAGCGGCGAGGGGAGCAGCGACAGTACCGCTGGGATTTCTGGCGAGAGAGAAACGGAGTTCGCCCTCAGCTAGAAGACTACAGTCTCGAAGGCGGGTGTGCAAGCTGGGTGCTCTCTCCTCAGTGCGATCCAGGATGAATGACCGTCAGCCAAAAAGTCCATATGGTTTTTTCCATAAAATGAAAGACACGTTTTTCATGTTCACCAATAACTTCATTGATCTGGATATTTTGAGGATGTCGGCTCTCTCCCACTAGTGGCTTCTAGTGGGTAGGGGCCAGGGGTGCTGCTAAACATCTTCCAGTGCATGAGACAGCCCCTCAGCAAAGAATTCTTTAGCCAAAATGTCAACAGGACCCAGAAACTCCACAAACCACTATTGACACATTTGATCAGTCACAGCACCTTCTCCATACATACACTGCACAAACCTTTTTGGTCTGTTTCAGTTGCATTTTTACCTTTCTTGAAATAATAAAGCCGTTTGAGCCACTCCAGGCCTGACAGAGGCCTCGCCTCTGTGGTGACCGTGGTGACCGGAGCTGAGCCGCTGGTAGCTCTCCGGGGCCCTGTGCGCCTGAGCGGAACACTTTTTCCGTTTTGGGGGGGAGGAGGGAGACTTGCAGCTAATGCAATGACAGGTTTTTGCTGGGTCATGTTGGCTTAAGCCCCAGGAATTATATCTGCTTTGTTTCTGCACTATCTAATTAGAGACTAAACATTGTGTTTTCTCGGCCACTGAATTAGCCAAAACATGTACAAAGCAGTCATTTTTAGGTGCCTCTGGCTTAGCAATGTTTTTTGCATGACACTGTTGGAATGTATACTAATTAACCAAGCAACGGGGAAAGAAAAGACGATATTATGGAGCGTTTTGCTATTTCTAGTAGAAAGAGAGAAAATGTCTATTTTCCAATGATAATCTTATTATATATCCTAATTCATATTTTTCCCCTAGGCCTGTATGGGTTTTTTTTTTTTGAGAAAAGTTAAGTTCGGCTCAACTTTTACCTTGTTTTCACTGCCCAGTGGAGGTCCTGGTTTGTGGGAAGCAAAATTATGCCTTTCACCGTGAATCCTTGAGTTTGTGTTCGTCACATGGCGTACTGGGGGGAGCAGCAACGGAAATGGCAGAGAAAGGAGGCTGGGGACAAAAAACACTCCCTCACGTGACTTCCAAAGTGATTCGTGAAAAAGGCTTACAGGATCAATCGTGTTTCAATTATTTTATCAGGGAACTTATGTGAAAAATAACCTTTCTGGTTAACCTTTCAGGCTATCATTTCTTTTAACACCCAGTCCTGTCGAAGAATTCCAATTCCCAGAGCGACGCGTGTCCCCAGAATCGAGCCACCGGGGACGTGCGGATACTCACATGTAATAGGTCGGGTAGAGTCCTTCAAAATACCAGCAGTGCTTCTTGGCCTCCGCGCACTGCAAAGAGAAAAAGGAAACCCTGGTCACTGGCGCGTCCGCTGCGCGTGGTGGAGAAGACCTCACGGAAAGGAAGAAGCGAGGAGTGAGGACGGAGCCAAAGGCATGGAAAACAGGGCGCCCGGGAGAGACGAAGAAGGAGGGAGGTCCACGCCACCCAGACCGTCTCTTCTTTTTTAAATGAAAAAATAAAGTAGGAAAACATCTGTTTCCTGCTTATTTTTCTAGCCTTTCATTTCTCTAAATGCACTGAGCATAACCAATTTATTGAAAAGTTAAAATAAAGACAATGCATTTTTAAAATTTTGTTATCGTCACCAGAGGACATGTTTTTAATTGATTTTGGAGAAACAGGAAGGGGGAGAGAGAGATACATCAGTGTGGAATGGAAACATTGATCGGCTGCCTCCTATACAAGCCTTGACCGAGAATCGAACCTGCAACACTTTGGTGTACGGGATGCTCCAGCCCACTGAGCCGCCCGGCCAGGGCAAGACAATCATTTTTAAATGTGCATGGTATTCAGATATCTAAAGAATGCTAGAGGTAAAGTATTACAAAAGTTTCCACCCGCCCCCCTCAATTTTCATTTTTGAAAGATAGTTCCCTAGATCTTTATATTTCAGAATATTCTAAAGGCCACATTCAAATCACAGATCCCCCAGTGGGGACATTGTTTGCCATCTAAGTCAGGATCCACTGTCCCCTCTCATTCCGAGGGATGACAAGTGGCGGGGGGGGAGGTAAGGAAAAATAGCAGGAGCCCCTGTGCTTCCCAAGGAGGTCAGACACTGACATTCCGGAGTGTCGGGCAGAGCAGCTGTGAAGCCACCACCCTGGTGGGTTGACTGTCTCACCAAATGACACCAAGTCAAAGGCACCAACTGTGGCATAAGAACGCTAAACAGAAATGCTCCAACCTATCTGAACAAGATAATTTTCTAAAATTATTCCACTCATGCCACCATATTTTTTTTAAATTCACAGGTTCCTACCACCAGGATCTAATTCATTGACCCCTAAGGCATATGTTATACCTTCAAAATAATATAGTACAAAGCTACCAGCAGCAGGGACCCAGAAAGGCACAGTGACAACAAAGCTTTCTATGAGCAAAGCAGGAGCTAATTGTCTTGTCCAAGCACCCCCTCCCCCAGGTCCCCCGACCCCCACCACCCAGGGTCAGGGGGGCTGCTCCCTCCTCTACCTTTCTGGCAGGGCCATGACCTGTCCCATGCTGCCTGACAGCAGCAAGGAGGTCAGAAGCAGACCCCAAATCTAGAGCAGAAAGCCCAGGGAGAGGTGAGTGCAGTTGCTATGCACTGCACTGGCTAAATGAGGTGCATTATGAAGAGAGCAAGGAGCACTGGTGGCTTGTGTGTGAGTGCATGCGTGTGTGGTTTAAGATACTCAGAAGCACACTCAGGCGGCCCCAAGGGACCCAGTTTTATTAACGGAAAATGAGTTTCATTTAGACAGTGTTAGCTCCTGCCCAGCTCCAGAAATGAAGTTCAGACAGCCGAAGAAATCAATTTCTTTTGACAAGGAAGAGCAATTTCAGGTCTCTGCCCCAAATAACAACTCATTTCACCAGTGTGTCTTCAAGGAGACATTTTAAATGTCTCCCCTTTACTCTCCGTTGCCGCCAAAGACAGGCACACTTTCTTGTTCAACCTTGAAACTCCGGCTCTGCAATATCAAGGAGCAGCTTCCTATGACGCTGGCCCAGAGCCCAGGGACCACCAGGACTCACGTCTGAAAGCCCCCTCTTCCCCTCCCAGCCCAGACTCTCAGTCCCCAGGGCCTGGGTGGGGGCCAGCGACACCCCGGGGTGCAGGAAAGGAAGACCTGCCCCCGCCACGGCCGACCGCTGTGGGGTTCCCCTCTAAGTGAAGAGTTCCCTAATTGGAAGCAGCCACGCACTTTGATACACCCCCCCCAGCCCCACACCTCCTAACTCTTAAGGTAACAAAAAAATAACACTAGCATATTGCCTTTGAGGATATTTTTCTCGGTTTGAGACTGTCAGGAACACCAGTTTGTAGACAAAAACGCTGGGGTCCTGAATGAGTGTCTCGCTCAGAGTCACTAAGGCGTCGTTTCTCCTCCTAGACTAAGCCACGTTGCCCTGAGAACCCACCCCGCCCCCCTCCAGTGCCACCCCCCACCCCATGTCCCCTGACTATAGGGTGGTGGCGGGGAGCCAGGTGGAGATATCCAACACCTGCTCCCCGCTCCGCCGTTAGCAGACTCTGGGGAAGGTTCTTCCAGTCTGGACCTCCTCCCCGCACGGCGGCTGGTGGGCGGGGCGGCTGTGAACAGGCACCAGTGAGCGTGTGATCCCTGGGGCTCGGGCCATAAAGGCACAGCACACCCCTCCGGGTACTCGCACACCGGCGGTCTGGAGGGAAAGCGGGCGGTATCCGGAAGACCGGGAGAGCATTTCCCTCGCCACCGTCATTCCACACGGTTGCTCAGCAAGGGGCGTTCTTTCTAACAGCAAACCCTGGGGAGGGCGTCCATGCCCACTCCCAGCAGGCCGGTTAAGTCAACGACAGGGCGTCCCCACAGCGGAGTACTGAGGCCGACGAGACACGGCTTCCACGGGGCAGTGCCAGCTGCAGAAGCCATCCAGTGACGCCCCACTTCACGGGGGCTCCGTTCCGAGAAACGCGTCCTTAGGTGGTTCTGTTGTGCGGACATCCCACAGTGCGCTCACACGAACCTGGACCGTCCAGCCTGCTGCTTGTCCGGCTATGCGGTGCAGCCTGCTGCTCCCGGGCTGCAAACCTGTGCGGCCTGGTACTGAGAGGAGTACTGCGGGCCAGTGTAACACTGCTGTATTTATGTATCTGAATATACCTGAATGGAGAAAGAGTGCGGTAAAAATACGGTAAAGCGCATACCAAATGGCGCACAGGTGCAGGGCGCTACCTTCGGTGGAGGCTGCGGGACTGGAAGTGGGTCCAGGTGACTCGGAATGAGTGATGAGGGAGCATGAGGCCGTGGACTTTATAAGCACTCTGCGCGCAGGCTACGCTCAAGTCATGAAACAATGGGAGGTGCAACCAAGCACAAGAGAGGCCGTAGACACGAGATGCTGCTGGGCAACATGCATACTGACTGACAGTGATCGTTTCAGCACACAGAGAGAGTGCATTCTGCAACGACGATAAAGTGGACAGGCAGGAAACACCGGGACCAAAACGCAGGCACCCACGACCGTGATCAATACGAGGTGCCGCACGGCACTGCACGTGACCTACTTTCACCCTGCCTGGCCGGAAGTGCAGTTTGTTTGTTTACTCCAGCGTCACCGCAGACAAGCCAGTAACGCCTTGCATTCCGACGTTACCATGGCTATGTCGCTAGGCAACAGAGCTTTTTCCGCTCTGATGGGACCAGTCGTCTCTGCGCAGCGTCCCTGATGGAATCTGCGTGAAAACGATGACTGTACAGACAGACCTCGAAGATCTTGAGCGTACGGTTCCAGACCTCTTCAATGTAACAAGTGTCACAGGAAGGCAAGTCATGGGAATTTTCGGTTTTGTAGCACATATAAAAGTTACGTTTAAACTACACTGTGGTCTATTAAGTGTGCAATAGCATTATGCCTTAAAAATAGTGGACATAACCGTTATTAAAAAAATACTTTATTGCTAAAATATGCTGGCCACCATCTGAGCCTTCAGCAAGCCCTAATCTTTTTGCTGATGGAGGGTCTCACCTCGATGTTGCTGGCTGCTGATCGGGGTGGAGGCTGCAGAAGGCTGGAGTGACTGGCAATTTCTTAAAATAAGATAACAATGAAGTTTGCCACATCCACTGACTCTTCTCTCTGGCACGCGATACTGTCTGATAGCATTTCACCCACAGCAGAACTTCTTTCAAAATCGGAATCAATCTTCTCAAACCCAGCTGCTGCTCTATCAACTAAATTTACATAATATGCTAAGTCCTTCGTTGTCATTTCCATCATCTTCACAGTCTTTTCAGCAGGGGTAGGTTCCACATTAAAAAACATTTTATTTGCTCAGCCATAAGAAGCACCTCCTCATTCATTCAAGTTCGATCGAGAGGTTGCAGCATCTCAGTCCCCTCTTCAGGCTCCACTTCTAAGTCCAGTTCTCCTGTTGTTCCCGGCCTAGGGCACTTACTTCCCCCACTGAGGCCTTGGCCTCCCAAAGTCATGCATGGGGGGGGGGGGGTTTTGAATCAACTTCATCCAAACTCCTGCTAGTGTTGCTATTTTGACCTCTTGCCGTGAATCACAAATGCTATTAATGGTATCTAGAATGGTGAATCTTTCCCAGAAGGTTTTCCGTTTACTTTGCTCCGATCCACCAGAGGAATCACTATCTCAGGAACAAATGATTTCCAAGGCCCGTTTTCCTGTGATCCTCTGTCATCGAAGCAGAAGAAATATTGCCAAGCCTTTCGAGAACAAAGATTCTAAATAAGGAATGCCTTGCATTTATTCGTGTGGTAGTTTTCCAAAATCTCCATAAAAAAAGCAAACCTGTCCCCAAGAAAATGTCTAAAAAGTGAATAAACTAAGAAAAAGCAATTTCAGGGTTTTATCCACCCCTAAAAGTAGCTCTAGCCAGTCTGCAAAGATTACTACCAGGGTTTCTTCTTGAGAAGCGCCCTGATACTGAGCCCAGGCTCAGTCGATGGGAGCACCGTCCATAACCAAACGGTTGAGAGTTCGATTCCCTGTCAGGGCACACACCGAGGTTGCAGATTCAATCTCCATTCTGGGCACCTATGGTTCCCTGGCCTGGGCAAGTACAGAAAGCAACTAATAAATGCTTCTCTCTCACTTCCATGCTTCTCTCTCTCCCTCTCTCTCTAAAAGCAATGAAAAAAATGTCCTCAGGTATAGGCAAAAAAATATATATATATATATATAGAATAAACATAAAAAAGAATTGCCCATCTACTGAAAAAGAAAAGATACTTTTTAGGAGAGGCCAGGCCAGCTGCTGCTGATGACTCCCGAACATTCTTAATCCCCAGCACTGTCCAAGGTGCTGGACAATCAGCGGCCCCTCAGTGCTGATAGTGTAATATCCCTTCCACCTGTAACACGGGAGCAATAACAAACACAGCCATCTGTTTCTTGAAGCAATCATAAAGAGTAGAAACTCCCAGTGTATGTACAAACTGTTAACGAAGCAGAATACGCAGGTGGACGGAGAAAACGTCCACCGTCAGGAGCCATTCGCCCAAGGGAATCTAGGAATCAAACCACAAAGGTGCTCAGGGACGAATCCCGGTGGCCTGCTATTCAACAACTGGGATATGTATCAGTGTGGTTAAGCCCGTCTAAATATAGTTATCCACATTTAGCCAGGATCTAAACAAGCCCTGAGGAACAAATCCTTGCCAATCCCCAATATAATCCTCACGCTGATGTAAATCATTCTACATCTAGCCATACTCCACAGAGGAGAGCCCAGGACGCCACTGTTGGATAAAATGGTTCATTCCATTTCTGTTCTGCCGAGAGGCTGCTGACAGTCCGGAACCTCGGACAGCACCCGGTGGCTGAGGCCGCTGGGGGCGGCAGGCAGCCAAGGGCCCGACCTCTCCTAGCAAACACACATTTCATCTTTCAGTAAAGGGGGTACTTCTGGAGAAACCCTGATAGTAATCTCTGCAGAGAGAGTAGGGCTACTTTTAGGGGTGAACATAAAACTGTGGAATTGCTTTTCTTTCATTTATTCACTTTTTAAACATCTTTTGCAGGGGGGGCTTGCCCTTCTTAGGGAGATTCCAGGAAACGCCCACATGGGTGTGTGTGAGGTGCTCCATACTTAGCATCTGTGTCCTCCAGAGGCTGGACAACATCGCTTTCCAGGGTGCCGGCGTCTCACAAGCCTGCACAAGTCCCGGGAGAACTTGAGTTACCTGTGACTTTGAGACCTGCGAGAGTTAAAGACTAGGGTCCAAGGGATTTGAAGCACAGTGGGTTTTATCTAAATTCCACCCGTGCTCATTTCATTCAGGGGCAGGTGAGGGGGTGGTCTTTAAACAAACAGCAAACTGCCAAATCAACTCGGCCCCAGCAGAGCTCCTGGCGACATCTGGAACCTAAGGGTCCTCACCTTACTTACTGTGGGGGCGACATCAGCCAGGCTGGCCTGAGCCGGTAAGTGGTGGACCCTGGGAAGATCAGCCCAACGGCTTTTTCAGCAGCACCCTGCTGGGCCCGGGTGCTGCTTTCACGTTCATCGGGGCTGAACTTGACACAGAGCCATGAGACCCTGGCGGCATCCAGGCATCCAGTTCCTGTCCAATGGGAGTTCACACTCCGCACAAACTCTGAACAGAGGGAGCCTATTAGATGCTGACGGAGGTGACACTCAGGACCAGGGACAGAGGCAGCGGGCAGGGCTAGGTCTTGTTGCTGCCCCAGCAAAAGTTCATGGGGGAGTGACAGGTAATCATCTCAGGGTATCCAAATTTCAAATAGCAACGATCACGCTTCCAGGTCCTGTGTTGGCATTTTAGTCAATCCCCTAAGTGCCAATTATTTAATCCTTAGGAGTATGGACGATCTGTTTTCAGGAACACCTCATCTGCAAGGAACCTTCGCTTCTTAGACATAAGAGTCCAAAGTGTCTCGCGAGCATCATTTATCAAAGGCAAGAAAGCAGAGAAACTCTTCTGAAACACAGAAATAAAAGATCCCTCGGTGTCTGGCAGGTGGAACCGCATCAGGAACACGCCTAATGAACCATCAGGGGTGTAGTGCTGTCTGCGGCCCTTCTGAAGATTCTGGGGCCGTGCCGGCGACAAGGCGTAATTAGTTCCGGCTGCCTGTCCCCGGGAAAACCCCCAAACTCTCACAACGGACTCGAATGACATCTCTTTGCTTCATCTGCTTCAGTTTTCAACAAAAGAACAGTACAGAAGCAAATCTCCTCGAGGTCCCTACTTCAAGGAGGTACAAACCCTCATCTGCAGGACATGAAAATTAGCCAATAATCAAAGTTAAAAGGCAAATGGTAGAAGAAAGTATTGAAATATAGTAAGGCTACTATCTTTAAAGAATATAGAGCTTATATGATTTAAGAAGAAAAAAGATTAAAATCCCAATAGGACAAAGATAAAATGGGAGAATTCTTCAAAGGAGAATCACAAAGGGCCAATAAACCTATTTTAAAAGATAAAATTCATTAGTAATCAAATCAATGTAAATTATAATGGTATGGCTTTAACCATCAAAACCCGACTACCCACTGCCCCGAGGGCAGGAGAAAACCGAGGCAGCACGTGACGTGTTTGGAACGTAACTGCAGCGTCTCAGGAAGAGAAAGCTTCAACGGGGACCAAACGCCTTTGAAGCACACATCACCGAAACGGGGCTGGCACACCGACGCCGAGAAAATCAGAGCAACGACTGTGAATAAATGTTATTAAGAAATAATAACTGGAAACAACCAACATTTTCAAAGTATGGGTTTGGTGGACAATAATAATACATCCAAAATACATAGGAGTAGGCACAATCCGATCAGATAGTAAAAAAATAGTAAGAATAATAGCATGAGAAAGAACATTTGGCTAAGAAAAATAAAGCCAATAAAATAGTGTATCTAGGAGAGTATATTATCCATCAGAGGGGACAGAAAATAATATGGAAAGACAGGTGGCAAAATACTGACAATAAATTGTCTTTTTGGTGACATTAGGGGTGATTTTTTTTTCATTGTATATTTTGGTGATCAGTTTCCAAGCTGTCTGTATAGAACTCATAACATTTTGCTTTAACATTTCCATGAAATTTTTCTTTAAAAAGCAGATCACTTACAGCCCGGTAAAGAAATGGAGAGTGAATATAAAGAGATATTTAAATTAAGGAAATATAATTCATCCACAAAAGTGAACATTACCTAACTAGCATTTAAGTAAAAAGGTTCCATTTAAGTAAAAAGGTGAGCAAAGTTTGTGAAAAATAATATACAAGGAAGGGTCTACTGGAACAAATACAAAATCAGCAATTAAAACTGTAGGCGTAAAAAGTTTAACATCATGGACAGTGCTCATTTTATGCAATCATTTAAAATACATTATATTTATAAGTTAACAATGTAAAAATAAATATATGTTCATAGGGTAAAGGAGGGGACAACATAAGCCACGATAACCCATGGTCCCCGTTCCTGGGCACGCCCACCACACCTCTCACAGGCCAGACTTACAGTTACCGCAGTGACTACTTCACTCTGCAGAAGAAAACTCAGATGACGGCGGGAACCACATGGAAGAGCCCTCCCCCACTCCCCCAAAGTAACCTTTTGTGGGTCATTAGGACCCATGCCTTAGAGCACCCCTCACCTCTCTGCACTATCATTTACGGGTTCTCCGTGAGCCAAGTGAGGGGCCAGGCTACCTAGCAGGTCTGCCCAGAAGACTGTTATCTCTGCTCAGAAGGCCAACCGGTCAGGAACAGCCACACCTCAGAGGGGCCCGAGCCCAGCCAGGGGCAGGCCAGGCACCAGCCTCTTTCCCTCTCAGAAGAGAGGTCTCAGCCGCTGAAAATTCCCAGAAGCGCAGCTGTAGGGCAGAACACACCAAACGAAGGCATGGGATGCAGCCAAAAAGGTTAATGGAACAAATTCATTCAAAGGCGGACAGCGTTTCATCTGCCGGGTCTGAACGCAGTGGCAGCAGATGGGGACGGCAGGGCTGCTGTTCTGGGCTGGCGCCAATGGGGACGATCCACCTGCCATTGTACTGAGACGGGCCCAAGTCCAACAGAAACATTGAGCGGGGACCAGACCTTCAGACGCGCTCCCGGAGGCCTGCATCCAGGAACGTCGGTTTTCAATGTCATTGCACAGAGTGCGGGAGCCACGTGTGACGGAGGTCACCTGCTCGGCTCTGCAAACACCTGCTCGGTGATTCTGGCACCCTGCTGGGATGCTAGCACAGGAAGTGAGGAGAACAGGGACGGGTCAGCTGGCTGTTTCCAGCCTCCTCACACAGTGCCCACAAATGGACAACAGACCCAACCTTCAAAAGACCACTCCTTCCCCTGGCCGGGCAGCTCAGTGGACTGGGCGTCACCCTGTACACAAAAAAGTTCGGGTTTGATTCCTGGTCAGGGCAGGTGCATAGGTTGTGGGTTCAACCCCAGGTCCGGGCATGAATGGGAGGCAACCAATCAATGTATCTCTCTGGCACCGATGTTTCTCTCACTCTCTCTCTCTTCCTCTCTCTCTAAAATCAATAAACATTTTAAGTTTAGGAAAAAAAGACCCTCCTTTCCAGTTAGGCCTAAGTCTTTGCCAGCAGATCCAAACTTCACTTCCAGACTCAGGCGAAAATACCAACTTCATACCTTTTGTGGACAGACAGACCTAGAAAGATTAGTAAGGACGTCAGCTTCAGAAGCAAAATGCCAAAAAACAGATGAGGGTTTCCGATCGCAGGTTGCCCACGGCCTCCCCACTATAGTCATATTTTAGAAGGAATGTGTGTAAAAGCACAAAAAACAGCGCTGCCCCCCTTTCCTAGGCCCCCTAGAAACAACCACCTTCCAGCAGCCCCCACGACCATCCCCTTCACCGATGCCAAACTGTGTGAACGAAACGCAGCTCTCAAACCGCCCAGAAGTGCATTCTCCCCAGACCCACGTGGTGAGTCCGGAGCGCTGACCACTCCACCAGGCACCGGGCTGAGGCCAGGACGAATGGGGCCCTCGCTGTGCACCTTTGTTTTCCCCACATCCTTCATTTCACCCTTAGCTCCTCTCCGTGGGCCGAGGAGGAGGCAGAGAGCATGCCCTTGGGGAAAGAGCAGCCCCGAGCAGGGGCACTAGGGGCACTCACACAGCCAGCACACGGGTCCGACCCCAGCCAGGCTCAGTCCCAACAGCCTGCCTCCCCACCCTCCTCGCTGCCCTCCCACCAAACCCTGGGCTGAGAGGCACCGCTCTTCGCCAGCTGATGTGGTGGAGAACTTCGCCTGCCTAATCCATGTCTCCTGGCCCATCTTGCTGTAAAAGTGTTTCTAGAACATGAAATGTTGCCAAGTCTATTACCACGAACCAGAAGGTGCAGGTACCCTTGACAAATGCCGTCCCTTTCGCACGCTGCTGTGGACAGCCAGTTACCACTTTCCTACTTGGAGCTGTCATCTCTGCCTGAGCTGAGCCCTCAGGCTGTCTCCAAGCCCAAGCAGACATGCCTGGCCTCCAAAGTAATACACAGGTGCAAAGAATAAGCGCAGTACCCTGAAAGGGACAATAGGTTTGAGACTTCTCCTTACACAATGCTCAAATATCTTCTCAAAATCGGAATATGAGCCTTTCTTACCACGCTCTACCCAGGCCACATGCAGTGAGTCACACGCAATCCAAAGCCTCACGAATCCGCAGCCCAGCTGAGGATCACAGTAAACGGTGACCGTTCGTGGTTTAATGACAAACATAACAATCCGTCAACGCAAACTCGCAAAGGAGCGTAAGACGGACACGTGCCCAAGAGTTTCACAGGGCATTGCGTTTAACAGCAAGAAAGTTAGAAAGGAACTAAATGTCCATGAGAAGAGAGCTGAGTAATGAGCGACTCACAACCACTCGTACAAAAGAACACCGGCGTTCTACAGGGAAACCCGCTGCGGAAACACCTCCCAGCGATACCTCTTACAAATTAAAGGAGAAAAAAGACGCGGAACATTATGTATGCATGATCCCATCTGTGTACTTTTAACAAGGTATCTGGGCGTATAAACTGTTTTAAAATTCAGAGCACTGCAGAAGAAACCACAGTAGCTCCTCGTAGAGAGAATCTAAGGGTGGGGGACAGGGGGGTGGGAGAGTCCCTCCCGTTCCATTTTACACCTCCTTAAACCATATACGTGCATTCGTTTCGTTCAAAAGATTAAAACCATCAAATCCATTATCCATCATTCTACGGCAATAGGCAGCAAGGTCAACCTCGATGAAATCCTCAGATAATTTAAGAAGGCCATTTCACTTGGTATTCTTCCCTTTACAACAAAGTTTCAAACAACTGATTTCAGTTTCTCCCTCTTCCTCCCCCCCTCACCCCCCACCTCCCGCCTCAGCCTGTCCTTAAAGCAAAACCAGTGATCTGTGAAGCGGCCAAACATGAGGCCAAAAGGAAGAGAAACACAGGCCCTGGATAATTCACACCTGGATAGTCAGGTCTTCCAGGTGCAAGAGCCACAGCCCGCACTGGCCCTGCCTTGGATGGAGTTCAAGTTCTTCCCTAACAGGGGGTTAGGTCTGGCAGACCTCAGAGGTCCCGGGCATTCCGCCCTCCAGCCACGGTCCTGGGACAGCAGTGGCTGTCGGCGGACTCAATAAATGGTTGCTAAACCAACTGTACAAACAACTAGACAGAACAACAGGTGTCAGCTGAAGGCCGCTGCCATCTATGCAACACCAACACAAGTCCCCAGTGTGGGGTGCCGAGACGGAAGAGGCCTGATTCGGTGAAAACAGCCCCATGGTAAAACAGCTCAGCGGTGGGGCGCCCCTGGCGGGGAGGCCCAGGTGTTGCAGCTCAGCTCCGCATTCCAGATCACGCTGCGGCCGTGATGCAGCTCCCGCCGAGGAAACCCAGTCTTCCGTGGAAACTGCGAGTGCACTCCCAGACGCAGAGGTGAACCTGGCTTCTACGGAAAAGAGTTCCCACCCCATTCCCTGATTGGTCCATTTCTATGCAAATGAGGACCTCACAATATGGTTGGTCCAAAAAGTACCATCCTGAAAAGCCGGAAAAAAGCCGCTCGGATTAGTGATGATGCACAGGAGGATAAAGCTGCAATGGGGTGGGGAAAGTCTCAGTCCTATTGGTTGAATTTGGATCCCAGGAGCCCTCGTATCACGGTTGACTGGGACAGCAGGGGCACAGTGCAGGAGGCTTGGCCGCCTGAAATGCAGGGAGATGAGGGACCTCTGCCAGCCATGGCTGCCAGACTGGTTTTGAACTTGAGCCCACTTAACCACAAGGAGCCCTTTCTGGTAGGAATCTTCTTCTCAGGGTCAACAAGGGATAAATGTTTTATATATATTACATAAAATTGGGCATGCACCGTCTCCCGTGTGATGGAGTAGCTACTGAAAAGTACACTAATGAATTAACACAGATATATCCCAACTTAAAAATAGACCCTATTTCCAACGTCTGCATCTAAATTACTGATTTAGAATCTAGGACCCATTTTTCACAGAAATAACCATATAAATGTTGGCTAAATGCCCTGGCAAGGCAACAAATTTCCATTCAGCTCATAAAATAAATGGACTCCGAGTCTGTCCTTGAGTTTAACCGGCCCAGAGCTGTGGGCCGAGAAGTCTGCTCTCTCCCGTCGCCTACCACCAAGCAGACGAGAAATGACCGTGCGTTGGGGATGCGGCCTGGGCAGAGCACTGGGGCACTCGGGACACCCACGTCACTTATGTTCTGTCATTCATCACCCTCCAGAACTCGCACGCCTGTCCTGAGCGGCCTCTCCCAGTGCCCCCCACCAGCACAAAGCAGCACTCAGCCAACAGGTGTTAGGCTTGGGCACAACCCAAGGTGCCCTGGCTGGGGAGGGAGAATTTATTCTCTCCTGCTCCGCCTTCCCGGCTCACTGTGCATAACGGGATTCACCCCAGAGATAAACACAGGCACATTCATGCCCTGGCGTGACTTTAGCTGGAGATGCAGCAGACGGGTCACGCCTGTGACAGAGCTCAGGGACGGGGAGAAGCTGGGCCTGAAGGCCACCTGTTCTGACTCGGTTTCTAGGCTCCCGAGAAGCCCCCACCTGTGCCTGTTTTAGGTCGCCTGCCTTCTAAGCTAACAGATCTGTCATTGGGGAAGGTGTGGGGCAGGGATGGGGGGAGGGTTAAGGCTCTGTGTTCAAAAAATTAACCCACAAAGACATACAGAATCCTTCCCAGGGAATTCACAACGTTGCCAGTGATTGCGCAAAGGGAACACTTAAAGACAAAGGCCGTGCCATGTGACAGGAAGCAGGAAGTTCTCGCAAAACGGAAGTACTGTGAGCACGAATTCAATACTGTACCCAGGGTTGGATCCTGGAACAGAAAGAGACATTAGTAGGAAAACTGGGGAAATTCAAATACAGCCCGAAGTCTAATCACTAGTACTACATCAATGTAGGTTTCCTTTTTAGCAAATGTCCCGTGGCAATAGAAGACATTAAATTAATGTAGAGTAAGAGGTATACAGGAACTCTGTTATTAGACTGGCAACTTTTCTGTAAATCTAACGTTATTCCAAAATGCAAAGCGGATCATAAACATAGCGTGCCCAGAACAAAGCGACAATGAAAACCTGAAGTAAGGCAGCTGAGGGCAGACATGGATGGTGGAGAAGAGGCCGCAGTGGAGCTGGGGGTGCGGGTCGCACGGGGCCTGCAGGGTTATGGCCTCCTTCCTGAGGCTGACAGAAGCCACGGACACCTGAGAGCCGCCGTCAGCAGCCTCCCCAGCACGCCTCGGGCACCTGGGGCTCCGGGCAGCCTCCGGTGTGCAGATGAATGAACCAGCAAAGGCAGAGAGGGCTCAGCACAGTGAGCCGCATGAGAAAGGAGCGGGGCTCTGTGGACCCACATGGTGCCGACTGCCAATCAACTGCCAACCCTGCAGGAGGCCGGGCATCTCTGTCCTGCCGTGGTGGAAGTTAGCAGCCCAGGGTCGGCTGTGAGGATGCTTGAGGCTCTAGGAAGTAGTGGTGGGTTCGATAGTATTCCAAGGCCCTCACGTAAGGCCACTAACACCCAGGTCATACCCTGTCCCATCTCTGAGGCTGGGGAGAAACACACAGAGACTCCAGAAGCTCCCGGCCACCAGGAGGGAGGAGTTTGAGGGGCAGCAGCCAGGTGACCTCCCTGACTCTTTAACTGTGATGCCCCACAAACACTGAGCCTTGGCAGGACATTTTGGCTAATTTTATGGTGAAGTCCTGTTCTTCTCTGACATTTAAGAGTAGAGATCTATGATTTAAACTTAAGTCTCTGTATACCAGCAAATCTCGCCAGCTCCTTGGGAGCTCCAGAATCAGGTCAATCTGCAGGACAATCAGAAACAGCAGGAAGAGACCTTCACGGAGATCTCTGAACGCACAGAAGCCAGTGTGCCGGTCAGTGAAGCGCTTCCTGGAGACCGAGTCAAGAACGGCCTGCTCCGACCAGCCACCCACAGCCGTGGGCTTTTTGGTTCACCGTAGCTTTCAGATAAGGAAATGTTACAGGAAAAGCTAGATGTCCAGCTTTTCTTGTGAAAAGTCTTTCGGTCAAAATTAACTTCAGATATGGCAAATCAGAATAAAAATCATTTATTCCTTATTTGAGCAGAAGGAACTGCAGCCTGGGAGACGCGGATGCAGACAGCAACCCAGCTGCACTCCAGGGAGAACAGAGAATGGCAGGTTCACAAAGGCCACACCACAGGGGTAATTCTCTCATGCAAATGAAGGATTCTGGCTAGGCCCGCAGGGATTGGTTAGTCCCGACATGCAAATGAGAGGGTGAAAACTTCAAGGAGGAAATCAGGTCCGTGTGTGTCCCTGCATTAACAACAGCTGTTCTAGGATGTGTCGGTCCCCACCTTGAACAGAGTTTACAGGCAGCTTTGGGGACTTGCTGGAGGCTCTGAGCAGTGAATTATGAGCGCCACACCTGTCTCTTTGGGAATATCTCCACTTTCCAGTTATTATTCCCCAGTGAGAATGCAACACGTTAAGTCTGACGTTTGAAATTGAGAGGTTACATTGGCTGGAGGGACCAGCTCAGGCTTCTGGGAGAAGGCTGTATCTGGAATGAGATGGGAAGCACAGGGAGACAGGCCGTTCCCAGAGCGGGGAGCAGCATGACCGAAAGCAAAGGGGCAGGTTCTAGCAGGGAAACTCTGAGGGCTCGGTTTGGTTGGCAAAGTACCGACCTAAAGCACCACGCCCCGGTGCTCACCCCGGGCGCTCTCACTGGTCAGTCCGAGCCGAGTTCTTCCCCACGTGAACCCAGCCTGCGGCGCCCACCCCGACCAGCGGGAGGCTGCAGGAACTAACCCTACCTGCCGAGCTTGCTGTGTGGTCACCTCTAGAGTCCGAGGAGGTTTTCGTCCTGCCCTGGAAGGCTAGAATCTGCGACACCGGAACCCGGTGTCGACAGCAAGCGCACGGTCCCATAGACCCGTGAAAAGTTCCAGCACAGAACGCGCTCGGGGCCAAATCAGATTGTGAGTGCTCCTCAGAGCACATCTCGGGCCAGTTTCCACCCCCCGAACAACAAATACACAAAAACGGAGGAACGCAGGCCTGACTCCTTTCGCCTGGGGACACACTGAGCAGGAAGGAGTCACCGCGCCAGAGGAAGGGGGGCAAACGGAAGCCCCCTGGAGGAGAAGCCGCTGCTGAGCGAATACAAAATGGGTGTTGAGTTGACAAAGGGGGGGTAGGGTAGGGACAGCGTTGGGAAGCAGGTTAGGGAGGAGGCAAAGGGAGGCCCAGGACCCATCCCAGTCGAGGTCCGCGCCCTTGCTGTCTGGGCGCGCATCCTGTGGGAAGGCAACCCGATAAAGCAGTGGTCCCCAATCTTTTTGGCACCAGGAACCAGTTTTTCCACGGAGACAGAAGGCAGAGCTCAGGTGAGCGTCGCTGGTGGCCCGTTACCGGTCCTCGTGCCCCGGGGGTTGGGAACCCCTGCCCTAATGGACTAATGACACAGAAAAATACAAGCACCTTTTGGATTTAGAACCCGCAGCAAGACAGCAGACACAAATGGGCTGACTTCAAAAGCTCTGCACAAAGATGCCTCTCACACCAAGGAGGCGGAATTGCCTCCAAAGGCTGTTCTCTTCGCTCTGCCTCTAGGAATGGATTCCGTCTTAAACGCCTGTCTCATCAGATACCAACGACACATATTAAGGCCAGCAGCCACCGCACAGAAACATTTATGATTTGACAAACCCACACACTCACACAGGCTCTCTGAGAGCACGTGTCTCCTGCCAGGCAGGCATGACGGCCTCGGCGCGACAAATGAACTCCGGGAAGCCAAGCGATGTGACCAAAAAGAGGCTACTGGAATCAGCTGAAAACATGGGTCTGTCTGGCTCCAAAGTTGCCCGTTTCCCTCCACATTATACCAGCTGCAAAGACTCAGGGAGGCCCAGGTCATGAACCCCACCTCCCGGCGAAGGCGGGGTCCAGTCGGTACATCTCTGCACAGGGTCTCCACGCCCAGGAGAGAGAGAGGAAAGGTGGCTGGGGGAGCGCTGCCCTCCCAAGAGACCTCCCAGGGCCCGCCCGAGTCACTCCACCGCGCTGGCCCAGACAGGCGGCAGAACCCTCGGGAGACGAGGCTCAGGACCTCCAGGACACTGCCGACTGCCAGTGGCCGGCGGACGCTGGCTCAGAGACTCTAGGGAGGACGGGCAGCCCGCCACCAGGCTTCGCGGCGCTCTGGTCAAAGCCAGGGTGGAGCTCTCGGTCTGGGCTTCATGTTGTCGCTACAGTAAACATAACAAAGCCTGGACAACGTAATTACGATCGTCAATCTTCCTGAAATAAATTAAACGTGGACCACTCTGTCTCAAGCACAGTGCCAGGAGCTGGGGGCATTTCAGTGAACGGAAGGGAGCAAACCCTTTGCCCACCCCCGCCCCCAGATGCTTGGACGGTGGAGAGTAAATCCCATCACACTATGACCGTAACAGAGGGGGCAGGGAGGGAACTACTGGGCAGAGCAGGGGGGTGGCAGGGGAACTGGGCTGGGATTTCAAAGATTCTTGTTTCTTTAATTTTTTAGACAGAGGGAAGGGAGGGGGAAAGGGAGGAAGAAAAACATCGATGTTCAAGAGAAACACCAATTGGTTGCCTCTCGCACGCCCCCAGTTGGGGACCTGGCCTGCAACCCAGGCATGTGCCCTGACCGGGAACTGAACTGACAACCTTTGAGTTTGCAGGCCGGTGCTCAATCCACTGAGCTGCACCAGCCAGGGCTGGAGCTTTACACGGGGTGGCCAAGATCAGCTCGTGGAGAGGTGACATTTGCGCGGCCTCACTGAGGAAAGATAACCGGGAAAGTTACTTACCATCCACAGCTAGCTGAGTGGAGTGGCCGCTCACCTAACCCGTGTACGTCTAGAGTCACATGAGCCCAAAGAAAGCAGAGCTGTTAAAGCGGCGAGGCTGCGCCCCAGGCCGAGGCCCTCCTGGCACACACACCTGAAATCAGGTTCTCCCCACTTCCGAACAGAGTCCCACTGCCCTGCTCACTCGTCACGGTCACCTCCCATCAGCAGACTCCCAGCCTCCACCGAGCTTCCAGAGATGAACTCCCCACACTCTTCTTTTTCGTTCGAGTTGCCTGTTGCCCAGATTCTAAAAGCTCTCCAGCCGGGGTGTCCAACCTCCAGCCCGCAGGCCGCATTCAGCTCAGAATGGCTGTGAATGCAGCCCAATACAAAATTGTAAAGTTACTGAAAACATGATGAGGGTGTTTTGTGGTTACGTGTCGCAAAGTGTTTAATGTATGGCTCAAGACAAGTCTTCTTCCGGTGTGGCCCAGAGACGCCAAAAGGTTGGGAGGGTTGAGAAGCTTTATTTCAGAAAACTGGCATGCAGGGGGGCAGGGCTGGGGGGGCTGCCACGCTCACTGGGACCCCAGGGCAGGAAAATCTTTTGGCACAAGACAAAAAGAAGTCCCTCCAGAACATGACTTGGTTCTGATTTCGAGACTCCTGCATGTCAACATATCCAGGGCTTGATAAAAGTACTCAGTAATCTTCCTACTTACTCCAGTTTTAAAAGATAATGCTCACTTTCCACCCCTCCCTAAGAGAAGACCACCACTTTTTCTCACCGGAGAAGGGCTGTTCTTTCCCCAGAATTTTGAAACACACTTCGGCCTTGCTTAAAGGTTCCTAGTTTCAGGAAGAAGCAAGAAGATCCTGACGCCAGTCCTTGTGTGAAATATCCAAGTGGAGTTCACTGTCCCTATGAATAGGCATGGCAACCCCAGCCCCTGCACTGGGGAACTTTACACTAAATAGCACAGTACACATTTCTGGGCTCCCTTTAGTAAGGACAGAGCCCTTAGAACAGCCCTGACCAGTGTGGCTTAGTTGGTGGGGCATCATTCTGCAGGGCGAGAGGTCGCCAGTGCGACTCCCGGTCAGGGCACATGTCTGGGTTGTGGGTTCAGTCCTGGGTCATGGGCATGCAGAGGCAACCGATCAACGTTTCTCTCCCTCTCTTTCTCCCTCCCTTCCCTCTCTCTAGAATCAATAGAAGAAAAAAATATTTTTTAACACATAAATGCATAAATCTTAAATTTTAAAAAACCTAACTCTATTACAAAAGCATCCACAACCTACCTCTAGAGGGAGGCTGCAGTGACAATACCTCAAAGCCCACGGGAGGCGCCCACACCCAGGGCCCACTACTCCCCGAGTTCAGCTAAAGCACCGGCAGCTCCGAAAGCTCTTCCTTCTGCTCCCGAGGAGCTGCCACAGCCCAGCGAAGGCACGGGGAGTCACTCCGCCTGCACTGCTGTGGCCACAGGCCCAGGACCTCACAGGTCAGCACAGGGCAGAAGCCAAGAACCTTATGACCCAGAGGGGCTTTGAGGTCCCCCTTTCCAAGGTCTACGCCTGGGGCTCATGATGCTGGCACAGAGTGACTGGGGGAGGGGAGAGCAGAACGCAGAGCCCTCGCTGGCTCCTCCTGCCAGTCCCAGGAAGCTCTGAGTTCACACAGAGGAAAGGGCACCAGCGTAATGAGCGTCAAGCAGAGCCCCTGGGGAGGGTGGGCGCTGTCAGCAGCCATCCCTGCTTCAGGCCCCGTCTGGGCTTCAGGACGAGCTCAGGGCTGGTTGACAGCCCTGTAGATGCCTGTGGGCAGAATGGTCCACAGCTCCCGCTTACTCTCCGAAGTGCCATGCTGGATGCTCAGTTCTGTGGTCGCCCTAAGGGCCGAGCTGCTGAAGGCGGGGTTGCTGGTTCCCCTGTGGGATGGGATGCATTCCACCCAGGGCCACGGTCAGCCTCCAGAAGTGCCCTGTGCGAACTGTGTCCAGGCCCGCACCGTGCCTGCGGCAGGAGAGGCCGCAGCTCCGCACGCGAGGCGGAACCCCCAGCCTGGGCTCACATCCCCAGCCCCCCCACGGACCTGCTAGACAAGCTCTTTTGCAGCTCCCCATCTGAAATAAAAATGGGGAGAAATGGAACTGCCAAGGATTAACAAGGTGACATGTGTTAAATGTTCAGAACAATGCCAGGCAGAGAAATTTTTTTTTTAAAAAAAAGCACTCTTTATGTCTCACAGGTATGTGAATTTGTACAAAGGTATGAAGCAGGGGAGGACGGCTCTTCCCCAAACAGCTTTTAGGTCCCCTCCGTTGTGGTGCTAGATGGCCAGGGTGAAATAACCACTGTCCCCAGGGCCCCCTCATTCCAGGTGGTTTGTGAGCAACTAGCAACTACAATGAAGCCAGCTCAGGCAGAACAAAGAGACAAAGACAAACCCAGGTTGCAGCTGGCTGTCGGAAGCCATCAAATATCTCCTGCTTTACGCCCTCCGACGCAGGGGAGTTCTCTGCATCCCTGCACACTGAGCAGCTGTAACGGCTCCTCTGTGTGTGTGACTCAGAATTTCAAAAGCATCCAAGGTGTTGTGATCACAGCATCTTCAAGATGAAATCCAGAGCGACTCATGTAACAGGAACGCAGCCTGAGATGTTTAGATCTGGATCTCAGGTATAAAATTCCACATGATGAATTATAAAGAAATCTCCCGAACTCCTCAGAGACACCTCAGGGTAATCACCGTGGAAACGTGGGCTACCCCCACGCCAGCCCGTTGAAAACGAACATCACCCATCAGCTACCTGTTCGGCCGACATGGCAAAAGCGCTGGCGTAGTCACTTAGGGCTAGTGTTGTGACACTCCTGCTTTTAAGGTCGGTCAACCTTTCAGACACAATGTGAACTCTGTGAAGATGACAATTCCGGTGCAACCAAACAGCTACTCTGAGCAGAAGCGAGTCCCTAGGCAGCCCCGGCTACACACCCCAAGCACAGCCCCACACACACGCTGCTGACCGGCAGGAGCAGAACCAAACGGATGCTGGACATTTTCACCCAGCGCGGTTTTTAAAGGGGGCGGTGGTGGGCACTGCTCGGGTAGGGTCCGAGGCGCGTGTTTTGTGATACATGGCGCTCTCCGATTCATTTCTCCGTTATGTCCAGTGACTCATGGAGAGGAAGTTACTCCTAAGGGTTTAAAATTCTGAAGAGCCCGGACTGGTGGGGCTCAGTTGGTTGCAGTGTTGTCCCATAGACCAAAAGGTTGGGGGTTCGATTCCCGGTCAGGGCACATGCCTGGGTTGTGGTTCCGTCCCCAGTCAGGGTGCCTTCAAGAGTCACCCGACAAGGTTTCTCTCCCTCTCTCTCCCTCCCTTCTCCTCTCTGTAAAAATCAATGAGCATGTCCTCCGGTGACGATGGACAAAGGAATAAATATCTGAGCAAATGGAAAGAGTGCAAGTGACGAGGCCCTCCACAAAGACCTTAACACACCAAGCCTGGGGCATTATCAAGAATACAAACACAAGGTCTTTGCTACCGCAGGCCTAGGGCAAGAAACTTTTCCTTCAATTTCCCCTTCAGGGGAGCGGGAGACTTGCCCTCCCAACATCTTGTAACATTTACTTCTTACCAAGTTCAGAAAACCAAGTGGTGGTTTCCAGCACAAACACCCAACTATTAAAGAGTTTCACAACTCTCTGAAATACAAAGGACAGAAAGAGATGTAAGTTATTCATTACCCATTTACCTTGACTCCATTAATTTAATGCAAACTTCCTTCAAAATAAGGAAGGTGAACAGAGTGGAAGGAGCCCTAGTTCAAACTGGACACTCGGGAGTGCCACCAGCTCACGAGCGGAAGAACCCGCTTCAGCGAGGGCGTGCCCCCACCCCCCATCAGAGGATGCCACTTGCCGCCCGGGACAGCCGGGTTCCCAGAAGGGCTGCGGTCACCAGGCGCTTCCTCCCTCCATCCTTCCCCCGGGGTCCCTCTGGGCTCCAGCTGCACGCCCGCCGCAGCTGCTCCCGGGGAACGCTGCTCGCGCACCCGAAGCCCTGCGCGTGGTCCGCACCAGCGAGAATGTTCCCTCCTGCCGCGCCCCGCTATTTCCTAGCACCCGTGACTTTCTCTCTCAACTACACCTCCGCGCTCGCACAGCGACCCTCCCGCGGCCCACCCACCCCGACTCTGTGCGCCTGCGCCGCGCCCAGGACACCCCCCCCTACACACACACACACGCCCCCTCCACGGGATCCGGGTCCCCTCGGGGGAGGGGGTCGGGGGAGAGTAGCGCGGAAAGGTCTCTCCTAGGTCTCGCCCGGCTGGAGCTGGACGCCAGAGAAATAAGCCCCCTTCGGGGCTGGGGCGGGGTTGTGTGGGGACACAGGGGAAGGCTAACCGGCGCCGCGGAGAGGCCGGGGGAGCCTCCCTGTCACCAGGGTCCCTACACTTTCCAGCACCGTGACAAATGCAGGACCTGGCGGCACGGCGCTCGGCCGCCGGACCTCTCGGGTTCTCGCTGAGGGTCTCCCCGGGCGTCCCCGCTCGGCCCCCGCATTGTTCGCGCTGCCGGGGCTCCTTCGCTCCTCCGGTTGGTGCCCCGGGCGGCGCAGCCCGGGCCCCGGCCCAGCCCGGTCCCTACCTCCACCAGCAGCGCCAGCAGCAGCGCCGCGGCGCTCAGGGCCAGGCGGCTCATGGCTCCGCGTCGTCCCCGGGCGCGCCCCGCGCTCGCGTCGCAGGCGCCGGGCAGCGGCACTTTCCCGGCGCTGGGCCACAGGCCGGGAGGCGGGCGGGCGGGGATCTGGGACCCAGCGGGCCTCGCCGCGCTCCGCCCCGCGCCCCGCCCTCGGCCGGAACGCGCCAGGGCGCGCGCCCGCGGACACCTGGAGCGCGGCCGGGGGCGCTCGGCGGCTGGGCCGGGATAGGGAGATGGGCCGCCGGGTCCCGCGAGTGGCAGAGGAGCTGCCAGGGGTCTCCTCCGGCGAGGGGGGCCATCCTG
>CM052549.1:3004720-3053738 GCA_028533065.1 Trachops cirrhosus
GGGAGAGATAGTCGCTTACACAGCTAAGTTACAGAGAGCTCAGTGTACAGGCAGGCGGTGTTGAGGATGATAAAGGAGTGAAGGCCAGGAACCTACCCATGACCAGAGTTGGAAGGCGTGGGGTCAGGAAAATAGAGGTCCCCTAAGGCGAGTCCCAAACAAGATGCCAGTAACTTTGTTGACAGGTAGAGCTGCTCACTACTCTTTTTAAGGGTAAAAGTTAACTTGTAGTAAACTAAGCCGCAAGCCTTGTTGTGTAATAGAGATGCAAATGTTCTCTACTGGTGATGCAAACTGTCTCCTCCTATGAAAATGCAAATGACCTGTGCTAGGGGCAGAATCTTAACCAGTTTCCTATCTCGTATATCAACTTCAACCCAAGAGTTTCTTCCCCCACCCACCCCACCACCTTTTTCACTGGCTACTGTCCAGGTCAGTTGCCTGCATTTCCCTTTGAAGCAACTTTGTCATCCTAAGGGTTCCCCCATGAGTGGATTAAAGTGCAAGTTTGACGTGTGTTCACTAGGCAATACACGTACTGACGTGTGGGCGGTCAACTGGGAAAACAGAATCTCTGGGTATCCTGCCCCCGAAAGGGTTTACTGGGGCGAAAGAAAGGAGGGCAGTCCAGAGCACGCGCAAGAAGCCACATGTGCAGGCATTGAGTGGGACAGGGACGAGGAGGAACTCAAGGGGGGGGAGGAAGTTAAGGGGAGGGTCTGCTGCCACCGCAGGGGGAGGGGGAGTAAACGTAGGGCAGGGACGTGCAGTGCGAGAACATCCCCCAGAACCCTCGCTCCATCGATGGGTTATGTCGCTGCCAAAATTGCACCATTGCCCCCCATTTGATCCAGCTCTTCCTCTGAAAACATCCCTGATCAGCAGTCGGGTCTTCCGATGTCAGCAGCCTTTTGTCCCTTCCCGTCTTGAAGGACTTCTGGATGTCTATCGTCTGTCCCATCAGAGGGAAGGCGTGTGGATCAGGAAGCAGCTCACGTCCCAGGCTAACGAGCAAAGGCGAGCAGAGCTGAACAGCAAGAATACAGAACAGAATCAAAGCAACGTAACAAACCTAGTCCATGTGGTCACTGTAAACCAGGGGCTCAGACCTGTGGGTGGTGAAACAAAGACGATTATATTATCTTGGACAGATCCCAGTTCTGGAGGACAGACCCAATAACCAGAAAAGCTTCCTCCTTCCACGATAGATTAGGAAGGGTAAACAAGTGAGAACTAACAACGAGAAAAAGAGAGGTGCAGGCCTGATCTGGTCATCGTGGGAAAGCCGTCTCCTGCGGAGGCTGCCTGCTTCGGCTCTTGACGGGCCGTGTGGAGGCCCCGTCAGGGTCTGGTGCCCTGTTAAGGTGAGACACACACACCCAAGTCTACTCCCTGGCCTCGAGCAGCACCAGGCTGTCGGCAGCCCCTGGCAGGCTCCTCCCAGCGAGGCTGTCTCTGCCGGCGAACACCATCTCCAGGCTGTAGAACGTGCGGCTTGGTTGTCAGCTGCTCAGAGCGCGCTGTAAAAACATTGCTCAACCAGAGCGGGCGACCTTCAGTAGAAGCAGTGAGGCCTTCCCAGTGTTAAAGTGTGTCTCCTGTTATCAACTGTGGATCCAAAGAAGCGGGAGCCAGATGCTCGGGGCGTCCCAGAGTTAATCATCTCCTCCATCAGAAGGAGATGGGCCCAAAGGGGGTGGATCCCAGATTTAAAAGGACCAACAGCAATGCTTTTGGCCAAGCTCTTTGAGGGGTTTCTGCAAACTTTGCCCATTGAATCTTAGTAATGTGAGGGTGTCCAGCTACACCTGAGGATCTAGGGTGGTGAGCACCGTAAAAAGGTCGTGAAACAGGCCAAACAGCACAGGCTCGTTGAAGCAGCTGAGCAGTCAAAGGCGTTTCTCCCTCACCGTGGACTTCGTGGGAGTTCCCGGGTTTGAGCACCTTCTCTGACAGGACGTCAGCCACTGAAGAGGCCATGGCCTGTCCACAAGGGACAGCACTAGTGCAGTGAGAGATCACACAGACCACGAGTGAAACGTATGCATGTCCACGAGAGGGGAGACACATGTGAGGCCCCATCGTGCAAACCTCCAATGGCCCACCAGACACACGTCCGGGGCAGTGTGCACAGGCCTCCCTGGGAGGGCCTCTGGCCAAGGGGCGAGAGAGAGCAAGGTGCTTTTCACAATGGACAGGGCTCAGTTCAGGGAAAGATGCACCTGTTACCGAGGAAACCACAGGCCTAGGACTCGTCACCTGCCCTCGCTGAGCTCGTCTGTCCCCCACTGATCACTCACAGCGGAAACTTGAGAGTGGCCAGCAGGACGACGGGCTTGTGGTTTGGTTTGAACCACCGCTCTCTTTTTTATCAAACCAGCGATTGTTAGATCTCCAATCTTGTGTTTCTTTCTCCGGAGCCCATTGTTGGGCTTCTCTGGCCAGTTTTTCTAAATCACAGTCTGGGGAATGACCCCCTTGGGCCATGACGGAGGTTTGCCAGCTGCCGATCCTTACGGCAGCCTTCCCTGAGGGAAGCATCGGCGAAGTGATTTCCTTTCGCTTCCAGAGAGTCGAGCTGAGAATGCCCCGGGATATTAATAATGCAAAGGCAGCAAGTAAAAGCACAGCATGCAACAATTCCCGAACGTAGGGGCCATTTTTTTCATTCTATTTCCGATGGAAGTACAGAAGCCACGCTGTTTGCACGACATTCCAAAGTCACTGCCGAGGCGTGGCGCCTCCAGCGTGAATGCTGGCGGTTTTGCCGGCGGACACCCCAGTGGGGGCCCACAGCTCGGCCTGGCGGGCCGAAGCAGCCAGTGGTGAGCTTGCTGCCTCCACGACATCCCAAGGGCTTGCAACTGCATCTCCTGCACAGCGCTTATCGTTTCTATCTTTGAAATGAGAACCGTCTGTAAACCACAGGAGATCAGCTTTACCCGGAGGAGCCAGGAGGTGAGGAGTCAGTGCCGAGCTGTCGTGAGGGGCTTCCTGGGTCTCGTGAGAGAGAGGCGTGGTGGGACGGGCAGGGGTTCTTGCACCGGGAAGGAGGCCTGTGAGGAGCAGTTAACAGAAGGGTTTCAGAGAGAACAAGGCTGCTAACGCAAGGGTGCTGGTGCGATGGGAGTTCAGGAGGGCTTCCGCTGCACCGGTGGTTACAGGGGATCTGGAGCAGGGTCCTCTGCGGCCTCACCCAGAGGACGGTCACCGCAGTGGCTCTGGGGCAAGGAGGCTCCGGCGGCTGAGTGGAATATCCTAGGGGCCTGTGGTGAGCCCCCTGCTTTGGGTGATTTCCTTTCTTTCATACTCAAGAAGGGAAAGGGGGATCCGCTCATCGGGACGCCCAAGACTGGGGGGTTTAATAAACGCTCCTTTGACATTGGGTCAGCCAGCACTCATCGCTTCGTAAAACGCACATCGGTTTTGTCTCGAGAGATTCATTACCAACGTGAAGAGAAGCTTCCGGGAGCCCGTTAGAGGGAGGGCTGGAAAAGGCCCTGTTGTTCCTCGGCGCCCCATCCCTGGGGACGAGGATCTTGGGGAGGCTGCTCAGAAAGCCGAGGGCGAGGCTCCGGGCGCCTGCAGCACTTGAACTTGCCACGAGCCCTTTTCCAACATCCTGGGTCTTGACCAGAATGGCAGAAGCGTCTTTTGGCTTCATGGCGGGGCTTTCATTTGCCAAGGCCGAACGTTAAAAGCCTTGGCAATCTGACTTCTAAGCAGCCCATCTCGAGGGCGGGCAAGCTGGTCAGCCCTGCGAGGGCCCTCTCCATCCACCTCTAGGAAGGTCTGCCTGCACCAGGCAGCTGTGTTGTGTGGCCTCTGATGGGACGAGTCTGCCCATGTGGTGACAGGAACGTATCAGTCACCAGTGTCTTCTCACTGGCAGGACGTGCTTCCCTCGTGGAGCTCACCCCAACGTGGGGAGACAAGAGTGACGCACAGTGGGAGCCAAGCTGTAAGGCGGGTTAGGTGCCCAAGGTGGCGGCCCAGAGGGTAAGAGCTGGGGGACACTTCCTGGGAGGAAAGGCACCTCCCTGGCCAGACAACAGGTTGGCCAGCCTTCCCGGGAAAGCCGTCTGTAGCACCGCCCCCCATGGGGCTCACCATCCTCTAGCCTGGCAGCCCCCTTCCCCTGATGCGCACCCAGCTGGGCTGTGACGGAAGCAGCCAGTTTCCCCCGCTTCCTGCATCACTTGATGCTCTGCTGTAACTCCTGCCTTCTTCCTTCCTTTGAATGGGCCTCCTTCCCCTGAAGCCACCAGCTGCCACCAGGTGTCCCTGCTCTCCTGTCAGCAAGAGCCACTGTGCTCTCCGTGCCTGTCAGAAGCAGCAGCCTGGAAACTCCGCCTTGCGCGGCTCAGTTCTGCAGAGTCAGGTCACCGTGCTCTGGGGGCGCCCTGAGGAGACCCTCGAATCCCGCACTGCACATGCACGCAATCGCAAGGCAAAATCCAGGGGCTGCGAGTACAGTGTTCGGCTCAAGTGGGCGGGGCAACAGTGAAGACCGTTCCCTCTGTGACGCCTTTGAGCATCCGGAGGGGACCTGGGTTTCCTGTCATCCGCACTGAACAAGGGCTCGAAAGCAGGTCCAGGTGGCACCTCCGAGCTGCTTGACGTCTTTTCCGTCATTGCTGCGTCTGCATCTGTAAGAACTTGTTTCCGAATGCCCCTCGGTGGACTCTCGGTCATTCGGAAGTCGAAACCAACTCGACAACCTTGAACAAGTTTGCTGGGGTGGGGGCAGGGCGGAGGCAGAGTGGAATTCCCATGTAGTCTGCCTGTGACGACGTTTACGGTTGTCATCGTAGGGTCGTCATCGTAGGGCCTGGAAACCAGAGGCTGTCGGCGCCCCGGAAGCCCGGGTTAAATCACCGGCTGCATTTCCAGCCGTCTGTCTGCCCGCCCCAGGTTCTCTCCGCACGTTCTGCTGTCAGAACAGCCCCCAACGTCCTTCGGAAACATTGACCAGCTCCCTGAACTGGGGTGTACGCCGAGTTCAGGGATGTCATCAGGAGAGGTCACGGCCACACGGGTCCCCACCCCCTGCCCTCGACGTCAGCCTCTCTGAGAGTGGGGTCCACAGGCCATTCCTGTCTCTCACCCACGTCTCCTTCACCCGGTGAGGCCGGGACCGCGTCTTGGTCTCCTCCCAAATGTTCGGGAGTGTCAGCGCTCACTGCTGGGCCCCGAACCTGTGGCCCAACACCCACTTGTCATGTGGAACTGGCTCCGTTCTGTGTGGCTAAACATCCTTCCAATCGTGTTTTCCTGTCAATCCTTTGTTTTCTAAGAATCCTTTTCCTTTTCCTAAAAACTAGACTTACCTTCAATCATGTTTTCCCTAAAAAATGGTAATTGAGAAGACTTTGTCTTCCTCAAATGAGAGTACGTGAACACAGGGACTCGGATAAAACATATTTTCATGTTTCCTCTTTTTTAAAAAATGCACTTCCTGCCATGTCCGATGCGGCTCTGTGGGGTGGGCATCGTCCCGCAAAGCAAAAGGTCGCCAGTTCAATTCCCTGTCAGGGCACATATCTGGGTTGTGGGTTCAGTCCCCGGTCGGGGCACATATGAGAGGCAACCAATCAATATGTCTTTTTCACATCCATGTTTCTCTCTCTAAAAATAAATTAAATTTTAAAAATGCACCTCCTGGCCCTGTGGAAGGCTAGCTCATAGTCCTGACACTCTCTCTCCATGTGCCAGCTGCTTTCAGGCAAGCTCACTCACAGAGAACATAGATCAGCAGTGTCCTCTGAAGGTGCTTTCCCTCTGCCCATCCTCTGCTGAATGTAAATGGAGTCATTCCTTTAAGCTGGCAGAAAATTAGTTTAGACACCCTGACACAGAGCGATCTGTTTGCATGAAGACGATCTTTTCAAGCAACAAAAATGGGCTATAACGGCGCAGTATTTTCACTTAGTCCAGGTGACATGCACCCCAAAGTTCCTCCCTTCTCCACCAAAGAAAAAAAAAGGATGACATGCAGCAGCCAGTATTTGAAAGCTGGGCCCACGGAAGCTGTTCTCCGTGGATGAAAATACCTGGGCAGCGCTGACAGGAGTTCTCCAGGCCTGGGCCCCGCAGGCCACACGGGGTGGGTCCAGGAGGATAGAACCCCAAAGCAGGGTGAAGGATGGGTTGGACACAACTTAGTGTTGTAAGAACCGTGCATTCCTTGGAATAAAAACCATTTCTCCCTGAGCAGGAGACGCATCCACTGTGCAGGTAGAAAGATGTTTCGAAACACAAAACAAGCACCAACAGATTCTAGGACAGAAATCGGCTCTTCCTCGTTGGTTTCTGAAACGAAGTCACGGCGAGTCCTGAGGATTCCTTTCCCACGTCCCCTCAACAGGTCACTGAGAGTTTTCCAGTAAACCCACATGTCAGATTTTTAAAGTATTCTGTGTGTCAGCTATCAATTTTGAGCACAGGAGCATGCAGGACGAGTGTTTTTGAGTGTGAAAATGGACAAGCAAAACATCTTGTGTGTATTTCACTAACTATTTAGTGTTATAGAGCTTTCAAAGCTCATTTTCTACCACACTGCATCTTACAAACTGCGTGCCTCATCTTTTGTGGCGACACCAGGCGGGTTCCAAATATTCCAGATGTACCACTTCCTACTGAGGTTCCGTCTGGACGTAGACGGACCAGATTTCTTCCAAGTTAATCAGCGGGGTAATGAAGGATTTTTTTTTCCCGTGAGAAATAAAGCCAACAAAGCTTCTGTGTTGATATATAATGATACGTCTGCTCTGCTCCCCACTGGAGTGTAAGCCTCTCTGCAGTGGGCAGTGTGCAGAAAGCTCCATAAACGTGGTGGAATAAACTGGGTCTCGCCTTTGACCCCTCCCCACGTACACGTGTGACTACCAGCAAATAGCAGGAGGCAACCAGCCCTGCAGTCCGCCCATCGCCCGTCCCTGGGGAAATAAGAGTCCAAGTTTAACCACCCGAGCAGAATTGCTTTTATTAAAAAGACTGCCTGTCACGTGGTCCCCTTGACCACAAATGCTGTCCTTCACTGAGGGAGTTTATGAAGGTGCGGGAGGCACCCCACACCTCGCTGGGACAGTGAACTTGTTCTGGTGACAGAGCACCATAGTCAGAGACATTGTGTTATAGGGCTGAACTATCTTGCTTCTTATTGGTTGTCCTTCATGCCAGCCACCCACCTCCCCCAGTAAGGCTGAAGGACCTGGCCATAAAATGAGTCCCTGTGGCCACTATGCACCCCTTCGCTGGCCTTGGAGTTGTCCCCATCCCTGTAGCAGGAAGTTGGCCCCAGGGAGGGCTTCCTATCCAGATAATCCGCCCTCTGCAGAGAAGCCGGGCTTGGCTCCCAGCCTTGCACGCGCCCGGCACAGCAGAAGCACGGAGTTAGCAGGTGCTCTTGCAAGATCATCTCTTCAGTTCTGTCCCGAGTCCAGTTGGTTGAGTCGCTTTACAATCATGCTGTTGAGTTTCTTGAGATCATCTATGTCCTTTGCCTCAGCTGCCAGTCTTCGCAGCATGTTGTCCATCTTGTTTCCAGTCTGAACTTCAAAACGGAAAGCAGAATGTTACATTGGTTTCCAGCCTCGGACCCCTGGGTAGGTGCTCGGCTTGTAACCTTGGGGAACAGTACCCGTGGGAGACTGGAACCCACCTCACCATTTTTGTGACATTGTTTCTCTAAGCGGGGACTCTGACTAACATGTAGCTTATGGATAAACAGCATGCTTGTATAAAACCCTGGGAACTAACTTTAAAAGATACAGACTTTGACCTTCAGGCATCCCAGCCCTGGGAGATTCGCTGACCTTCCACCATGAAACCAGATGATGCACACCAGACCAGCATTTGACCAGTTTCGATGTTCTCGACTGTGCTCATCTGCACATAGAGAACTTTCCAACCCCCTGCCTTGATCTCCTGGTTCTGTTCCCCTCTCTGTCCTCATAAAAACCTTCGTTGGCACTGAGACAGGGAGATGGGCTTTGGGACAAGAGTCCCCCATGTTCTCAGCACTTGAATAAACCATGTTCCTTCTCACCAGCACCTGTCTCATGAGCTTGGCCCAACCTGCATTTGGTCACAGCCTGAGCCCTAAAAAGCCCCCTTGGCGAACCCCCGCTCCGACAGTCCACGCAGCCAACAGGCCCGGGAGAGAACTGCTGAGGGTTAAATCACACATCAAGTGACTTAGTTTCACAACCTCTTCATGCCAGCCCGTGCGGCCTTGAGCAGTGGAGTGCGTCTGAGCCACATGGGCCCAGGCTTGAACCCCAGTTCTGCTGGGAAAATGTGGAGAGTTGAACTCTCTGGAGCATGGTCCTTCCTCAGTAAAATCTGAAATATTAGGCACTACCCTGAGGAGTAGAGAAAGAATTTAAGTTAATGAACTTATGTGTCTGGCACAGAGTAATTGTCCGATAAAAAGATACTTCTTCATTCGAGTCTTCTTTCTGTGTCTTAGTACAGCTTTGCCCTCAACAGGAAACACTAAAGCAAATATACAATAAGCCCTCTTCATACCAGAGGGGTAGAATAACGGTACTGAAGTGCCTAGCCTCTGATGTCTGTGAGCCCCGATCCAGCACTTGCTAGCTGTGTGACCCTGGGCATGCTCGTTAATCTCTCCAAGCCTGAGTTTCAGCATTGAGCAGACAGGCATCAAGCACTCAGCCCGGTGCCCGGGACAGAGCGAGCACCCGACACACAGCGTCTTTTCATCATCATCACCCTCCTTCATCTTACTACTCACCATCCCACCGAAGCAAGACATTCCTTCGGGCTGTGGCCGTGCCAGTAGGCATGGCTACAGTGTCCCCAAAGTTTAACAGGCTATTAACTCGCCATTACCCAAGGGGGCATGGCAGATGATATTTTGTTCTGTTTGGGTTTGCTTTTAATTTATTGATTTTAGAGAAGAAAGGAGAGAGAGAGAGAGAGAGAGATCAATTTGTCATTCCACTAAGTTATACACTCACTGGCTGACCCTTGCATGTGCTCTGACTATGGATCAAAACACAACCTTGGCAGCCAACTGAGGCCCCCCCCTCCCCGGGCATAGGCGGCGTGTGAAGCACCAGCTGATGTCGGTGCAACATTTCAGAAGAGTAATCCGCATAAAGGAGTTGAAAACCGAATGTGACTATATGTTACAGACCTGAATTCACGGGAAAATCTGCGCCTATGCATTGGATTAAGGAAACCTAGAATTCGTAGAATAAACTGCCTACCACTTGACAGCTAGAGGCTCCCAGGGAGAAATTCAAGCGTTGTAGAAATATTTAATGTACGTCTTTGTGAACTTCCGGCTCTGGGGATGCACTCCGGGCCTTTGATGAGCAAAATGAAACAGCCGGGAAGCAAGCACATGCAAGCAACGGGAACCCGCCCGGGGTACTCACTTATTAGAAATATCACGAAAGAGACGAGCGCCAGGCTGAGGATCAGCACCGCGATCAGCCCCAGGAAAAACAGGCCGTAGCTCCCACTTCCCGAGGCGGCGCCGCCCCCTGGGACTTTCTCCTCCGGCGCTAACACAAAACAGACAGACAGCCGGATCACAAAGCACACGGCCGGTAGCAGAACTGGAGGGTCCCGGTGGTTCGCCCCTCTAATCACTCCGCAAAGCCGGGTTTCAGGCCTGACTTAGCGCGGAGCGCCCCCTTTGGGAAATCCTTACGTTCTCCCGCAACCTAGCTCTTTCATTGGGGCAATTTGTCACTTGTTAGAAAATGAAGTGGACTTTTTTGACCAACAACAGTTTAATGATTTTTCTTTAAAATTGGGATAAATTTACGGGACACTTTCTCAGCAATTCGCTCTAGGAAAGGTGGCTCCCGCAGTGACTTGTCTTGGACACTACGAGGCCCAAGAGCCCCTCCCCCACCTTTCCAGGGAGAGAAACTCGGCAGGGACTTCTCAGAGCTTTGAAGACAAGGGTTCAGATCTTATTTAGGAACCAAGAAGTCCCATGGCCTGTGCGCTGTTCAGAGAACAAAAGCAAATATGGCCTAGTAATCAGCGGCGCCTCCGGTGCCGAGCTGTTTCCACGGCCCACGGCCCACCCCACACCCACACACCCGGATGAGCCCCTGCTATTCTTAGGCGGCCCAGCGGCAGGGCCAGCAGCCTGGGAGCGCGCACGTACGGAACAGGTGCTGGGATTCGGCAGGACAGAGGTTTAGCTTGTGCAAGTCATTTATGGAATCCACGACGTAAAGCTTTCTATCTTCAGCGACGTCGTGAGAGCCGGCGTCTGGAGAGGGGCGATTCATTGTCTCTGGAAGAAAACAGCCCTGTCACCTGCAAGGCCCGCCTGGAGAGCTTGCGCGCCAAGAACGCGAGCCCGTGGAGGCCCCCACACATCACATTTCCAACCGAGGGCCTGGAAAAGCTTCGATCGCCCAGAAGAAAACAGTTCCTTTGGGGACAACTTGGCACCTATTGTTTTCGCTTTGCTTGAACAGTTGTGCCATGCTTTGCACACCCTGCTTATCTGCACACACTCTTCCCTCCTCCCCGAATTCTCCATTCTGCCTATAGTTTCCCCCAGCCCCCTTTTATTTTGTCATTGATTTTAAAGTATTTCCCCATAAGAAAAATAGGTTTATTGATTTTTTTTTTAGAGAGAGAGCGAGAAACATTGATGTGAGAGAAAAACATCGATTGGTTGCCTCCTGTATGTGCTTCACCCCGGGATTGAACCCACAACATTTTGGTATATGGAAATGGCACTCCCATGAACTGAGCTACCCAGCCAGGGGTAAACGATTTCCCTTATACCCCATGGTTCATATTCTGGCTAGATAACTCAAATCCATCGGGCAAGAAGACCATGTCTAACCATCTAGAAAGATAAAATAAGCTCATCAGCCTGGGGCCATGAGAGCAGACGAGAACATTGCTGGGATCCATTCGAATCAGGTGAGGCTTGAATCCAGGGCTGTAATTTCTATGTTGTGTCCCAATATGGTGCATGAGTCTCCACCTCAAACGTGTTCTTTGGCCACTGCAGGCTGGCTGTGGGTGCTCAAGGCAAAATCCAGGCAAGCCGAGATGGAACAGAGAGGAACCTGCAGCCATTGGAAGCTAGACTCCAGGATTTCCGGTGTGCCCCTGGCCCCCGGTTTCCCTAGATCGGTGCCACCTACATCATAAATCGCTTTTAAACTGAGGTTTACATTTAAGGTAATAGTCCCTAATGACAGCCCAAGTTCAAGCAACACTGAAAAGCCTGGATGGACTCAAAGGTCTATTTTAAGATGTCTCTCCAGCAGACAGGGACCCTGTGGCCTTTGAATTAATCATGTGAAAGGAAGGCTTTAGAAAGGCAAGTTGCAATTACTATCAGAGCTCCAGCCGAGCTCCGTCCTTTCCACTAACGAGGAAAGTGACCTTTAGATGGTGGCAGATTTGCTGCGTCTCACCCTGGGCTACCTGTCTCCTCCCCACCCCTCCCTCGTCCTCCATCGACACTCAGCTCAAGCCTCACCCCCTCTGGAATCCACCTGCCTTTCCTTGGTGCGCTTGCTGGACCTTGTACCTTCTTCTGCCCGGGTGTGGAGAAACTTCATAGCACTTATCCGCCTACATCTCTGGCTCCCCAGCGGGCCGGAAGCCCCTGCAGGGTTGGACCCAATCCTGGTCCCTCAGCGCCCCATGCCGAGTTTAGAAGCCAGGGACTTCTGTTCGGGTGGAACACCTAAAATATTTTGTTTAGGATTTTAACCTCACTATTTTTCAAAGAATTCAAGGCAGTCAATGACAAGCTCACTGACAGAAACAAAGCCGAGGGGAGCAGTTCTGCTGGGGCGTCCGTCTGTCCGTCTGGGCGGCAGGAGGCCCAGGGCTTTGTGCCTGCCCGATTGTGGCAGCACCTCTTTCCTTCCCGTTAACATTAAAAAATGTCCCTGAGCAAAGACACTGAAGTAGAGGACAGGCTGACAGTGACCAGAGGGGAGAGGGGAGGGAATTTCAGGGGAGAATGGGAAGGGTTTACAGGAACAAATATAGAGGACACATGGACAAAAACTAGGAGGGTGGAAATGGGAGGGAGGAGGGGAGGGATGGGTGGGTGGGCTGGAATGGGAGTAAAGGACAGAAAACTACTTGAACAATGATTAAAATAAAATTTAAAAAAAAAAAGTCCTTGAGCAGCCAGCTCCGGAGTGGAGAGAAACGGAGTTAGGAGAAACCAGGTTTAGACAAGAAAAAAAAAAAACAACACGCGAACACCTATAGGAGATCTGAGAAAAGGATCAGCCACTTACTAAGCAGCTTGAACTGCACTCTAAAAAATTAAAGCCCATTAAAAAATAAAGTAAAAATTTAAACACAAAATTCTAAAAAACATTAGAACACAGCAATTTCCTGCTAATACCTAAGACATACTAGCACTTGTAAAAAAAACATGTCCCCGAGACCCTCAACAAAAAATTCAGTGTGTTTGGTAAATCATGGACCAGTTTTTTAAAAGTTAAAAGTTTAAAAAGGGTGTTATCCTGAAATGTTAATTACCAAGAAAATGGAGACAACTGCACTTGAACAACAATAAAAAAAGTGAAAAAAGAATTTAAAAAAAGAAAAAAATGACCAAGAACACATACTTCCCTGATTGTTTCAGAGCAGATAGTACTGAAGCACTTTAGATATCGATATCATGAACATTCCAGTTACAAAGACACCTCATGGGCATTCCTAAGGGAAAGATTTAAAGTGGCAAAAAAAAAAAAAATAGCACCATAAAATCAAAGCTACTGACTGATGTCCTGTGACATTTTGAAAAAATTCTTCTAGAGAAGTTTTCCCTTTCGTCATCCCTTTGCCCTGCATTACCCCAGTGCTGCTGTTTGGTGAGGAATAAAGTTTGCCTGTGCTCCCTCAGAGGATCACCATTCCAGGCAGCTTCTATTTTGGGCGTGGTGACTAAGGCGTGGTTGATTTTTGGATCTCGGGTTTAGTATCCTTGAGCCTTAGCTTCCCCTTCAGGAATGCAATTACTGTGCTTAAATCTCACACGGAGGCTTTTTGTCCACGTTTACCAAGTCCAGGACTAGACGTGGTTAAAATCATAACCACAAAAACTGATGTCAGAGCAGGACAGCTAACAAAGTCTCCAAATTATTGGCCTTGCTACTGACTAAAAAGGTGACTCAGTACAACGCCACATCCCAAAGCACTGAAACAACAGCTCAGAGGGAGCTATGTGGGGCTCTGGAAGGAAACGTCGAGATGTAAGTAGATGCTCTCTCAACGTACTTTCAGATGAACTGCAAAGCATACGAATGAAAACTCAGAGCCAGCAGAGAGAGCTGAGTCAGGGGTGTGTGGTTCACGGCCGCCAAGATCCTGCAAATGACCCTGCCGGTAACTGGACACAAGGTCCTGTGGCCCCGATGCTTGACACCCAGTCCTTGCTCTCTTGGGCGGCTCCATATGAGGGCGTCTGGGAAGGACCCGTGGGGCCGGAGAAGCTGGAGCGTTGCTGAATTCTGCAGGGCAATGCCACCGCCCTCCTTCCTGACTCCTTCCTGACTCTGGTGTGCAAGTTTGCTCGTTAAGTAAGACTGATCAAAACAGGATCCTTCCTCCCCACCCCCGCCCACAGAGAGGGGAAGGATGGGAGAAATGGAAGGAGAGAAGCAACGATTGGCTGCCTGTCACAGGCCCCCAAATGGGCTCCTGGCCGGCAACCCAGGCCTGTGCCCTGACTGGGAATCCAACCAGTGACTTTTTGGTTTGCAGGCCGGCGCTCAGTCCACTGAGCCACACCAGCCAGGGCCGAAGCAGCCTCCCTCTCTAATGCCTGGAGGAAAACATGTGAGTGACTTCATTTTCCTCTGGTTTAGGTCGAAGCTAACAGCTAATTCTTTTTGTCACTGAGGAGTTCTTTGACTACCTGTGAGTAAATATGCTGACAAATAAAGATAGTTGTCAATGAAAAATTGCTTTGCTCTTTCTTTTTTCCCTTAAGTCCTTGGCATCAAAGCACAGAAATAACTCACACTAGTATTGTTTGCCATGGTATCAGAATTGTTACATCTGGGCTTAATGCAAAGCTAATAGGAAGCTTGAATTAAACAAAAAAGAAAAGAAGAAGAAAAAAAAGCCCTGGCCAGGTGGCTCAGTTGGTTGTTGGAGTGACACCTCCTGGACAGGGCAGCGGGTTCGAGCCCCAGTAGGGGCATGTACGGGAGGTAACCAAGTGATGTCTCTCTCTCTATCCCCCTTCCTCGATCTCTAAATTGCAATCAACATATCCTTGGGGAAGGATTAAAAAAGCATCTAATAGGAAGGTTTATGGAGTGAGTCACGGTAATTTGTTCTTTGATTCCACTTCAGAGTTTCTGCCTCGTCACAGTTGGGAACTACTCTTTCAAATCAAGTCTAAATCATTTCTGTTAAAAGTTAAAATCACAGAGTACATGCAACAAAAAACCTCCCAGCCCCAAGAATTCAGCCTCAGGAGAGTAATAGCATGCAAATTACTTACAGAAATGTGGGCTTTGACTTCCAGGTCCCCCAAAAAAGAAAAACGAAACTATTCAGAAGCAACTGCAATAAACCTTTCTAGAAATCCGAGGTCTTTCTTCACCTCCCTCCCAAGACCGGAGTCTCAGCATGAAACCACTGGTCTATATTTAGAGGGAATTTAGCCAAACAGTGTAAGATTCCAAATCCTGGCCTTTTCTCATGGGGACCTAAGGGTTTTAGGAAATATATCGCTGAAACTGTGTTCGAAAGAGAAATCCCCAGCATGCCTCCGTCCGCTTGGTGGCTGACGAGGTTCTTGCTGGACTGAGTGCCTGTCCTTCTTTGGCGGCTGTGCCTGTGCAGCTGGCAGGTGCCCCACAGGCTGCTGGTGTGCCCCTGAGATAGATGTCCGGGGACCTCGTGCTGGCCCCCGTGTGGGACTCCGGACAACCAGAGGACCACAGTCAGCGGGGCCAGAGGGAGATTGCAACCTTGCAACCAGAACAATGCCAGTCAGAGGGTTCCCAGGGCTGCTAGGAGATCCAAAACCCACATGAGGGGGGCACTCTGGCTGCAGGCTGACTGCAGGTGACACAGCTCTTGGTCTCCTCGATTTCTTTCCGGAAGGCTTAGCTCTGGGTATGAGGCAGGGGCCTCTTTTTGGTGGCTCCCTGACACAGTGGCTGTGACTAGATGGACACCAGTTGTCCCCGAAACACGTGGCAGGTCAAGTGTAAAACATTCCACTCCACAAAATTCCTTTTACATTGACAGTCAGTTTGGACCTCGCTCTACGTTGGGGGAAAAGAAATGGCATTTTTTAAAGCTTCATCTATACCTGAGGACCAATTCAAAAGCACATTGTGCATTAACAGTTAGTGCCCAATTTCTTAAAAAATGAAAATGTTTGTCAACTGTTATTTTAATTATTTTGCTCAGTTTTAAAAGCAAACTCTGAACTACCTGAGTCTTAGATTTTAGACCCAGGGAGGAAAAGAGAGACGAAGCAGCTCCTCACACCGAAGTCTGAATTCTGCCTGACTTTGGGCCGGGAAGGGCGCACTTGCTGGGAACAGTCAGACTTCCAGACGTCCACCGGGGAGCGAAAGCGAGAGGCCACCTTGTCTGAGCTGTCACATATCCGAAAGGCCACATCCAAGTGTTCCGGGTCACAGAACACGGGCATTCTGACACGAACTGGTTAATCTGGGGACATTTTCAAGGGTTTCTTGCTTTTCCTTCCAGCTACTGCCTCTCACTGCATCTTGATTCAACTGCTGGGGAATTCCCTAAAGGCTGTCAAAGGTGCTGGTCACAGATGCAGACTGACCCCAAACTAATGCTCGAGGCTCAAAACAAAGAACCTGTTTGGCAGGGACCATCGTAAATTCCTTCAAACCAGCAAGACTCAAGGAATGAATTGGTCCACCAGGTGCCATTCACTTTTGAGGAAGCCCAAGCATTTTCGGACAAGTTATCTCTGAGCCACAGCCCCCCACCCCTCCCGTCTGCCTTCATCTCCCTCCCTCCTTCCTTTTGGTTTGTCTTTGACAAACGCGTCTGGGATTTTTAAGCAGAATGTGACTCTCTATTGGTATAATAAAAAATGTTTGAAAACGCAAAAAAAAAAAACCCCTCAAGGATTTTTATACATTGAATCCCCAGTAACCAGGCCTAGCAACTACCCACTGATTTCAGGAATGAAAAGGGCAGTATTTGCACATGACCACATTCACCTCTTCTTCCTCCTCAGGCCTGGTGAGAAGGCAGAATAGGGATAAAAATGAGGAAACTACAAGAGTGAAAACAGGAATGAGACTCTTGCAACTGTTGGCAGTGTGGGGGGGGCACCTGCCTCAGGGGACTGCGGGTGACCCCTGGCGAGCCAGGGGACTGAGGACCTTGCAGAGTCCAGGCAGTGGCGGATGTGGCTCCTGCAATGTGTCACTTCAAAGGAGTTGAACCATAAATCCTGACACATGGTCACAATGCTTGGACCCAAACGTGTAGTGTCTCCAGGCCACACATTAAATATACAAACAAACAGTAACAAAAACTGATGAGTGAAATAAAAAAGGTTTTTAGTAAATTAAAATTCCGTGTTGTGCTGCATTCATAGCCACCCCGGGGCGCAGGCTGGACGCTCATGGCCGACGTTTCAAAAACTGAAGAACCACCTCGTGGGGCAACGGAGCAGCAAGGGTCTTAAAAGCCAGCAACCGGAACCCCAGTGATATACTGCTACAGATGAAACCTTTTCCATCTGTTTTCTTTCACCTTCCCAAATACACAGTTTTGTCGCCCTCCCACCCAACTTCGTCATTGTGACTCTGAGCCTCAAACCCATGAATGTGTCTTCTGTTAGAAAAGAAACAGTTGTAGTGTGAAAAGATCTTTATTTCAAATAAAGAGCACAGGTCTTACAACAGATGGGACTAGTGTCACGGCCCTCAGAGGTCAGGGTTTGCGACCTCCCTGGCACGTGTGGGAGTCCCACGGGCTGGCTGAGTGGCCTGGAGGTGCGGCTGTAAGGTCTTACGGCAGAATTCCCTTTGTTGATCCAAGTGACAAAATTAGAATCATTAGGTTCTATGCAGAGTTAAAAACATAGCAGCTTTTCCAGAAGAAATAGCTCCCAAAATTGTATCCATCTCATTTGTCTAAGACCCTAAATTAAATACGTTGTAATATCTATATCATTAAATCAACATATCTGACAACCACAGTATATTTCATCTTGGCTAATAGTTTTATCATGAAATACCATATTTTTGCTCTCTTCATAAATAGAAAACATTACACTTTGTTCATGGTTTACTGATACTTACAGAGACCATTAGAACTCATCATTTGTAATATTATACATTAAATTATAAGTAATATAACCCCTGCTACAAAAGCTATCCATGTCAACCCGAGATAAAAACCGTCTAGAGTTTAAATACATTAGAAATTACAAAAAAAGAAATCAGAAGTTAGAAAGTAGTCTTCAAATGCTGAAGATCTAGAAGAATTCTCCAACATCTGCTCTCTTATCACGACATTTGCTTCGAGCTTTGGTTCGAGCTTTGAAGGCTGCAGAATTATACAAATGCTGAAAGGAAGGGCAGGAAAACATGGCCGTGACTCAGAGGCTTAAGACAGTCTTACAAGATTTTGTAAAAGATAAATAAAAACCACAAAGCAGAGAAATGAACTAACTCAACCCTAGAAATACTTTACATGCTTATAACACACACATACAAAAAGAACAAGGGGGAAATGAACACATATATGTGTTAATGGAAATTAGTGGGTACTTATATTAAGAAAATTCCAGTGGGGGAAAAAAGTGCATCAACACTGATTTTGATCTAGGAAAAGTCAGATCATAAACTGACGCAAAACAAATTTCTAACCATGTTGTCAAAAACAACAACAAAAAAGCCCTGGCTGGTGTGGCTCAGTGGACTGAGTGGCGCCCTGCGAACCAAAGGGTCGCTGGTTCGATTCCCAGTCAGGGCACATGCCTGGGTTGCAGGCCAGGTCCCTGGTGGGGGGCAGGCAAGAGGCAACCACACACTGATGTTTCTCTCCCTCTCCTCCTCTCTCCCTTCCCCTTCCCCTAAAAATAAATAAATAAATAAAATTAAAAACAAAAACATGAGGTTCTATGTTAATACCAATTAAACAAAAATGAGCATAATTCCTGTCAGGATAACAGGATACAAGCAAAAAGCCTGCACTCGACCCCCCACCCCCAATGCATCACAGCGCCCGCACTGCCAGTGCACGGTTCTGGGTCTGAGTCGTGAGGAACGGGTGCCCCAGGCACAGCCCGCTCTGGGAGTGCTCTGCAGTGGGGCCTTCGGGTCGGTCGAAAACAAGAGATAAAACCCACCCTTTCGAAACGAGAGATCTTCATTGTTTTAAGCGCTGCCGCATCGAGCATCACCGGGGGTCCGAGTTCAAACACATTGCGAAGGAACTCATTTGACTTTGGGAAAAGAAAAAGGCGGTAAGGCTCAGCATTAAACACCAGCTTCCCCCCGACACGCTGAAACCTGATGACAGAAGTTATGAGGAGCCTGTGAACGTGACCTTGGGTCACCGTTTTCTGCTTCTCATCAGGCGACCGCTGTGCGCCAACGCCCTGAACCCGAGGGAGCTGGCAGCCGTCTCCACACCAAGACACAACGCGCAGACCAAGGGGCTGGTTGCATCTTTACGTAATTTTACCTTCAGAAGTAAATCTGCCGCCCTGTATCATGCCGAAAGCATGCAGTCCAACCCACTAACCTCAAAGCCCACCCGTGAGCTACATCCCCGACGCCCCCCCCAGCGGCGGCCGGGCGGCCGGCACTCACCTGCAGGTGGTACTGCAGCCCCGAGCCCAGAACCTCCTTGAACGTGTCGTAGGTGTGCTTCTTCACCCAGCAGTCGATGTACATGCGCTCGGGGCCAAACTTAACGGTTTCTGTTGGGAAATCCCGTTCCTAGCCAACAGAAAAACCGAAACTGTGAGAGGAAACGAGAGGTAAGGAGGTGCCACGTGAACACAGGTTCTGGAAGGGCATACACACGCTGGGTGGGTGAAGGAGACGGGCCGCCCGACACGGAGTCGGAGATGCAGTGGACTACGCAGCGCCCTATCTAAGGTGGAGGGTCTCTCTGCTGTAGCAGACTCGGAGGCGGAACCCAGTGTGCATACATGTTACGGGCAAAACCACACTGTCGTGAGTTTTTAAATCTCAACAGCACTCCACAGACTGAAAGTAAAAGTCAAGAGTCTGCACGGGCCTAGAATTGAGGGCAGGGAGGGGAGGGAGAAGAGGTCCCAGGACAGGTCGGAGGAAGCCCCAGCAGCCAGGGGCAGAACTGACGGTCTAGGAAGGGAGGGGAGGTCAAGGGGCCAGTGGACAGACCCATCCGGAGGGGCTGGGCCCGAGCGCAGGCTAACCGAGAAAGGGAGAGGAGAGGGGATGCCTGAGTCTAAGGTGCCAGAGGCGGACCGATCGCACCAGTGACAACATCTGAAGTGTGACCACAGGAGGGGCCCAAGTGCAGTGGAAAGGGCCACGGGACATGCACACAGCGCGGGCTTTCCCGTAAGGATGGGAATGTGGGCAGAATGGGCCAGACCCTGGGCTGCCCCCTCTTGGAGGAGTCGCGGGCACGAGGAGGAGCCAGGCAGAGCAGAGCCCATCACCACAGGGACAGGGGACAAAACAGGCGGCGGCACTCCTGGGGCAGGACCACCGCCCTCCCCCCTCAGCAGACACAGCACACGGTGGAGCAGAAAGGACACGCACTCCAGACTCCACGGATGTGCCTCTCGGGGGCTGGGCTGTCCCCTGCCCTTGACAGGGGTGGTCTACCCCTGCACCTCACCGGTGGTCAGACGGGACGGGGCCGGCCTGTGAGGTGCCCTCAGTCCTGGGCCTGCCACAGCAGCGCAGAGACAAACCAACCAACCAGCAGGACGCTATTATTCCCGAGAAACCGAGACACCAGCGAAGAACTCTCCGAACCCATCTGCATCCTTAGCACTCGGCTCCAAAATCAGACCCGATTCAAGGCTAATCATTTCCCTTTAACTAACCACCGTGGGCTCCCAGTCTTCCTCGCACTTTTAAACGCTCCTTTCTCCATTGGTTGCTTCTCCCATAAACTGTCTCTGGCATCGAAACAAACCAGTCCAGGCATCTGCTCTTCCCCTTCCAGCCACAGAGCAAGACCCTGCCCCTTCCCGCTTGCCTTGCCCCCACTTTGGCCGGCTCCTCCCCCCACCTGTCACTCTGGGCGGGGCTGAGCATCTGGGTTTTGACTCCCATCCTCAACTCATTAGCATGTCAGGTTGGATGACTCTTTGGTGAGACACTTATTAAAAAAGAACCGCCCTTTATATCCAAGAAATACCTTTACCTGAACACACACACACACACACACACACACAAAGTCAGAAAGTCAAAGCCTCCAGTCCCTGGTAAGGCTGCCTTTATCTTTATCCCCCGGCACACGGGCACCACGCACTGCAACCCCAGTGGTTTCCAAATCAGAGTATTTGCCAGGCGACTGAAGCAGGCTGGAGGACTACAGAGGGGATTCCAGAGTCAGATAACAACTTTAAGCAATCTTAAAAAGCTGGATTTTGGTATTTCAGTTTTTAGCACCTTAAAGGTATCGCGGTGCAGGCAATAATCTACTCTTCACAGAAGAGCACCACACTAAGTATGTGAGTGCTAAGCACTGCGGCTTAAAGGATGGCCTATACCCCCAGTGAGATGCACTTCCATCTCTAGGAAATTTTTGACTTGTTAAACCTAATAAAAGAGAACCTTTACACATCTGAATTAAAATGTCCTATGCTGGAAAAAGACAAGCCTTCATTTCTGTTGTTAAAAAGCTGCTCAGTATTAAAACGAGAAAATTATTTTGGTCAAAGGTGAAGTTCAGTGGACAAAAGGCCCAACCATCCAGTCCGCCCGAAACTCCCCGACCCACCCGAGCACCGGCCGGGCCGCGAGGCTCACCTCCACCGCCCGCAGGACGTCTCTGAACACCGAGCGCTGCTTCCTCTTGTCCACTTTGGCGCGGTGCTTATTCCCGTCGGTGGCCAGAGCCCGGAGCACCTGGGTCAGCGAGTCCATGTCCTCGTAGAGGAAGTCCTGGCGGGGAGAAGGCAGCTGGGCTCAGCAGCCGGGCTCACCGTGGTACCCGTGTCCCCCGGCCTCTCCTGGAGCCAGTGAGCAGCGCGCCTCGGGAGGCCGGCGGCCAGCACAGAGCAGCACCGGCCGGCGCATCATGCGGCTCAGGGGCCGGGCACAAGATCACAGAACGGCCGCACCAACAACAGGCTCCGGGAGACCCCACACCACGAGGGCGCGCGCGCAAACCGCCCATGCACTCATCGGCACCTGGCTCCGTTTCTGGACGCCCCTCACTCGCTCCTTTCACGAGCCGGTTTCCTTAACCAAAACAGCAAACGAGACACCGTTCTAGTTTAAAAACCAGCTCATCTCGTCTGTGACAAGGACTTAGGTCCCATATAACACTCTTGGGGACAGCTGGGCTCTGGGCCTTGAGGGTCGGGAGCCGTTAACTAGCGCAATACGAGGAAGCCAGCGGCCACACCGGAGTCGGCCACACCGATGTCCAATTTCTCTCGTCAGGAGAATCACTAGTTGCTGATGGCATTAACAACCGCTTTTCATTCCTACCTGCTGTCCTTCAAAACCAGGTTGGGGGGAAAAGACACTTCCCAGACAGAAATTTTAACAGCCTCAACATTTTTTAATCCTTACCCAAGAATACGTTAATTGATTTTTTAGGCAGAGGGAGGGGGAGAGGGAGAAGGAGAAGCAGGGAAAGGGAGGGAGAGGGAAAGGAGGAGGGGGAAAGGAGGAGGAGGAAAGGGGGAGGGGGAAAGGGAGAGGTGGAGAGAGGGGGAGAGAGAGGGAAATACCGCTGCCTCCCGCACACGCCCTGACGGCGGATCAAACACACAACGTTTTGGTGTGCGGGACGACACTCCAACTGGGACACCTGTCCAGGGCGAGCCCACACACTTTTTAACGCAGGCCCAGGACGGAAAGTGAAGGACAAAAGCAACCCAGAACGTGTGCTAAAATCCTAGTTGAAATTATTCAATGTTAACTCATTTCATTGCAGAAGTTTTGTTCTGGAAACACAGTCCTTCTCCTTAAACTAAAAAGCATCTAGTAAATAACCCAAGATTCCCAACAGAGGCACCATCAAGTGATGAAATGTCCCGTCGGCCTGAGATGCGGGGTTCCTATACACAGGACCCTCAGCGCCAGGCCTGGAACATGCCCACCGGGGTGGCCCTGAGCGCCGGGGGTGGATGTGGCTTAAACACGAACCCAGTGACTACACGCCTCAGATTGCAAACCCAAGCTGACTCCGGGTACCGCCCCTTGTCTCACACGAACCATGGAGCACGCGGACGTGCCCCAGGTCCAAAGTCCCTGCAGATGGGCCAGACGCAGTGCCGGCCCCGCGCAGCACAGCGCCCCTGAACTCCGGCCCTAGGGACACCGACCATGCCATGGAGCAGACTTCGCTCCAGCGCTGCTCTCCCAACCCTGGCTGGCTTGTGACAACAGAGGATGGAGGTTCTATGGCCGCCAACCACCGGGATTCCAGCTGGCAGGCTCCGGCATTCCCGCCCCATCCCTCACGGTGGTGAGGGCAGTGACCGAAGGGCAGCCCCCGGGGTCACCGGACACTTACGCTCTCCACCCCTCGGGCCAGCTCAAACAGCAGCGCCAGCGACTCCCCGGCGGCGATCCGCAGGTTCACGTCCTCGGAGGACAGCAGGCCGGGCAGTTTGTGGAAATGCCTGGGAAGCAGTCAGCTGTTACCGTGTGACCACACACAACGGCACCACGAATGCTTTCGTAAAACATGAAACTCAAAAAATACACACGTCTCTAGCTTTTTCTTCACCTCGCTGATGGGGCAGATGGTCAGCAGGAGCGTCCAGGCGAGAAGCGAGCTGACGTGCAGCCCCGCGCTCGGGCTGCTGCGAACCAGGTGGGCGTCTTTCTCCTGGAGGTAGGACTTGCTGAAGACGTTCTCCAAACACTCCAGGGCGGCGTACAGCTCCTAGTGCGCGAGAGGAGGGAGTAAGGCGCCCCGCCCACAGAAACGCGAGGGCGGCGGCTGTCTGGGGGTTGCTACTCACAGTGATGTCATCGGTGGCGATGAAGCAGCACACGCCGAGGCAGGTGGCACACTGCACAAAGAAAAGAGAGGATGCGCACGTGAGTGCCTGTGCTCTCCTCCGCACCCCACACCGTCCTGCGGCTCTCGGTCCAGGTGAGAACACTGCACAACCCCGCTGGGGCCTGTGCTCCGTGCTGGTGGGAGAGCGAGACCCTGGATCCAGAGGCAAGCCCAGGGCAGGTCTCCGGAGCCCCGCCTCCTCTCCACCTGCTCCGCCCACCCCACAGGCCGATTCAAACTCCAGCTCAGAGACGGAGATGAAGTTCGGACGTTCGATGTAAAGAAAACCACTCTTTTTGCTAAAAATCTTTAAAACATTAGGTTTGCTATAGATTTTTAAAATCATTCCTTTTAATACTCGTACAAAAAAAGTCAGCTTCCAAAAATAAGCAATCAGGAGCAGAAATCTCATAAAGTTTAAATAATGGCCATCAAACTTCTAACCTAAAGCAGCACTTCATCATCCAGACTTTACGCCGCTCTGACCCGAGCGTCGCGTCCCTCCCCTGTCATCCTTAACCCCTCACGCTGCCGCAGCACCCCTGACACTCCCGCCTCCCGGGCCCCCACCCCAGCCCGCGCTGAACTCGGAAGCCGTGGACGCACAGTCTGCCTGGCCTGCGCACTGGCTGTCCCATCGCAGACTATCTTCTTCAGGATCGGTCCAAGCGCCTTCAAAACCTCTTCACTCTCAATCCCGGGGCCGAGCTGGACACAGAGCACGGTCGCCAGGGCCGCCGCTGCGCGCTGCTCGTCGCTCTTCCCTGGAACAGAAGCCGGCAGCGGCCGTGAGGTCTCGGCAGTAGACCAGCGCGTGAATAAGGCCGAGGCTCCCCTAGTCTGTTCCGCTTCCAAACATGTCCCACCACTTATGAAACCCGCAATATGCACACGGTGCCCCCTCCAGGCTGTGACAGGAGCCATGACCCAGCGCAACCAAAGACCTCGCTTGAACCCCAGACCCACCACTTCTCGGCGGAGCAATCTCCACCCACCGAAGCAGACTGCTCCCTCGGCAAAGCAGAGACGGATGCCCAGCTCAGGGCAGGGCTGGACCAGAGCAGAAACTGAGGCGCTTCTCAGCCCCGGCCTTCCAAATCGTGCTCACACTCACAGACGTGTGCACCCCCAACACCCCCCCCCAGCATTTCAGGTGCGCACAGCTGTGGGGTGAACCAGACCTTCGGGGAGCCTCCAGGAAGAGATGAAACTAAAGCACCCTTTAAACCCACAGCAATGCATTAATGTGAAAGTAAATGTGAATGAACGCTTTTGAGAGCTGCACACGCTGAAGGATTTGGGCAAATTTGGAACTTAACTGGCTACCTGATACTGAGTCAGAGGCGCTGACCTCTTTTCCCTCAGACGGTCCAATCTAAAAATGGCAACAGCCAACACAACAATAGCAGTTCGGTGTGAAAGAATCGAAATTACACCTATTTTTGTCAGGCCAGCAAAAAATGTAATTTTGGGCATGCCACAGAACTTCAGCCGCCAGTTTACGTGTGCCAGGAGACGACAAGGGCTGAGAGTCGCTGGACTGCAGCACCAGCCGAGTTCTGCAGCCCTGGACCGGCCTGCACAGCGAGAGGCGGCCGAAGGAGCCCGGACACCCGACCCCAACCCCGACCCCGTGCCCGTGCCCTGCGAGGCGAGGCAGAGCACGGACACAGAGCGCGGCCCCTTCCGTACAGCCGCGCGCGCTTCCTGCGGGCTCAGTGCTGCAGACACTTCGTTAGTAACGTCCTAACAGCAGCAGAAGCTGATTATTGTCAGAACGCTCTCACTTGGCCAAATAATTCAGGTGTGAGCCCCACACTGTTTGAATCTTGGTGTTTCTAAAATTGAAAGTATGGTAATGCTCGACCTAATCTTTAAGGCCTTTCTTTATTCTTAAAAGTTCTACAATTATTACAATATAATCCTAGAATCTCTATTATAAAGTTCTAGAATTCAAATATTCTACGGGGATAACCTGAAAACGATGTCACCCATAGGTATGAATGTTTTAAATAAATACAATGGAAAATGAGCTAGAAATTATACCTTTTTGATTTTAGAAAAATGAAGAAAACAGCTTTTTGAATAATACTTTTTGTTGACGTCAGACATAAGCTTTCAAGCCTTTATCACACACATGATGACAATGGCCATCACCTGCCCGGGTGTAAGAAGGGACGACAACCACCCCAGTCCTTCCTGGTTTCCAGCTGTTTGCCACTTCGACGAAATCGGAGCGCCCGAGCAAGCCTGCCCATGAGCTCTCACAAGCAGGGCGTGCCCCCGGCCGCGGCAAAGCCACGAGGTGAGCCAGTGTCCAGTGCGGCTGGCTGACAAACGACACTGCAGACCAGGCAGCACGCTCCCTCTGGGTTCTGCGCCTGGGACTGGAGCTCGGGGACGTTACCTTTTCTCAGGCAGCGCTCGATGCTGTCAGTGACGGTCATCCTTCGCTCCAGAATGAACTCATAGAGCATTTTTGAAGCCAGTGCATTCTTGAGACCTTCCAGAGCGGCCTGCCTTGTCTTCGCACTATGGAAACAAAATGTAAGCGAAAGAAGACCCTGTTGGAGTGTGGCATCAATGACTTTTAAAAACTTAGCTTATTTCTAGACGCCCCAGTGGCCTAATGGATGAGGCGCTGGCTCCTAAAAACTGAGCTTAGTCCCCCTCAACTTTTTTATGTGTATAGATTTGTAAATCTAATTGTCATCAAGCGCTAAACATTTTTCAACAATATAATTTTCATCCACAATTCACCTCATTACACAGAAGATTTTAAGCTGCTTTACGTCCCAGCATTTTTCTGTTTACAGAGTTTAATAACCGCAACTTCCAACTACACAGTAGCTTACGGTTTCAATGTGCAAGACCCACTCTCCCATATTACACACACGCCTTCTCCATTTAAAGCAAACGCACACCTGTTTTTAACACCACAAAAGCCTAGACAGCGTCCTTGTTTTCGTCCTCTGAGCTTTTTAACTCCATTTGTTTTAAGTTACTGGGAAGTGAAACAATTTGATATTTTTTCATGTCCGTAACTCAATCAGTGAACCAGAGGCGTAAAGAAGTTTAGCTGTCCTTTCTAGTTGCAGATTAACTTTTAGTTCAACAAACCCATCTCCGCCACACAGTCAAACACAGTCATGTGCATTAGGCTGGAAGGATGACTAACCTGAGTCCATCAATCTACATTCTATGGCAGCTTTCTATCCACGAGAAACATTTCCACGTGCAAAGCAAACAAATCCAGCTTTTAAAACTCGACATGTCACACAGATGACGCAGAACGTCTCCAGGGCCTCCCACCTCTTATCCAGGGTCAAGTCGATGAGTCCCTTCAGCTTGTACTCCAAGTCCTCCTGACTTCCTTCCTCCTCCAGGACTTCCGGTCCTGAGGAATGACAGAAACCCCCCCACCGCCGTCAGTTCAGGAGCACAGGGGACACAGGGCACACAGCCAACAGTCCTGTACTCCCTGCCTACAGGAATCCCTCCCCTACAGCGTCCTCTGACCGGAAGCTGCAGACCAAACGCGAAAGTCGTACCGTCCTCGGCAAAGCTGGAAGGGTCGCTGTAGCCGCTGCAGTGGCTCATGGTCTCGATGGACGCATCCTCGTCGCTGAACGGCTGCACGTTCCGGTGCTGGCCACCTGTCGGGGAGGCGGAGGCGGAGGTCAGTGGTGTGGCTGCCACGGACGCGAATGCTAACTGGGGAATTTAGCATCGACTCAAGGGGAATCCAGTCATAAAACCCCAAAACCTATTTAAGAAATCAGGTGCGTATTTTAGAGATATTTGTATTCTTTTACAATATAAACCAATTCATCTAACACGTCTTTAGAGCAGCAACAATTTACAACACGCAGTCAACTTCAGAAACACATCAACCATCTAACCGCAGCCCCAGTTCACAAAAAAACGGTGTTACAGATGAAAAAATGACTTATAAGCCACGACTTCGAGTCACAAAGACAATGCAAACAGACCCAGAAATAAAGTCTGATGTCACAGATCGTCACGAGACTAAGAACTTTCCAGCACCATGACTGGGCTTCGGAAGCAGGAACTGGTGACCGGGGTAGTTTTCAGGGTACACGCGTCGCATGTGAAGGGAAAAGGAAGGGGGTGCAGGAGGGTAGTTTTATAGATGAACGGAGAGAAAAGAGGACTTAAAATGGAAGTTTTGGTATTTGGCAGAAAAAAAGGCTGTTAGACAAATTACCTGTAAAAGGAAGGTTCTAATGTATGCAATGATTTAAAAAGTATCAGCGCTGTTACTGAAAAATGAGATCTCCACTTATAACTAGAATCTGTCAACTTCATTAACTGAATAAATCTGTATTCCAAGTCACTCTCATTTCTCATCTCTGTTTTTCTGTAGGGATTTCATTAATAATAGGATTGCCCAGACATGAATTACACATTGAGCAATGAGTTAAAATTTCTAAGCCCCAAGTTCTACTCAAAAGTGACCCGGAGTCACCTGGTTTACCTCTGAGCCCAAGTTTCCTTATCAGTAAAAGCAAAGATTGCCCTGTCCAGTGTGGCTCCATTAGTTAACACATTGTCCTGTACCCAAAGGGTTATAGGTTCAATTCCCGGTCAGGGCACATGCTTAGATTGCAGGTTCAATCCCTGGTCTGGGTGTATACAGGAGGCAACTAATCGGTGCTTTTCTCTCCCTTCAATAGTTCTCTCTCTCTAAAAGCAATGAAAAAAAAAAAGTCCCCGGGTGAAGATTAAAAAAAAATCGAAGACTGTCAAATATCACCATGTCCCTATATTCAAGAAATTTATGGCATTTATTGCAGGTTTTTTTTTTAATCCTGTAAGTTTAAGTCTATTACTGTTGGGTTATTTTAAAATGGGAGTGGTCCTTTTTTTAAAAATCAAAACGGAAAAGCAATTTTTGTATCAACAAAGGAAGCAAGCAGCCTTCAAACGTGTTTGCTGCCTACAGGGAATGCACTGCGCCATCAAAGCAGTAAAGCATAAAAAACAAGCATAAAAAACACGAGGCCAAGATCCCCAAACTTCTTCATCGGGGTGCTCAGGACAAGAATGAACAAACAAACAAAGACCTATGACATCACACTCTGCTTCCGGGTCTGTCTGTATTTGTTCCCATGGTTTGAAGTCATGGCAACAGCTGTCATCCGACTGACTTTTATCATGCTAACATTCACTCACCAGTCAATTTACAATTTTTGCTTTTCATATTCAGCCTATTTCTAAGCTGTCAAGAAGAATATCCCTATGCAGGATTTATTTAGCTCCCTCCTTTAAGTTTCAGAGATTTCCCAAGACTTAAAGGGAAAAGAGATTTAAAAAAAGAAATCAAAGAAAGGACCCTGTCTGAATGCCTAATGTTGCTCAGTCGCCCTCACCCACCAAGTGACGCCAAGCGCCACTGATGATGTGGAACTCCACACACAAAGTCCTTATTTCTTAGAGGGCTTTCTTACTAACAAGGCTTTGCTGTTCCTAAAGATGCTGCTTTCAAATTAAGCGCTATTACAAGTATGCATACCTGCATGCGAGATCAATTTTATTAGCTTCCTAGAGCCCTACACTAACTCAGAAAATAATTTAAATAGCAAAGTTGTTAGAGTAACAGAAGTGGTTATCTTTCTGTTGTACATGTAAAGATCTCGTCTGAATCCCATTTCTTCTAGATGTCGTTTTTAAAGACCAGTAAGGTGAGTGGCTTTTTTTTTGTTTACACTGTCCTAGGATAGAATGGACCACCTCAGTAGCTTCTGAGGCCAACACATTTCTATCACCACAATTACTTTAGCAAACCTGGTTCCCTTCACTTCTGCAACATCACGCAGAGTTAGTGATCGAGTTTGCACGGTAAGTGGCTTTTAATACAAGTGTTGGACAATGTACCATCTCTTCTACTCAACTATTATTTATTCATTTACTTATTGAGTAAGTAGTAGGTATATTTGCTTGGAACCAAATCAGAGTTAGCAAGTTCCAGTGTAAACTTCCAAAGATACTCAAAGTACATATAGTTTTATAAACTAATCAATGAATTATTTTCCAATTTCTTATATATTCTAAAATACAGTGGTTAGAAATACCATTTCTGCTGAAAACAATCGAAAAGGCAGCAGCTGTCAGACTGATAAAATCAGGAATAGGGTAAAAATTAAAAGGTGGGCTCTGGGTGCCCCCTGAGGTTATTGTGCCAAGTACCGGAAGGGAGGGGGGCCAACAGGAAGCTTCAGCAGGGAGAACAGGCTGTTTGTGATTCAAGGAGGCCATTAGCAACATCGTTACGATATTCAAATAGCTTTAGCTTGCTGCTTCTTCATTTCATCAACAAAGGGTTAACTTAAGGTAAAGAGGGATCCTCAATTCACAGAGTAACCAGATGCCAAAACAAACTATGTATTTCACATTTTGATGGTCAAGAATGAACTTCAGGAACATCAAGAGCTTCCGACCAACATACACAACGAGAGAAAGAAAAGGGAAAAAACTGAGTGTATTCCTATTATCAATCACTTAATGGTTAGTGTGCATGGCCACAAGTTTTCCAGCTGCTAGAAATCCTATAGCAAAGCTTGTAAAATGTCAGTTTCCAATCACCTGTAACAAGAAAACCGGGTGTACTTTCTGATGAACAACAGTATCGCTCAGAGGATCAGAGTGGCAACTGTGTTGACAAATGCCTAATGACTATTTCCGATGTGATAGCCTGAGGACATTCCAATACTTAACGTCAAAATTTCAGAACTATTACCAAATGAAATGAATTTAGTGTAGTGTCTCGTAGGGCTTTCGGTTTGAAGTCCTTTCGTGTTAACTGTGTAACTAGTAGTAGAGAATGATGAATTCGGTTAAGCACCTACCCATCCTGGAAATGCTTCAACTTTGCAGTGAGGACACAAAACTACTTAACTTCTGGCTAACTGCAGCCTGAGCTCCCCACCACCTCCTATCCTGGGCTCAGAGCAGGGAACCTAGAGCACAAAGGAGAACGTGGCTTCTGCCCAGGGGACGGGGAGGTCGCCTCCACTGGTGGCCGTGGAGCGGGGCTTCGGGATTTCCACAGGTGCCAGTTAGGGGTGGGAGCAAAGCTTGGGCTGGAACGGTGGCCCCCACACTCCACCGCCTCCGCCCGGCCAGGGGGCCACGCGGGGCGCACAGGAGGGGAGCGGAAGGGGATGCCACATGGGCGCCTCTGCGTCACCCCGCCACCGCGCGAGGTCCGGGCCGCGTGACAGAACAGCCCGTCCAAACCCGGCAAACGTCTGGCATTCCCGAGAACTCCATGTTGGGGCGGAGGGGGGGTCAGAAGCGACCAGTGACAGCACGGACGCAACTCCGAGTTCTGTCCCATCCTCGGTCAGGGAGAGCGCTAGAGTAGACCCTGGTCTCTGAGGACAGTTCCCCTCCCGCCCAGGAGCGCGTTTCCCCGACCACAATCGGTTTTCCGGCCCAAGGACCCATTCGCCCCCTCCCCGCCCCCACCGCCAGTGCCCAAGAGTTCGGTTCGCCTGCCAGATCAAAATCGCGCGAGGTGCGGATACCAGAGCACGCTGGGAATTGTAGTTCGCTAGCCTGGCCAAGCGACCTGCCGACGCACACGTCGGGAGAGAAAGAACTACAACTCCCACCATGCCCCAGGGGGAAAGACTCGCCGGACCGGCCGGCGACCAGGATACCGGCGGCGGGGATACCTCCTTACCTGCTGTCGCCGTCGTCGCTGCTGCTGCCCCTGAGCCGCCGCCAGCACCGCCACCGCGGTGGACAGTGTTCCGTTTCTTGTTCTTCGGCATCGTGGGACGCCCGGTGCCGCCCAGACTCGGAGCTTAGCGAGGATCAGCCGATGGAGCTGCACTTTCTACTTGTGCGTCTATGCGGCGGGCGGCTGAGAGGCGAGGCTTCGGATAACAACAGGGGCGAGAAGCGGCGTGGATGAGAGTGGGCGCTGGTGGCTGCAGAAATCCCCGTGAAGAGCTGTGATCGGAAACGATGCATGTTTCTCTCTAGCGCTGGAGCTAAGGCGGGGCGGACGAGGCCACGGCGCCTTAAGTAGCAACACCGCCGACTGTTGTCACCAGATAGGGGCGGGACTCGAACTCTACTAGCCAATCCCCGTGCCTCTCCCCACTGGAGTCTCCCTCGCGCGGCCGAAGGACTCGGACTACCAATCCCACGCCGCAGTTCTCCCGGCCGCGCTCCGGGAGCGAGGCTTCGCTGCCGCACTGTACTCTAGGAACTGTAGTCCTCCCGGGAGGAGTCCTCTCCCGGCTCCTCCCAACGGGCTTTTCCGCGCCCAAGCTCCCAGCTCGCGACCCCGCCCCTGCTTCCGGGCGGGAGGGCTTGGAATGGACTTGCAGTTGTTTGGGGTGATGAGCAATCGGCCGCGTATGCCTGATGACGACCAATAGCTTCCATGCGGAAGCTGTGCCATCAAGTGGCCCTTCCTTCTCCAGCAGCTCTCGATGTCCCCGTCTTTTACCTTTCCCCTACCACCCTGAGGCCTCTGCCCGGGTACAGCCATACCCAGCCTCGGGGACATGTCCGCGATTGTAGTTGTTGAATTAGGTTAGCGAACACCTGTATCTGTAATCGAATTGTGGCTTTGTGCCCTGCACCTCCCCAAAAAGGTGGGCTGGACCTGCTTAGTGGAGCAGTTCGTGTATTTCTCGTCTTCTAGGCTATAAAGATCTGGCTGTCCAGTGAAACAGGTTCTACCTGCCAGTGGGGACGTCGGGATATGGATTAGTTTCTGGGAACTTAACAGCTGCTAAAACGAACAAGAGCTGTAAATACCAGCAATCTCAGTGTTTTGTTTTGTCACCCCCCCCCACCAGGTGTTCCTAGATCTCTGCCTTCCTCGTTGAATTTGTCATGTATTTAATATTTAAGACCTGTTATTACATTCGTGTTACTAAGCTTACGACAAACCAAACTCACTGACTCACCTCCATGTGGGTGACTCATCCCCCACTCTGCCCTTCTCCCAGTTCCTATTTTCAGTTGCCTGCAGCACGTTTGCCCCCGAAGCTTCCAGGGCCCCTCAGTCCTCTTCCTGTCTTCCCTCTATGTTCACAGAACTGATACTCTCTCCCGTGTCCAAAATCAAACTTTCCAGTGTACGTGTGGTTCCCCTCTCTGTCGGGCACCACCACCCCTGTGCCCCAGACAATCAGCTTCATAATAAAACTCTGCAGTGCAAGTCCTGGTTTCCAACCACCATGGTCTCAGCCCATGCCCGGGACATTTTAAGGGATCTCCCAGTGATGTCACCGACACTTTGTGCACGATGATGTTGCCAGGTTTATTTTACTGACTCACGTGCTTTAATGGTGGCTCAACAACCTTCCTTGGCTCTCTTTAGCAATACATTGAACGCCAGTCCTCTCAGCGTGGCCTGGGCACCCTTTCCAGCCCCGTCTGTCCCTGCCTTCTGGAACACGCCCTGTCCTTCAGCCACACGGCACACTCTCCATTTCCCTGCACAGCCCTACCCTCCTCCCCCCATTGTATCACTCCCGCTGTCCCAGGTTCCTGCAATGTCCTTCCTCCCGTCTTCACCTTGCAACACGCTACCCATCTCTCAGGACCTAGCTCATACGCCACCTCCTTCACCAAGTCTCCAACCAGAATCGTTTCTTCCTCCTCACAAGCCCTCAAACCATTGGTAACACCAAAGTGTCCTTACTCTATCCGCAGAGGCCACCGACCTGTTCAAAGACACTATTCCAGGGCAGCGTTTCCGGTTGCTTCCACTTGGTTTAATCCTGAAGCAGCAAGTAAACTGCACAAGACGAGTAAACCAGATAAGGATGCAGGTCGGTGCCTGGGCTCCCACTGAGGCCCTTGACCTCTCCCTTCAGGTGACCTCGGATCTGAGTCCTGTGGCCTTGGCTAACACTGAGTGAGTTGACCCAGGGCTGGATTGGTACAGAACTATACCTGTTACAACCCTGGGCTCCTTATGCTCCAGAAACAGTTCAGGCACTAATTCTGCGGCTCCGGGACCACAGCACCCAGGCTTACGGTGCGGTGCCAGGCCCCGAAACGTGCGCTTTGCCTGCACTGGGGCGCAGCCCTTTTATGCGCACCCACTCGTGGCCGCCTCTCTGGGGCAGGCCCAGCTAGGGCCTGCCGCGCCACCTACACACAGGCTTCACATTTGTTTGTAAACACCCCTGTCATCTAATGAAATTGTCAAGTCCCTAAGAACAAGAACCTTGTTGTCATCGTCTCTGTCCCTCAGGGCACATAAAGAAGTATTGTCTTTGTAATTATAGCTGGTACATGTTAAATGGACGTTTAACAAATACCTGTTGACGAGATCTTTCTGGGTCATGAAAAGGGAGCCACAGTTACACAAACGGAGTGTTACTTTCTGTACGATGAACTCGGAGAGAGGTACTTGTGATCAAATCATCTTAACTGTGTTTTTATGTGTGCAGTTTAACTCCAGAGCAGTACAAATACCGAAAGATTTAGCCTCTAAGACAGTGGTCCTTAACTCAACATGCTGATTTTGCAACATATTTGAACAAATCAGGAGACTCCCAACACTGCGTCACCAAATAACTAGAAGTACCAGGAGGGAAGGTGAACAGGCAAAAAGGCTTTCTCCTGGCCAGGCCTGGCCCTTTTATGCCAGGAAGAGCACCTTGCTCAGCCTGCATCACGTTGGCCAGACTTGTCTCATGGTGACCACTGTCCCCAAGGGAGTCTAGAAGACAGGTATTTTAATGCACTCGTTGACGACCAACCGAGCTTCTGCTGAGAAGAGCTAAGGGCAGACCATGGATACAAGGTAGGCAACAAGCCCCGTGCACTGCGAGGCAAAGTTCTCCCGAGCTCAAATAAGTGTCACGTGTTTGCTAGCCACCCCACAGCATGCGATGCCTCTGACGTCCCGAGAAGATGACTCCCCCTCCTACAAATGTGGCCTGCTCAGTTTAACACCCCGCCTAACAGATGTCACCATCCCGGCACATACTTTCAGATGTGGCGAAAATAAGTTTCACGTGAATCTGAGTTCGTGGACACACACGAGAAGAGCTCGCGCCTCTCCTGGGGTGGGCGTATTGAGGACATCGGTGCAAGGACTGGGAACACAAATAAGACTTGCTATTCGAACATCCCTTGAAGACAGAGCCTGAAAGGGTTTCTTCTAGTGACTTTAGTCCTGGCCTCCTTGGGGTTTTCCCAGGTACTCCGTCCAAGACTCGCTGCTCACCACCCCAGAGCACAGCCCCGCCCCTCGGCCACCAGGAGCCCCTGGAAGGGGTTGGCACTGCCTCCCTCTCCATCTCTTCCCCCACGCACCTCAGGCCACCAGTCTTCTTTGCCAACTCAGAACACGAAGTTCATTCCCCCTTTGAGACTCAGTAACAGCTCCTCCGTCTCCCTGCGAGGCTCATCTCCGGAGCCTCCCACACCACCCTTCAGATCTCAGCTTAAATGACACCTCCCTGAGGAGGTCTCCCCCACACTCCATGGCAGGGTCCCCCCCGCACCCCACCCACCACCACCAGCACGCCTGTGCTACTCTCCGACAGCTCACTGCACTAGCTGGTGTTTTTCCAGCTCAATTATTATTGTCTCCCAGTTAGAATTATTAGAGGAGATTTCATTTTATTCACTGCTGTAGCCTCAGCCCTGGAACACGGCAGATATTCAGTCGTGTTTCCTGAATGAATGAATGGGTAAATAATTCAAAGTCACTCGTCTGCCCGGTAGATCCTTCTCTACACGGCCCCCCCCCTTAGTCACAGGCCCTCAGCCCATCTGGTTTAAATATCTGTCTCCTGTGTTCCTGTAGTACCTCCCCTAAAATGGCATCAATCTTGTGCATTGGAATTCTTGATTGCTTGTCCGCTTCCCCATCAGACACAAAGGGGGCCAAGTCCAAGTTTGTCCTCTCTGAATCAGACACCAGGGTTTCAGCAGCACAGGTAATGCCTTCGTGCAAATTAGAACGCCTGATGAGCGGTCGTGGGCTGGGGATCCCCCAACCCTCCCTTCAGCCGGGAACCACCCGCACACCCGTCCAGGAGGGCCCTGGCAGACAATTCCGTGAGGGACTTCAATTCAACGAGGGAGTGAATATCTGAGCAGTTCCCTCTGTATCTGAGCAGTTTTCTTACAGGCCAGAAAGCAGCTTCGGGGGAAGAACAAGACTGAGTTATCATAATTGTGCTCCATCACTGGCACTGCTCCAGGTTACGGTGTATGTGTTTGAACCGCTGTATTGAGGTGTGACTGATACAGGAAAAGCCGAGCATGTTTAACGCACAACACTGATGAGTCTGGAGAGAAGTATACACCATGAAACAGTTGCCACAATACACCCCACAAACGCATCCACCCCTTCCAAGCTTCCTCCCACCTTCCTGTGTGTGTGTGTGTGTGCGCGCCTGTGTGTGTGTGTGAGAGAGAGAGAGAGAACACTTAATTTGAGGTCCCTGCCACACCTCTCGGGTGTTTCTTACATCACCACATGGACGGCAGATCACTCTGGCCGCTTTGTGGAGGAAGCAATGGGCCCGCAGTGGTTCTGCAACTTCCCCAAGGTCGTCCTGTTGGTAAACAGCCCGTGACTGAAACAGGCCCATCTGATTCCCGGCCTGTCCCTGGCTGACCTTGGCCACACGGAACATGACTGCTTGTTCCCAGGAGTCACGGGTTGTGTTTTCCAGAGTCCCTTGACCTCCAGATTATTGGCTGCCTGATGGTTGTTAGGCAGACTTAGATTTCTCTGCTATTTCTGAGGCTGTAGCAGAATTGTTTAGCGACTCACAATGTTCCTGAACCAAACAACTTTTTAAGTGGATGATCACTTGTTATGTTTCAGGTTACTTTGCTTTCTTAACATGTTTGCAAGTTTTGTTTTATTGCCAGGGATGGCAACGATGCAATATGCTAAATTTGAGATCCTTGTTGGTTTCTTTCTAATAAAGGCGTCAGTGGAAATTTAGTCAGAACTCCTTAAGTCTGAAAACGTGTCTGGTTTATCCTTTTCTTTCTGTTGTATAGGAGACACGTCTTTGTGGTGCCCAGTTTTGAAACTGCATACACTTTCTCTAAGGAAATTTCTGAAAAATCAAAGACAGAGTAATGCTCAGTTGTCTTTTAAAAGAGGCTGTTGCTTGTCCCACAGAGTCGCGGTACCACCAGCACCGCAGGCCGAGGCTGCGGTGGGCGAGGACTGCCAGCTGTAAACGCCACAGTGTGCACAGCAGGACAACGAGGTTCGTGAAGCTTCTCACGGCAACGACATGTGTGCGAACGGTCTTTTCCCTGCAGAATGAGATTATCATTGGCCCTGTTCGTTGGGCTCATCCCACACAATCAAAATCAGCCCGTTCTTCCCCGACCCGCTGCCCGCCTCCGACAGCCACCCTCTTCCGCAGCTTTCTCCAGGCAGGAGCGCCCGTCTTCTGGCCAAACAAGCAGAGAAGCTCAGAGCTGAGGAGGACTTGAGAGGTGATGTGCTCCAAACTGCCGTCTCACCAAGGAAACCCTTGGACAACGTGACTCCAATGGCACAGTCACATCTCGGACACAGGACTTGCAATGGTCCTCATTTCTCTCTGTGCCCTGTTTTCAATGAGGACAAGGACAGAATCCAGCACATAGTAATCTCCCATAAATGTTAGCCTTTAACCCTGGCAAGCAGCCATTTCTCTGTGTTGTCTTAGATTCTAGCACCCACACAGCTTCCCAGGGCAGGGCGTCCCAATGTCAGACACTCTCGTGTTCCCCCAACAAGTGCACATCAGGTCGTGTGCCACTGACCGTGCTGTGGGAAGCTGGATGAGGTCAGTAGCTGGCCTCACGAAGTCCCCAGGCTAGCAAGCAAGGTCAGCACCAGGCGGTCCGTGGCTGTCCTGCCCTCTCGGCCCACTTGGAGATGATACTCAAGTCCCCCAGAGATGTGACCAGTCTACAGGCTCCTCGAGGAGTTCAGTCTTCTCCTCTGGAGCAAGTCCCCTTGCCCTTGTGAACCCCCAATTCCTTATCTGTCCCTGGGGGGAACCCCTGCCCTATTATGTCACCGGGCTGTCATCAAAATAAAATGAGATCATTACGTGAAAGGCCTGAGTAACTGGTAAGATGCTGCTAATGATGCAATATACCTTGTGTTCAGCCAGAGAAAGAAATGATGTCATTTGAGACACTGGTCAGCAAGGGGAGCTCTTTCGGCGGGGAGCCGACAGACGGTGAGGGGGCTGTGGCAAGGCCCCCAGCAGGCTGCCCTGCAAGACCAAGTCTGGACGGCGTCACCAAGCCATCAGCGTGGCCCCTAGAGATCTCACCGGTGGCCACGTATTTTGTTGGAAGGTCACCAGGGTTTAGATCCAGACAGACTGAGACCCGAGAAGCCTTCTCCATCCCTTCCTAGCTGGGCAACCTTGTACAAAATTCTTCATCTAAGCCAGAGGTTACTCGTTTGTAAATCAGACCCTCTCGATTAGAACCGAGAGATGTTCCGAGTCTGAGCTCTTCTTTTGAAGAGAGAAGACATAATGTTGATGAATGAAAAGTGGCCGCCACCTGCCCACCGGGGACACGAACAAACCAGAAAGCCAGTGGGTGGAGACAACAGCATGACCCGGGGCTGTGGGAGTGGAGACTCGGGTTTGGGCTGCCCTGCCCTGGTGGGCTTCTGCTTCCAGGTAGACTTTCTAAGACTCCACTGAAGTCGTGCCCCGAGGTTCCAAGAGACACCCTGACTTTAAAAAACTCAGCCCTTTCTCAGTGCTTGAGTCCAGCTAGCCAGTCTCTGCTTCTTCCGTTCCTTGTTGGCACTGCCCTGCTCTCCCGAGTCCGGCATCTCTTTGAGGCCCAGCCAACCGTCCAGGCAGCTGCCAGGGGGGAGCCGCAGCCTGTCCGGTATGGGACAGGCAGGAAGTGGGACGTGGCAGCAAACTCTCTGGCACGGTGGAGGCGCGTCAGCATTTTTCTAAATGGTGGAGAATGAGTGAGCTGCTAAATTTCATTCGCCATCAGTGATGCCTACTGCGAACCATCCCAGCAGAGAGAATTCTGAGAAGACACTTTAAAAAGCTGAGCCACACTGAACTGATCATGCCTACCAGGTTTGGCACAGTGAACTATTTATATTAAATAGCTTTAAAATCATAATTTTTATTCAGAGAGAGAGAACTGGCCGTTGAACACATGGCTGAAGGACTGAAAACTTACTAAAATAACATTTAGCAATTTTTTTTCATTCCATTCAAGACAGGCTTTTGTGCTTAATTCACGGCAGATGCCACTGAATGCCTGCCCCCAGCCATCTGACTCTCCCGCTTCCGCGGTCACAGAGCCCCAGTCCCGCCCAGACTCCCAGCCTCCTCCGCGCGGGCTGACTCCCGATCGATCGATCGCGGACGATTCCTCTCATTAATGGTCGGCCTGGCCCCGGGCACGCAGCACAACCCTGGCCAGCGAGGTGTGAGAGCCGAGGGTTCCACAGGAGCATTTCCCCTTCCCGAGAGACATACGAGCGAAGAGACGGTCTTTCGCTTCCTCTGGATGTGGCCCTGAGGGCAGACAAAGCCGCCACACCAGGAATGGCAAGAGGATTCAAGGACCTGGGTGATCCCTGACCGGCTGGGCGGCACTCCCGAAGGAAAGTCGCCGGTTCGATGCCCGGTCAGGGCACATGCGTGGGTTGCAGGTTTGGTCCAGAGTCGGGGCACATACAGGAAACAACCGATCGACATTTCTCTCACAGTGATGTTGCTCTCCCGCTCTTTCTCCCTCCCTTCCCCTTTCTCTAAACATAAATATTTTTTTAAAAGACCGTGGGTGAGATTTCTGAGTTACAGAATTAACACTCGGCACCACCTCCCTCTAGACGACTCACTATGGGGAGGGATGAAGGCTCGGCACTGAGCATGGATGTCAGCTGTGACGGGAGAGCCCGTGGCTTGGGGGCTGAGAGCGTCCCTCACAGTGCGGTTCTGCGTGATGAGCCCTTCAAACTGTGCTAGCACTCGACAATTTCTACCATTCTTACATGTGTTCAAAAGCTACTTGAGCAAAAACAGTCCCCCAGCTGTTCCCCTACAACCCTCAAACGTCCCTTATGTTCCCAGGAAGAAAATGCCTTCAAAGTCCTCAGTCCTGTCGTCTGCTGCTTTGTGCGTAGACCGCCCCGTAGGGTGCCGTCACCCCTGTCACGCCGCTGCCACCAACATCGCTGCCCAAGGACACCCGGGAAAGCTCCTGAAGAATCTCCTGTCTTCCACTCCCACCGAGTGTTCATGGGCTTTTTTCCTTCTCCAGCCTCCTTTTCTTTCTGTCTTTGGCATTTCTGATGACGAGTTTTTATTTCCCTGAGTGGTCTTTAACAGGGTCCTTTGTCGTCGTTGATTGGCATCAGAGTTTTGGTAACTGGAACGTCTTCTAATGAGGAGCATCGGTTTCCCGGTCCCTGGTGACCCTGGTGGCTGCCCTGCGTCATGCCAGGGTGGTGGCTCACGAACGCGGGACCCCTTCCAAACAAGGGGGAGCAACGGCGCCCTCTGCCAAAGAAGGAGGGACAAAAACGTGCTCTGCCCAAGTGGCGACAGGGCTGATTTGTTTCTAAATACATAGGCCGTGACTCTCGTTTCTTTGCACGTGGTTTGTTGCTTGGCTTCCACGCCTAGTTGTTTTTGTCAAGGAGGTATCTTCAGTCTCAAGCTGTTTCCACTTACGCAGCCATTGAAACAAAGTTGCCTTTGCCATCTAGCTCTGTTCCTTAGGCTGCACACGCCCGCACCTGGTACTCAACAAATGGAAGCTCTTATTATTGTTATTGTGGTTATTGTCGTTGTTACAAAAAATCTGTGGCTTCCACCACACTCGCTTGTGTGGATTGTTCTTTGCCAGGCTCTGCGTTGCTCGTGTCCACTTCATCTTGGCAGCTCAGCACCTGGCACTGGCCTGACACACAGCAGCAGACGCTGCCTAAACACTGTCTGACTGAACGACCACCTGACCGCCTGGCCCGTAACCCTCGACGGGCTCCCGCCTGCCTGTGATAGGAAATCGTACTCTGTCACACGGTTCCCAACGCCTCTCGGGTCTGGTGCCTGCCCTCCGCCACGCCGCCCCCTCTCCTGAGCTCCCAGGTGGGCGGGCAGCATCGCTGCCGATCCCCCGACCCACCCTTCTCTCAGGCCCTTCCTTCCAACCTGCCCAGCTGCCTTCCACATTCAAGACCCAAGTCAGACATCTCTTCCTGGAAAGCCTTTCCCGAGCCTTTTCCAGGTGGCTGCCAAGTTCAGGAACATGGGCGAATGCATAATAAGTGGTTCGTTGGTGTTATGTTACGGTGCGGGATGAAGGAACAGGGCCACAGTTCAGACTTCAGAGCCACCTTGTAGCCAGAATGGTCCCCTCCCAGCTCTGTGTCCCCCGGAACCTCTTCCCTCAGCTCTGATCCCCAGGGTGCAGCACTCAGATGCTCCACCTTATCCATCCCAGCCACCCGGCTCCTCGATCGACGAGTCACTCAGCAAACATTTGCTGTGAATAGTCCTGACAGGTATTTATAAACCCCCTGTGTGAGGCAAGGGAAATGGCCCCTCCGAGTTGTTGCTGGCGAATATCGCGAACACCCCGTTGGTTCCCCTCCCTGCTGCGCTGGACGCTGAGGCAGGAGGCTGGCACGTGCCCCGGGCTGTCGACTGCGTTTCTCCCATTCAGCCGCCTTTCACGATGAAGACACGCCTTGGTGAGCTCACAGCCCCTTTTTTTTACGGGAGGGAAACCTGCTCTGCCTTCCTGAGTCACATTGTGTGATACCTTCCCAAAGGAAAACATTGATAAAGATAAAATAAAACCTTTCAAAAGGAATGGCACGTTCAAGGGTGAGTGTTTGTACTCATGAGTCCATGACAACTTTATAAAGAGCTGTTCTTGAAACTGACCACATAACGAGTATGTCGCTGCCAAGGTCAAGTTTGACCTCTATTGGCTGTCGGGGCTCCTGTCCGGGGTTGTGGTCAGATTGTGCAGCGTTTCCCACCAGTGACCCCCCCGACCTGCCACAGATGTACACACTTCTCAGAGATGGCATCAGGCCAGAAACACAAAACCCCAGGGGCGATGCCATTGCAGAGTGTGTGTGTGACATGGCTGACAGCCCCAGCTGGTGGTGGTCACCGTGGCGCCAGACACATGTGGCACAGCCACAGCCGGCCACTGCCAGGAGGGAGCCTGCCCGAGGCTCTGTCTGCTCTCCTGCTGACTCGGGTCCTGGGGACGTCACTTCCTGCGAGAATGAGCCCTGGAGTGAGTGGCTCCTGATGTCACCACCGCCATTGTGAAGGGTTGGGAGGCCCCAGGTCTGCGGGGGGCTCTCTGTCCTCAATGGGGGAGGGTTTTTGGCGTGGGATACGTACCCTGAGCAGGGGCCAAGCTACACTCTTACTTAACAAAATAAGTAGCTGTATTTAACTGAGTCTAAGATTCCCATTGTTACACAACTTACCATCTCTGGAACTGAAGGGTTTCTTACAGTGCTAACCCCAGCCACTCAATAAATTTTATACCTTTGATAAGCAAAAAAAAAAGGAAGTGAAACATTCTTAACTTTTATTTGTTACGGTTTTGCTCAGAGTAGCTGATCATTCCCTACTTGAAAGATGACACCCTGTGGGTCGATTAAGCAGAGTGCTTCGCCTCGTCCTCTGTCCCCAACGGCCTTCGGCTGGATTACCCCTCGTCATGCCCAACGTGCCTCGTGTTTCCTCTCCTGTGGCCTCGTCCGACCCTGCAGGGCACGGCCATCGTATTTTGTGATCCTCGCCTGCTGTCCTGTGGGCAGTGTGGTTCCGTGGAGGCAGCCTGGGCTCTGAGCCCGGCCCCCCGCGTCCCACCAGGGCCGGGCCGTCCACACGTTGTGAGATCACGAGGGAGTCGTGTAACCTGCGCCAGTGAGCACGGCGGTACAGGGCTGGCACGTGGCGGGTTCCTTCTAACTGTCGCTGTGCTCAGAGGCAGCCTGCACTTTGGAATCAGACTGTCATGGAGTGCGTCCCTAACTACAGCTACCTCTCCAAGCCGCAGCCTCTGTGCACCTCGAAGGTCAGGGGCGTGTGTCTCGTTCATGGCTGGGTCCTCGACAGCTAGCCCAGGGCCTGGCAGTTTGGGATAGGCCGAGGAGTGAGCGCAGATGGAGGTCAGTTCCTCCCAGCACGGTGGGAAGACTGAGCAAGGATGCAGAGAAGAGGGTCCCGGTTACGGGGCTTGGCACATCACGGGCCGCAGTCCCTGGTGTCTGGTGGTGAGAACTGATGAACATAGGAAACAGGACGTCCGGAATGCCAAGGCAGCCCTGCCCGTGGATTTAGCCAGTCGGGAGACTGGGGTACAGGGCTAGCCTGGTGACGAATTCCTTCTCGACAAGACTGTGCTTGTCCCGCCCACACAACGCTGTTCCAGGGAGCAAGAATCCCTTGTTTGTTTGGTCCTACGTATGGAGCACTGAGGGGGCGGAGGGCACCAACGTGGGTAAATATCTGGGAACAAGGGTCCCTGTGTCCGGGCCGGACCAGGGAAGTGCTCGCCCCCCGAGGGTCTGAGAGCCCCCACGACTGGAGTTCTGGGCAGGGCAGTTAGGAGAGCTCAGTGCCCAGACAGGACACCGGGCAGCCCCTTCCCTGTCTCATGTTCCAGTCCTGCCTTCGTGACTGGGACCCTTCTGCCTCCGGCCAGTTAGGCGGAGGGAGGCGGCCCTTGTGGCTGTGGTCAGAACAACACCCAGCTCAGAGATGCAGGTTAGGAGGTCAGCACCCGGGAGTTCCCTGCCGCCCTGGACAGGACCTCCCACGATCGCAACCCGACGAGGGGGAGGACTCCGCAGACCTGAGGACGGGCAGTGGGCGGGCAAACCGGAGCTGGGAGTCCAGAGATAACTGCGCACACCTCAGCTGCGGCCCGGCGGCCCAGTGGCCTCCCCCGAAACACCCCACGCAGGAGCCCGTCCTCCTCGCTCTCCTGCCTTCCAGCGCCGAGGGCCTCGGATCGGCGTGGGGAAGCGGGGCCGCTAGGCTGAATTCTCAGTTTGGATTTTGTTGTCACTCGACGGAGGAAGATTGGAACCGTGGGGGGTTGGAACCCACCCCACTGTTCAAGCGACGCTGTTTCTGCACGCGCTGACTCTGACTAGTGTGTAGCTGCTGGCTGAACAGCATGTCTGTGCAAGAATGCTAGGACCTCACTTCAAAAGAGACAGGCCCGGACCTTCCCACCTCCCAGCTCCGGGAGAATTGCGGACCCTCGACCTCGGAGCCAGGGTGATGTGAAGCCAGGTGACTTAACCAGGACGACGCACCCCTCACCGTCACTTGCCTCATCAGAATGGACTATGCTCGTCGTCTGCACAGAGATCTTTTCAACCCCCTCCCCGATCTCTTTATTCTGTTCCTCTCTTTCTCCTTATAAAACCTCTGTCTCCACTGAGACGGGGAGACGGGCTTTGTGACATGAGTCCCCCACCTTCCAGGTGGCCGGCATTTCAATGAAACCACTTTCCTTTATATCAGCACCTCCCTCTCACGAACTGGCTTTCGTAGCAGTGGGGGAGCGGGACCTGGGTTACGGTGACAGCCCCACCCTTAACTGACTAAGACCCTTCATTCGGAACGCGCACGGCAGCACCCAGAATTCGAGCCGTGCCCCAGGTCTCTGCAGCGTCATCTCCAGGCAACAAGGCAGAGGCTGCAAGCTTGCCTGGCTCACGAGGCCATGAATGATGGGAGCCGATTTCTGGTCACCACCAGGAACACAGGACACTGGGAGCAGCAGGGAGCCCCAGGACGAAGGAGGCAGGGGAGGAGGGGCAGAGAGAAGCGGGGAAGGAGGGAGCCGGAGGAAGAGAGAAGAAAGAGGGACAAAGGGAAGACCTAGTGACCCTGTCCCGTTGCACCATCTCAGGGACGGATTGTGGAAAACACTGAGCGGAAGGAGCTCGGGAAAGGGCCCTTCCCCCACACTGGCTGTGGAGTGGGGCGTGGCACATCTGTGTCGATTAGCTGAGGAACAGGGTGCCGACTTACAGGAGACGGGCAGCTGGGAGAGACTGTTTCGGATACCCAGCTACTCAGGTGCCCAGGCCACTCCCGGAACCCCGAGCTGCAAACGGGCAACGAATCTTTGACATCCTCCTCACTCAGTTTGCACAAAACACCTTTCATCTCCCCTCCCGCTTGGGCACCGCAAACGGTGGTGACATGGAAGGCAGCGAGGGGTGAGTGTGTGCGGAAGGGAGGTGGGGAATCGCCCCGAGCCAGGGCCTCATCAGTGTTCGTTTCGCTCAAGACTTCCCCAGCCTTTCCCGGGCAACAGGGCGAGAGCTCATGGGTCAGGAAGGGAGTTCGTTCATCTTTGACCGAGCTCTCCATCCAGGTGCTTCTGCTCAGAGTCCCCGGGGCACCCGAGGCATACGCCCATCCCGGAGTCCTGCCAGAACCACAAAGGTCGGGGTGCTGGAGCGAACAGAGGAGACCTGTGCTGTCAGACAGGGTCTTTTTCCGCCAGAAGGAATTAGGCGCCCAGTCCTGCACCTGCCTTGGGTTGCATCTGTTCCGTGTGGCCTGGGGCTGTAAGAAGACAGGCCGCTCAAAGCTGGAAAGAGGGTGGGGCGGCTGGAAAGCCCTGGTCTGAGACCTCAGCTCTGGGTTCTGCCTGTCCTGCGGTCCAGAACCACCTCCTGGTGGTAACCGTCTCTATTTCAGCGACGTGGCAGCTGTTTCCCACAAGCCACCGTCTCACCAGACAAACCCACCGGCACTCCTGCAGCAGGAGGCCACGTGGTGTGTCCCGGCCGCGTGGCGGGGACAGAGGGGCAGGGACCTGGGGAGCTGGTCGTGTTTACTGAGATTGCCGCAGTCAGAACTTGATACGTGAGCCCCACCTGGGTGTGTCTGAGAGAGAGTCTGTCGAAGCAGAAGGGACATTACGGGGGAAGAGCTGAGGAGGGGAAATCAGATTTTTACACACCAGCGTTGCCGCTGCTGAGACAGCCGGAACAGCCCCCAAAGGGATTTATCAGGCGGCGGGGCAGCCACCGACCACGAAGACAGACCTTCCTTCGGATGAGGGGGTGGCCTGGGACCGTCCGGGGACCGCCCGGGGATCGCAGGCAGCTGTGTGTTTCATTCCAGACAGCGGAACTCTTGACTAACCAATGCTCTGGGCCGTGTAGCCCAGAACGAACGTTCCAGAGTGCACACCACCCTCGGCTCACGGTGATCAGAAACAGAATGTGGACGCCTCGCGGCGCTGGCCACGCGCCGTGGCCCCAGAGGTGGTCTGCGGATACCAGACATCCCACACGCCAGCCACCGCCATGTGGCCCTGCCTGAGACGAGCCCGGGGCTTAACGCAGAAAAGCCACCGTGGGTATAGGAACAAAGCCAAAGACCGGTGGCAAACGACACAGGGTAACAGCCACCGCGCCTGCAGCAGCCCTGCCTGCCGGCCTGGGAGGGCCGGAGGCCGCACGTGTGGGCGTGACTTCCCGGCGCTTTGGCAGCCGGGGCCAGCCAGCCTTCTGAAACCGTGCACCTGGGCTGGGAGAGGATTCTAGAGAGAGGGCGCACAAGGCCACCCCAAGGTAAAACGGTCAAGTTGCTGAAAGGCTGTGACAGGGTGACAGCAGCGCTCGAGGGGGCGTGACAAGCTGTCAGGGTTCTTTTCAGGAGGATTTCTCCAGCGCTAAGAAGAAGATTGAACTGAAGGGGGTGGGCGGGGCGGGTTCAGGTTTTGTGTCAGCAACAGGAAGAGGGTGTGGGTCCCCCTTAGGAAAAACAATCCAGAGTTAAGGATACAAATCAGGAGGGCGAATCCCAGGGCCTTAGATGCCCGGGCGGGAAGGGGCCAAAGGTTACACTGCGTGGTAACCTGCCCTTTGGCTGCTGTCCCCTGTTCACCCAGCCTGACACCCAAGGAGTCACCGTAATCCTTCCTCTTAAGTCCTCTTCAGTCCCCACGGCGTGCCCACTCTGTCCCCTACCTAGGTCTCAGATTTCTTTTCTTCTCCATCCCGAATGCCGATACCTCCATCCTTCCCTTCCTCTCACATTCTTGGCCCACTGTCTGCTTCTCACTTTCTCCAGCACGTGACCACCTTGCAAATTGTGCCCAAGCTCAGTGAACTATTCCTGACCCTGCTGGGCGGCCGAGGGTGCAGGGTCAGGGTTCAGACGCTTACACAAACGGGCCTGCGTTAGAGGCTCCTCGGATCACTGAGGGACGTCTCCGAGTCTCAGTTTTCCCGCCTGCAAACGGAGACAAACACCCACCTTGCGGCCTGCTTCTGAGAACTCCCGTGGACGTCCGAGAAAAGGTCCTCGAACAGGCTCAGCACCTAGCGGTCGCCCGTTACGTGACAAGGTGATCGATCTCAGAGAAAGCAGCTGGCACCAGCCCAAAGCTGCTGTTGGCCCAAGGTGAAAAAACTAACGCATCAAATAAAAAAGCACTAAGTGCTGGGGCGAAATGACACATCCCTTCTGGGACAGCTTGTGGGACGTGGACCTAGGACAAACCAGGGGCAGAAGGACAGCAGCCACTTCGGACAGCCCTCAGCCTCACTGGGTGGGGCCTCTCGGGGTGGCCCCGATAATACGGACGGGAAGTGCTGAGTCATGCTGCCCTTGGGGCGGGCGGGTGGGGCCTGGAATCCTCCCTGGCCGGCTCCCACAGGGCCTGGCAGAGCCCCGGGTCCACCCTGCTCTCCTGACCCACTCTCGGCCGACTTCCTCCTCTCAGCCCTTTTCACGCCCACCGATCCGGCTGGTATTTCCCTTCTCTGGGCACCGGCCTCCTGACCTCGGTTCTTGAGCCTCAGCTCTTACTCACACCTGGGCCTCTCCACCTGCACAGCAGGGCGTGCCCGGAGCAGGGGAGGTGCGGGCTTCCTCCCCAGCACGAGGCTCGGGGTCCTCTCTTCAGAGTTCGGTGAGAGCGAGGGGAAAGGATGCCGCACTGGTGAAGGGGAAGCAAAGGAAACACGTCCAGAAGCGCTTTCCAGAAGACCCATCCGTGGAGCTCAACTCCGAGCTGCTTTCATTTGCTCCCAGTCTGGTCGGGGCCGTCTGGGGACACGGCCAGCGGGGCAAACCTCTGCCCCCTGCACGCCGTTACAAGCCCTCCCCAGGGCACAAGCACAGGGTCAGTTCGGGACCTGATCGGGCCCCGCTGTGTGCTGACCAAGGGTTGGCTCTGATCCCAGCGACGTGTCGAGTTATCGAGCTGGTCGATAGACACTACAGAAGAAACCGCAGGGGAGACGCATTTCAGCATCGGCGCTCACTGGGGGGCCTGCGCTGGCCAGAAGATGGAAGTCCTGAGTGCCTACACCACTGCCAGCCCCCTGCTCTCTGCCCACCCCCACTTCCTGCTGTCCTGGTTGCAAAATGCCCGTGGTTAGAAAGGCCTCCTCTGTCCTCACTGCTCCTCTTGCAACCTTGACCACAGACCCTGCAAGGGACAGGCGACTGGCAGGGTTCAGCAGCAGCCACTGTCTCTGCCACTTCCTTCCCGCTGGGCTCCAACCTCTGATAACACCCCTTGCCGCCAGGCGCTGGGAGCACCCCAGTCCCCTGGTGGTGGCAGGCGCGGCTTCTCGATGGCTCGCTCCTCTGTCCTGACCCACACGCTGCAGTGTGCTTCCCGCCTTGCTGCTGCACCCCGACCCTCCAGAAGGCCCCCTAGAGAGGACACCTCCCCCATGGAGAGAGCGGGCAGCTCTCCGTTGGAGACCGCACCCCCACTCTGCTCCTGCGGGTTCGTGGAGGGCTCTCTGTGGAGCCGGGCCCTCCCCTCGACATGGTTCTTCGAGCATCACTCTGAGGGACGTGTCACCTGCTCAGCTGGTGCTGAAGGTGCTTGCTCCCACTTCTGTGCTAAGGTCGAGTCCCCGGTTTGTATTCTTACTCCTTAGTTTTTGTTCATTTGCGGGCTGTTCTTCTCAGACCCGGGGTCTGTGCGCTCATGTTAATTCTCCTGGTTGTGAACGAAACGAATCCACATGACCCCTTTCATTCAGCTGGACCTTTGTCGTGAGCTGTCCAGGCGCCCAGGGCCCAGGGCAGAGTCAGGGAAGGAGAGCTGGTAATTTTTTAACTATGACAGGCTATACAAATGATTAGTTTTCAAAAGATCTTCTGATTCTAAGAAGTACTGTGACATTATTTTACAAGATAGGAGAAGTTCGGGAAAGTGTATGTCACCAAGGTAAAAGGCCCCAATAATCCCGCCACCTCACCGCAGTGACTTGACTGTCTACAACTTTGTATGTCTCCTTCCAGTGTTTTTTCCTACAATTTCCTGTAGGAAGAGTAACTGTATTTTTATCAATGACAAACAACCGGCCTCGTGCTACAGGTGTGTCGTGCCCGTATTAGCTGGCGTTTCCAGCAACTCGGAAAGAGAGGTGTCGCTGAAATTGTGGAAAACGAGTCCCAGGAAGGAGCGTTAGTAACCAGTCTGAGCGAAGATTGAAATCCACATGCCTCACTCTCAGGGCAAAGAGGCGGACTCCAAGCTGTAGCTGGAAATCAGTGGGTTTTCTGGGGAAATGAAACGATGGGAGAGGAATGGGGGAGGGGCGACGCTGGTCTTAGTGGGAGTCAGGTCTGCTGGTTCATGGTTACATCCAGCCCCCTGAAAGAAAGTTCTCGGTCTGTAAACAAGCACTCCTTTTTTTTCTAATCCTCACCCAAGGGTATGCTTATTGATGTTAAGAGAGAGAGAGGAAGGGGTGAGGGGGAGAGAGAGGGGGGATATTGATGTGAGAGAGAGAGGAAGG